>JAWLRI010000031.1:5142335-5195428 GCA_034781795.1 Crypturellus tataupa
GAACTAGAGGAAATGGCCACAAACTGAAGCATCAAAAGTTCCACAGGAACCTAAGGAAAAATTTCTTAACAGTGAGGATGACAGAGCACTGGAACAGGTGGCCAAGAGAGGTTGTGGAGTCTCCTTCTCTGGAGATCTTCAAAATCTGCTTGGATGCAGCCATGTGCCATGTGCTCTAAGAGACCCTGAGTGTGCAGGGGGGCTGGACTAGATGACCTCTAGAGGTCCCTTCCAACCTTAGGCATTCTGTGATTCTATGATTCTATGAGTATCCAAGAAGCAGATAAACTCATGACTGAATCTCCTTCCTAACCAGTCCTCAGCCAACAAAATGCGTTTGGGTATCCTACCTGGCCTGTAGGTGCTGGATCATGATAGTGCAGATCTGCCATAGATCCTGTGTTATATCTGCACGACCCAGGCAGATATCTTGGACTCCCTAGGACATACAAACTGCAGTGGCAGCAGACACCTATGTTTAGGCAGTTAAACTGAGCCCTGACTATCTGGGGAAAAGGCCAGGTTCATTATGCTGGGTATTCTTTGTCTGTGTTTCTCATGTATAATCGATAGAAGGCATGAACCAGGTCAGGGAAAGGGTCACCTTTTCGTGGTCCCCAGAAACAACCTGCTATTCCATCAAAATTCCTGGACTGGAAACATCACTATTTTTGGCATGATCTCCTGAGGCTCGAGATGTGTTTAACTAAAAGCCCCTCATGACCAAGGATAACGACTTTGGAGGAGAGAAATGAGGAAGGTGTGAGTAGACTGAGAGTTGTTAAGCAGTGAAATGTGATTTCTCCTGCACTTTGTGAGTGCTAAGCAAGAGAGAATGATGTGCAGCTGTGCTTCAGCTGAAAAGAGGACAAGGTAATGGTGATAAGGACATATAGGTACCACTAGACATAAGAAATGAATATGTCCCTCATCCTGAAGTTCTCTGACTGACATCAAAGGAAGGAAGCTGTCTATTCTAAAGATAGGGACACCAAAATCTGAAGAAACAAGTGCTGTGGATCTTCAGGGACTGGTGAAATCTTATACACTAAGTCCATAGATTTCCAGGTCTCAGGTTGAAATATTTGGTCACCAGAAATTTCTGATATCCCAATATTTCCAATGCAAATTATATCTTCAGAATGAAATCCCAAACTTTTTATGACAGAGTAGAACAGCCTTCAAGAGTTAATTTAAATCCAAGTCAACTGATTTTCACTGTCAAGTAGAGCAGATCTTTCCTGGGATCTTTATTGGAACTATATTTCTAGGAGAGTTCCAGCTGAATGGGCTCTATAAATTGTGCATTTTTTCACTGTTGAAACTGGGAGGTCTCAGAGTAGTATAACTTGTATTTTGCCTTTACAAGGCATCTGCCTTGCTGTTGTGATTACTTGACTGATAAGTAAGTCCCAGAAATCTAAACAGTGAGAAGGACCATGCTGCCTAATGCTTTGATAGTGCAGCCTTACGAGGAAAGTTAAAGGCATCTGCCCACAGAAAGAAGAGTCTGCTGGGTTTCAGTGCATCAGTGTAGGGAGGAAGTAACATCCACCCAAACGCCCCTATCAGGTTAAGTCCACTGTCTTTCATGCACTGCTTTGAAAGATGTCATTGTGTTCATTGAATGCCAGCTTAATGAAGCTGGCCTTCTGCTGCCTTTCAGATAGACCATTTTGTGAAGTAGAAGTTATAAATTCCCCAAATTGACTGAGAGTCCAGTGCCTTACATAAAAGACAAAAGCCTGGACTTGTCCTCAGACTGAACTTCTTTTTTCACTAGAAAATTCCAGAGCGTGGTCAGGCACTGTTCTAGTATGATGCATGAGCAGAAAGTATTATGGCTTTATTCATGGGGGTGGGAGGGACATACTCTTACTGTTATTAACTGAATTGTATCACATGATGCCATGAATGGCAATATATCCATTACTCTAAAATACTGCAGAATATCTACAACCTTCTCTCTCATCCCCAAGCAATTTCAACTTTCTAAACAAAATGGAGTCTGCCATGTTCCCAGAACAATTTAGGTCAGGCCCAAGAACATCCATGACCAGGTCTTGTGTCAAATTACTGGTGTCAGGAAAGGTGGCAGGATGGCGGATGTATAGTCAAATAGCAATATCTCATGGATGTTGAGGGATATGTGTAAAGGTAGAAACAAAGGCGTAATGGTGATATGCAGACATGCTGATGCCTTCCAATGGAATGAGATGGCTGGAACAAAAATAGATAAAAAGGATGAAAGAACATATTTCAGATAAAACCATTTTGGATAAAGTCAAAAACTATAGTTTGAGCTGGGAGCTTGCTTTGTGTCTCCAGAATCAGATTTTTATTTAGCTAGTGATCTCTGAGCTAATGTTAAAGCTGGACAAACTAATAGCAAAGATGTCATTGGATGTGAGTGGTATATTGCTAATATCTTTGAGGTAAAATATAGTAGCAGATAATGACTCAGCCATCCCACTAAAGCAGAACATAAGTCTTTAAGATACAGTGACTCAATCAGATACAACCATGCAAATATACTCTAACTTTTCAAGTTCAGTTTGGAGAAATAACTCTGCTGGGGCTAATAGAGTCTAGATATTCCAAGAAGAGATAGTTAGAAAATGCCTTCAAAAAGATAATGAACAAATAAAACCAATTCCTTTTTTAGACTTGACTTTGGCAAGGCAATGTAGGAAATTATATATGGTTTGATTATAGAATAAAACTTTAGCAATAATATTGAAAATTTAAATTTGGCCTATAACCAAAACTTGAAAGTCTTTCAGGACTTCAGTAAAATTAAGAAAAATGATGAAACTGGTTGAAGATGCAGAAAAATGAATATGGAGTAATCTTTGAACTTCTTTAAGCCAGAGAGGCAAAGCCTGCTTGTAAGGATAGAAGAATTTTTAGAGAAGCGCTTCAGTTCTAATTGGCTGAGTATCCTTTCAAAGAAGATATGGGGAATAAGTAAAGAGTCCTGAAAGAATGCAAACAAATTCTTATAAACAAATAAAATTATGTTTTGTCCACCAGGAACAAGATAAAATAAGAATAATTCAAAATTCCAAACAGATTTAGATGCTGCAAGGGAATTTAAAAGGGAGACAACATTTTCCAACAATATAATAAAAAATTAAATTAAATTAAGAAAAAAAAAACAAGGAAAGAAGAAGTGGAGTCACAACAGAGGAAGGAGTAGATGACTGACTCAATTCACACTTTACCTTAATTTACATTAAGAAAAATGAAGGTGACCATGGGAAAAGGGCAAATTACCTAGAGGAAATTGTTACATATGAGACATGAGCAGAGTCTCCACTACATTTACAGTTGGTTGTGGAGTATCTCCCAAATTTAGAAGTATTGGGTAAATGAAACCTCAGCTTTGGTGGCAAATTAAAAATTCTACCACTAAGAATGGAGAAACACAAATATGATGACTTGACTTTCAGGAAGTTAAAAACAGTGTTGTGGGCCAGAACCAGTAACTTACTTCTGAATGAGGTGTAGTTTTACAGAACAAACAGTTGGAAAGAAAGATTAATTAAATATACACACAAAAAAAATCAGAATGGGATAAAACACAATTTGGATTTACAAAGTTTACTTATCCCCAGACTGACAGAAGAATATGTTTCCTCTGGAAAATAAATGAAACAGATCTAATACCGCTGAGCATCAGTCATTGATACACATTGTGATACACTATCTAATGGGAAACAATTAATATAACTGAGGTGGAGATTAGTACCAGAATTAAAAAACATATAAGGATCCCCAAAAGGGAAGAATAAACAGATAGCATTAAAAAGGAAGCTGTTGAATGTGCAAATAGTAAAGTTTGTCAAACATCAATCTTGGTTTCCCCTAATTAAATATTTTTTGAGACTTCTACAAATATATGACATTAGCTAGCTACACAAATTGGTCTGTAATGGTTAATTTTATTAGAAATGGATCGGATAACATAAAGGAATAAAAGATGACCTTGAGAAGTAAGTAACAGAAATGGGTTGGAAGTTAATTAAAATGCAGGCTATGGTCATCTGGGGACCCAAAATAATCTCTACTGACTGAAACAGCAGAGGGAAGAAGAAGGGAGAAGGGTCTTGTTTATTACTATGATGTTTGATGAACGCGAGTTGCTGTTGCAATATAGCCATGAGAAGAACAAACAGTTTCCTAGTGTGTATCAGAGGAAATACTTTCTCTATAGACAAATGTGAATATCTTTCTCCACGATGCTGTGAGACCTGAAACACTATGGGCAGTTCTGCATCCCCAATCAAGGATTAATAGAAACTGGAACCGATTACACAGTTAGACAGTTGACAGTTTTCAGGAGATGGAGATCATCCTACATGAGGAAACAGAGTTTAGTCTGCTTAGCAAGGAACAGAAAAGCATAAAAAGGAATACAGAAGCTATCTGTAGACACATCAAGAAAGAGTAAACATCAGAGGAAGAAAAATAGCTACACAAGTTGAATTTGCATAAAATGGATAGCTAAATTAATTACAAAATAAATGCTTGTCCAGAAGATAGAATACAGTTTTATGGATCAAAAGAGTGAAATTGTGGGACAGACTTTTAGTAGAAGCAGTGGAACAAGAAAGTTTGTTAGCCTAAGCTTACAGCTTGAACACTGTCTGGGAAGGTTTGTACATGGCCTGACTGCCTGAGGGGCAGGAGATTGCACTTAGCCTCCCTTGAGCAGGAGGAGCAGGCAGGCAGGTCCATGTGGCTCGTGGCGTGACAGCCAGTCCATGCTGCCTAGAGCCAGGCCACTCGCCTGGCTTAACCACAGCACTTCTTTGCTCTCCTTAGTCTACAGGCACCTGGAATTAAATGTACTATACTGGACAACTTAAAGGAGCTCATCTTCTGCAGCTGAGAGCATCTTTCATTCCAGTTCTGCTTTTAACTGTATAATTCATTCCTCCCTTTTGAACGAGAATCTGTCCACATCAATCTGGCTGTTATGTTTTATGCATTATTATATAAACTATACTATTGTACTATAACATCTGTGAGTTATGCATCACGGGTAGTACTCTACAGTAGAAGAATATATTCCCTATGCTGTGCCCCATTTTGGGGCTTGCCAGTTTCCTTGATTGCCATGAACTCCATAGATGTATGATCTCCATATAGACTCTTCAGTACTTCTTGAAATGGGAAGTTAACTCTCTTTAAGTCACAAAAAATCATATTTACACAGGCTATGCACTATATAGAAAAAGCTATAATCTGTACAAGTTTTTGTAATGTATTTTGCTTGTAGCAGATATCTTCAGTAGTACAGTGGGTGAAGTATAATAAATACAGTCTACAGTTAGTGTCTAAATGAAACAAGGCATAAAGTGGATTAAGTGCTACCCTTCTATCATAGATGTGATTAGGAGGACTGCTCTGTTTAAAAGTTTCAAAATCTGTTTGAAGTCTAAGCTTGGATGAAGCTAATCTGCACAGGAAGCAATCATTTTTCTTTCTTTCTGTGTAACTGTTGTTTTACGTTTCAGCTGCCTTGGAGATTGCGTCTTTTTAAGCAAACACACTGCTGGGCATCAGGGGTCGGGACTACTGCAAATCCTTCATCTTGCACAACAAGGCATGTGCTCAAACGTCCTGGTTTGCTCTAGCACCCAGGGCAGAGCATTAAGTCAGTCGTTAAGGCTTTGGTGTAAGGTTTTGGATGCTACTGCCCCAAAGTTGGAGATAATCTGATCAGAGCTCTTGTTTTCATCTTCAGTCATGAAGCGTGCATTATTTCCTCAAAAAAAAAAAAAAAAAAATCAAGGATAACTATTCTATGGTCCTATGGTTCTATGGTCTGTACTGATGTAAAACAGCAGTGTTCCCATACTCAGAAATTCTTCACAATTTAAAATACTTCCATTCCGCCTGAAGACAAAACTGAGACCTTTCCAGGTTTTTCCGGGGGAAGAAAACTCAGGAATGAGGTCCAACCTAGAACTCCTTGACCATGCTAGGTATGTACCCCTGGCACAGGAGATACTGCCTTCTCTTGGCTTCAGAGGCTGTGTCGGTGTAGTTATTCAAGAAGAAAAGCACTGACCAACAGAAAAAGGATGGAAAGAGAAATAAGAAGACACAAAATCACAGAAATATTAGGAAGCAGTTTGCTGACTCTGCAAACCGGGCACTAAACTTAAAACACACTTTAGGTACATTGAGGATAAGAGGTAAAATTAAGCTTGAACATAATTGCCTTCATGATTTCCACCCTAGAACAGAGAGACAATTAAGATCAGAAAAATAATATTATGCCTCAAACACCCACACATCCTCTGTGTTTGTAACGGTGTTTATAGTGATAGTGAGCTTCAATTTGGGAGCTGATTTATTCACTCTTCATTCCTCCTTTCTGTGAGGGCAGAAGTCAAAACAATACAGGGAGAAAATACCTGGAGCCATTTGTTTTCTGTGGGCAAAGCAGACACTTTAAGGTGCTAAAGATGTGACTCCTGATGGCTCCTTCTCTCCATTCTGTGATCTAAACACCTGCTTTCCCCCTACCAGTCTTTGTGTTCTGATGCTGGTCCTAGAGCAGTGGGGGACTCTGAATTTCTGCTTACGATAATTTCCTTCTTACCCTACTTTGGCACGGGAATAAAGCAATTTTTGAAATTTTCACAAAACAAATGCATTGTGGAAAAACTACCATTTACAAGCCATGAAAGTATCTCAGATCGACTTTTGCTTTTTCAATAGTAATAATAATAATAATCCTGAAATAAAAAGAAAAAACATATAATTCTAAAAACTTGCAGTTGAAATTTTTTCCTGGAATAGTCTATCCTTTTTAAGGGCTCTTTGAGGTTTTACTTTTCCAAAATAAAATGCTCTTGACACAGCCATATTTCCACACAAAGTTTCAATGTTGACAGGCATAGCATTGTTTGACCAAAAATCAAGTGTTCCACTGGAAAAATGTTGACCCATTCTTTTGTAGCCTTCCCCACCCTTCTCTTTCTCCTCAATATTTTTTCCAGGCTCGATCAGTTAGTTCCCTGCCCATAAAAGCTCCACCCTTCAGGAAAATGAGCAAACAAAGTATGCTTGTTGCTCTGCTGCACACTGTGGTACGTGTCCTTTGCTCTGCTGCCTCAACTCTTTGCCAGTTTAGACCTAACCTCCCAACTGCAGGTTTCTCAGAGTAGCCTCTGTGTCCTGTTCTGTGTTTGCCCCCTGGGATTAGCATGATGGGCAGGATCCCCTCAACATGGCTCTGTGTTGTTGTAGCAAGGTCATGCAAGAAGCCTGCATTGCATCCATCACAGTATGGAACTCGTTCAGACTCCCCTGTCACGAAGATGACATCTACCCATGGTCAATGGGAGCACCACAGCCAGAGTGGAAAGCAGCTGGTCCGGGAAACACAGTAAATTTTGTTAACACTGCACGTTCATTCTCTTACCAACTGTCTTAAAATTGAATCACTTGCTATAGGTGGCTCCTGGTGACACTCATAAAGTTCTTGGTAATTGAAGACATAGCTTGGAGGTGGGTGCTGCTATTTAGTAGCCAGCTGCATCTGTAGTATGGGAAAAGGATTTCTAAGAACAGAAAATGTGGATGAGTGCAAGCTTTGCATAAAGGTATTTCCAGGAAAAGGGGTTACTGCGCATAGCGCATGTTGCCATTGATTCTACTCAGTCTCAAGACAGGGGAGCTCACAGCTCCAGAGGCAGATTCAGAGCCTGAGAAGGATTTATTGTTATTATTTGTGCTTATTAAAAGATGCACCAGTGAACAAAATGATTGTTCTAGTAAACATAGTGGAAATATTGCCCATGCCCAAGAGCCTCACATATCAGAAGAAGTGGAGTAAGGAAGGAGGAAACCTGCCAGCCAAGTGCCCCTGAGTGATATTTAAACCATCTGCAACTCTGCCCTGGAAACAGACACATGTTTTAACACTCTTATTGCTGAACATTAAACACTGCTGAACATTGGTTTGATTCCAGCTACCATTTGGGTTTAGATTATTGTAACACGCAGGTGGGTCAGGTTTGGGGTGAGATGCTTTGCCATGGTGTCCAACGTGGTCTAGGAGCCTGTGTTTTGTCGCTGTCTTCATGCTGGCACAGGGGCACCAAGGCCAGGGAGAGGCCATGAAGTCACAGCAAGTTGTAAATGTTACTGAGTGGAAAGAACAAACACAGTGACGTAACTTCTCGCTGGAGCTTAGCTGTAAGGCAGAAAGGCTGGTGCCTCTGCACATCATAGTGCGACTACTACAAGTGAGACAGAATAGGAGCTGCAAGCACTGTGGAAATACCAGAGGTTATCTGAAATATTTGTGCATCTATAGTTATTTGAAAAAAATGCTTGGTGGTATGTAAAATTGTGAGTAGAAGACCCCCTAACCTACCAAAAATTTCCAAATGAGCAGTCATTATTTTTGTAGAAGGAAATCCTTGAAGTTCCAGAATATTTATCCCTTGTAATTTGAGTATTTGATGTGACCTCAACTCTTGAGTCCATGTTTTGAAGGGAAAGGCAACAAGTACTTCTGCATAAAGCGCGATTTCATCAATTACCGTGTCATGCTGAGCAGCAGCATGTGCCACAGCCCCTAAAGGACCAGCGTCCCACCACTGTCACTCCTAGCACTGCCTGGTCATTTTCACCTCCAAGCACCAGGGGTATCTGTCACCACGCAGGGTTTTGGCCACATGCTCTGGCAGTGTCCCAGATCTCTGCCTTTGCAATGCTACAAACCTGCATGTGGCAGTGGGTTGCTGCTCGGACCCTGATCACCTCTTCCGAGACCATCTGCTTTGTGGGAAGGATTTTACTTAACCATCACCACTGCGGGGAAGGAGGAGAAGTTGTTTTAGGGTTTAAACATGTCTACTTTGCTAGTGACATTCCTCTGGTTCTTGACAGGCAGCAGACAACACCCACAAAAGGGGCAACATCAAAACCAGCAGGGCAGAGCTTGGGGTGTCGCAGGCTATGAGGGAGTCCTTGGCAGACACTACTGGCCTCCTCAATGCCTGAACATGATCTCAGGTCAGAACTACGCATCTGTCTCTGATTTGCACGACAACGCAGCGGCACGGCACAGAGGTAAAGCGCATGGCATTCCTTTGCAGCTGGCAAATGCCTCCAGCAGCAAAAGGAAAGAAGTGTGCTTTACAAATCCTTCCCCTTACACAAGTGTTTCTTTCTTTGTGTCAATGGAAATGTTCATCACCATTTATCCTGGCCCTGGCCAACAACTGCAATGAAGCCAGAGGTCTCTTTTGTCTGCAATCTTTGCTGAGCAGATGAATCATTGTTGTGCATCATCAGATCATTTCTGCTTTATAACACACTGCTCGTTCCATTACAAAAATCTAGCCTTGAGTGTAGTAAACTAATTTCTCTCTCTTTTTTTTTTTTTGTTTTTTTTGTCCTCATATTCCTTTTGATATTTGGAATGTGATTTCCGCAGAACAGAAATGCTGGCCTGTATCAGGTTAACATCAGACTGTAGATGGTGACTACCACAGCACTTCTGGGGCACTAACCATCACTTAGATGGACTCCTTTGCAACAGACCCCTCTTAGTCATCCAGTTCACATCCAGTCATCGGTGACTTTCCTTTCTATCTTTCTGTAATAACAGGATAGTCCTGGAGAGTTTATCAAGCTGAGCGCTGTCTGTCTAATATCAAATTTAAAGCTTTCGGCTTTTTTTTTGTGAGTTTACCTAGGTACAGCCTCTCCAAATGATACTGCAATATATATGTATATGTACAGTCTTCATACATCTGCTCAGCAGCTGCCTTTAAATAAGAGAGATGTCTATGTCTCGGTAGTGATGTGCTCTAACTATTCAACATATAAAAATCACCCAAATGAAAAGCATGTGTAGTTAGTTATCCACTGTATTGCCTAACTGTACCAAGCCCCAAGAGAGTGAAGAACGTGGAGCCAACCGAGATCAACAGGGATCTTTCGCATGACTTCGCAGTGAGGGTGAAATTGTACCCGCCGTGTGTGTTCAGCAACACTCGCAGTAATGTGTATCCCCCAAAGGGGCTCCAAGCAAAGGGAAACTGTGACTTGGATAAACCCAATTAATAAAAAATAGCTCATCCTCTGGTGAGAGTCTTCTAAGATAATCTGCTGTCTTTCTAGTGTAGTTTTATTCCTGGTACTTCTTATATCAGTTGTTAATTTCTTTGGCTCTGTAAAGTGGTAAGGATTAATTTCCACCAGCGTGCTGCTGGTGGAAAAACACCACTGCTAACAACAGCACAGACAGATCTGTAAAGCTAAACAGAAAATAGTCAGTGCACTGACACACGAACACAGTCACTGCTGCAGGGGCTAAGGCCACGGCTCACGGCCCTGCTCTGGGCTCCTGGGGCTGATGCCGGTGTCTACGCGTAGTCTGTCTGCGCCAGGGTGCACAGGGACCCGCCACGCTCCTCCCTCCCACCAAGCCTCCCTCTGAGCCAGGCCCTGGGCTCTCACAGCCGTGTAATAGGATGGCGAGGACAACAGTGCCTGCACTGCACCAGCTGCTCCAGGCTTTAGGGAGAAGTCCTCACTGCCCACATGGTGTTGAAGCTGTAGAGTTGGGGAACTGATTTCTACAGGTGCAAGGTACACAATAAACGTGCTGCCCACCTCCCCATCAGGCCACAAATGCCATTTGGCCACTATGTAAATCACCTCCCAGATTTGGGCCTTTTAAGGACGGATGCAGAGACCTTTCCTCTCACACAAATTTCTGCAGAGAGGTTCAGTTTGCCGGCAGGCCCTGTAGCCTCCCTTCACAGGCCTTGCAGTTTAGAGAGGTTTGCTGGCTGCATCTCAAGCTTGTGTTGGGGCTCTGCATTTTTCCAGTAAAGAAATATAAATAACTTCAGTGTATTTCCCATTTTTAAAGAACAAAACCCCAAGAAAATGCTATATGTAAAAATGTTTGTAAACAAAATGTGTTTCAGTGTTTAACTAAGGCTTTGCTTGCACACACTGATGTCAAGCTTAATTTACTGTACTTTGCTGCTTGAAAAAGCAGGGCAGAAACATCTTCCCATATGCAATTTATTATTTAAAAAAAAATGAATCTTTTTGTCATGTGTTGAAATCTAGATCAATACAGGCCAGAGGAAAATAAACACATTTTTATTTTCAGGTCATGAGGTTACCTAACTGCATGATTGTACAGTGGGGTCCCAGTTGAGGCTGGGACTGCTGATGTAAGTAAACTTTTTCCAAAAAAAAGAAGAAAATTATTTAACTGTATAAATTTCAGAAGGAGCAACCAACGTTCCTAAGCTCATCTTCATGGTTTATTCCATTTGTAAGTTGTCCCACAGCAGATCCTCCATGCTTCTCCATAAAAGATCTCCCAACCCATGTCCTGGGTTGGGAAATGCCCCACCACTTCCTTTACCCTGGCCCTGCTTGGGTTATGATCAGGGTCTGCATCCAGGAGGGGAGCCTAATGCCAAGGACTCCTCCTTTGTTAAGAAGACAGCTTTATCCTAGGATCTTCAACGCCTCCCCCAGTCACGACAACTTTGTTTCGCAGTCCTGCTTTCATCTTTCCTGTTTGTGGGCTGGCTGCCCTCATGCTGGCTGCTCTTGGTGCCTCCCCTCAACACGTCCAGGCCCCCTCGCAGCTCCAAGGGTAGCACAACCTTCAGCTCTTTCCCCATCCTACCAGTACCCAGGTCATGCAGTGTCCTGACCTAGGACAACCCGCATCAGTTGCCTGTCTGTCCCACGTGCAGACCTAGCGACCAACCCCGCACCACCCAGAAGACCAACCCGACACCCCGGCTGGTTACAAAGCAGGTTACAAAGCACACCACCCACCTCAGCCTCAGAAGCTGTGGAATCACCATTTCATGCAGGGCAACAAAAAGCGCTCCTGGACTGATGCCAAACCTCAGAGCCTCTGATGATCTCTGAGGTGCTGAGGTGGGGCTAGGTAGTAAGTCTGTGCCACATGCCTTGGAGAGCCAGGCAGGTGCGCTCACATGTGACTGAGGTACGGGACAGAGTATCTTTAAAGGGTGAGAATGCAACAGTTTAGGGTCGTGGACTTGTGTGGGGCAGGTCTTAATGGAAATAGTTCTTACAGAGGCTGCATGTTGCAGAGCTGAAAACTATGAAGCGACTAGTATTTTGGAAGGACATTACTGCATATGTTTGCATCTGTTTGTACATAATCTCTTAAAGTTTCATCAAATTAACTGCTTGATTAATACAACCATTTATGGGACTATGCCTTTGTTTCACAGATAAGATCGCTATTTGCTAGTCTTTTTCTGATTTGGCTTTTGTTACACATACTTATTCTGGAGCAGTTACAATGTGGTGGCTTTGTTTTTTGTCAGGAGATAAACACAAGCTGCAGACTCCAGTTCTGTGTTTTGTTGCCATATGAGATACCTCATCTTGCGATGAGGCAGGGCAGAAACCAGAGTTCTGGATTTTGACATTGCTCAGTGGCACAGAGTAGCTGATGTGGCTTGGGAAGGGATCCCTCCTCTGAAGTCACTAAATACGTTCAAACCTGTATTGAACTCTGGCATTGCAGAAAGACAAGGATGTGTGTCTATGACTTCAGTGAATGACAGCAAATCTGGTCACCACCTTCCAAGGAGCAAAGAGCCCCAGAAGAGCTCCAGACATCTCTGGGTGTTGTCAAGTGTGTATCAGTCACCACAACAGGAAGTATACTGCAAAAGCAGGCAATGGTAAGCACATTCTAATTTTATGCTTATGCCAATCAGCCTAATTAATTCTTCAGACATTTCCCATCGCTTCACATAAGACAATATGGCGACAATAGTTTCTCAGTCTAATTATAAATTTTCATCTAATAAAGAATCTAGCATGTTCTGTCTTTGAAGGAGAGGTTTTCTTTCATTCAGATCTCCTTTCCTTGGAGGTACACTATAATACAGCTGGATATTATCATCCTGTTATTGTGGTGTTTAATATGAATTCATAGTGCTCCCCATAATCAATTAGCAGATCTTATTTAAAGCATTTGGCCACACAAGGGAGAATGGAAAGCCATTAGGAGACACATCTTCCTGGACATCATGGTTTCAAGCTGTAGTAGCTAAGAAGTAGAGTCTGAAATGCTGTGGGAAGGGGACAGGAGCAGCTATGAAGTGCTGGAATTATCCCTAATATATCAGCTAAGAAGGAAGTGGAGAAAGCTGTGTAAGATTATCAGGAGGATCAGGAATGGCATATTTCTTCCACCATCTCCTTTGCTGTATTCCTCTACTGCATATATGTCAAGCAATTTATGGATAGTTTTAAAGTTGTTTTAGAAAGTGAGTGGTTACCTCAAGATTAGTGACAAATATAACACATCTGACCTCCTCCTCGTTGTTTCCCATAGAGCTCAGACTGGTATTGAACAAAAGTTGTTAACCTTGATCTCTATGCAGAAGAATTAGTGAATAGAGATGCCTTGCTCTTAATTTAATTTTTAAAAAACAGATGTCTACAGCTCAAAATTTCTCCCCCCATCAAAGCTGGCATGTCCATAGGTGGAGCTGTCAAGGAACAATTAAAGATGGAGAACGAATTGTCCTCTCATCCTTGGAAATGTATCTTGTCTCATCCTATTTACAGTACAGTGAAAGCTGGAGATAGATACCATAGCATACAGATGTACTTGTGTCTAGAGAGAATGATTACTAGACCTTGTTGCCATCAACCTTATTCTCCTGAATCTTCCTGAAATCAGCAGCACTATATTATCTTTGAGAAGAAGTAGCTCATTAGTATTTTATGGATCAACATTTTTAATGGCAATTTAAACTAGGATGTAGAAAGGGACATACTATTTGAAGATGCCTACTCAATATTAGTATCATGCAGATGAGCACTGTTTTGCCACATGTGACATTCAAAGAGCTAATAAGGCTTTTGGACATGTATTATGTTTTTCAGCCCTCTCCATATCCAATGAAACATATATATTTTCAGTGTTTCCAGATGGACTGGAAAAAACAAGGAAATAAAAGAGTCACTAGAAATTAGTCAAGGCAGAGCTGTAGCAAATCTCCTTTCCATCTTGTTCTCTACCAAGACCTTATTTGCAACTGCTGCCAACGGACAAGTGTTTTAAAACTGGCAATCCAGAATGTCATATTGTAAGTATGCATTAACCACGAGGCATGGCAGAAGTCTCTCCATGGAGGAAACAACAGGAAACTCTCCAGTTTTCTTAATAGGGGGAAAATGATGGAGCTCCCCACTTGTAGGTCTTCAGCTTGCTAGTGCTGAGAAATACCTGATTATACCCTTGATTGATAGCTTTTTGAGTAAAGAGTTGCAAACGCATGTAAAGTATATATTTAATTGACCATATTTTGCTAAGAATGACTAGGAAGGTACATTTTGTCCATGACTGCAAGTCACCTGGGAGAGAGAAGCTTACTAATCCACAGTAAGCTGGTTATTTTTGGTTATATACTCAAGGCTGTTTTTTTGATATGAGGGAGATGGAGAAGAGAGAAACAAGAGAAGAGAGTTAAAATGCTTGGCTAATTTTAAGATGAAGCTTGTGAGAAGATTAGGAAAGAGACTAAATGGTAATGTTGTCTGAAGTAGGAGAAAGTTGGATTTGAGGGACATCATATAGATGTCTGCTTTCTCAGAAAGCAGACAAGTGAAGTGTCTATTATAATGCTACCAGACTATATAAAGCTGTAACAGCTCCATACCATGATGGGATGGGACGTTCCTTTGCTTGACTGGGTGAACATGAATTCTTGTAAAATGCCCAAAGCACGTGTCCTCACCTCTTTGGGTGAAGAGCCCTTCAGTCTTCAGTTACAGGCTCAGTCATGCAGTCACGTATGCTGACATCCCAGAAGGGCTTAGAAGTGCCAGATTGAGGCAGCAAACAGAAGAACCATTGCTGTAGCCATCAGAACTTGCTTAAGTCTCTTCAATCCACCTCCAGTTGAGGCAGATTCAGATTTTCCCTAGCTGAGTTACATCAGCACAGCTGCTCAGAAATACCTGCTGAATTAAAATGTGTCTTAAAATGTTCCTCTGACCAGTGACTATCTTGCAAGCTGACATGAAAAGTCTCTTCCTTCTTAGCCCCTTCTATCTGACATTAACCTTACTGTGAGTGCACTGTCTATATCTCTAGACCATTGCAGTATTGTTATGGAAAAACATTAGGAAGAAATACAGATTGTCTATCTTTTCATACAGTAAGTCACTTTTGAAATGAGTTATATTTTCCTGAGATCCCTATGTTTGGAACAATAATTACTTTTCCCTTCACCCAACACTAAAATTAATGTCAATGTTCTCAAGTCATCAGCTGCATGAGAGTTGCAAGTTGTACAATTTTAATTATGCATCATTTGTCTTACTTATCCCACCAATCTTATTGCCGGATCTCTCCAGCGAGATATTTAACTGCTAAGTTTTCTTCATACATTAGATATCTATCAAAACAACTTATTTAACACATATCAAGACACAGTTATTTTAATAACATAATTTGTTTAATGACATAATTTATTATTTTACTAACAGATTAACAGCAAATATTTCTAAAGTATAAAGAGAATCCTCATTACAAAATATCAGAACTGACAATAAATACCCATGAAGTTGGATGAAGAAAATATTGTGAAATGGCAGGATAATCCAAAGTACATTTTTCTTAGATAAAAAGGGTTGTGTCAGATCTGAGAGGTCACTGTGTCTAGTCTTGTTCATGTTGTGCTCCTCCATATTAATGGACTTTTCCCAGTGTACTACACAGTGTGCCAAGTGTTTGACGATATTAAATTCTAACTGTCTCAAGTTGTTGTGCACTGCAGATTCAGAGCTGAATACAAACACATCTGGTTTTAAATGCTTTATAGAGATCTTCTGGACTGATAAGATTAACTTTCCAAAATACATAAGACAAACAGAAGAAGCAAACACTGCAGATGTGCCTTGGCTTTTATGCAGTCCTAAAAACAGAATTCCCTGAAATTCCATGGAAGTTCGACTGCAGAACTGAAGACAACAAAAGACTAGAATGAAATGGAACTACGAGGTGTGAACCTCAGGAATTAGAGATAGAAATACTTTTGGGGTCTTTTCATCATTTTTTCCTCTATGTATGCTTTTCTGAAACGATTACAAAACCCAAGCACCATGCTATGTCTTGTAGGCAGGAAGCCTACAAAATAGAAGAGAGCTGCTTGACTTGCTTGTGGTTCTGCCATAGCCAAATGGTTGCTGACTGGTAACATCTCAGTGGGGTGGTGCAAGAGCTGGTGGAGGCCTTGGCGGGACAGCTCAGCTCCAGCGGTAATTCAGGCTGCAGGAATTTGTGTTAGATGGCAAAGGACTGATTTTAGGCATTGTCTAGGGAAGCAGTGCTATAGAGGAGTTGTGTGCAGCAGCATGGGGATGAGTCTGAACACTCGGGTTTGTCTGCTGCATCAGGTAACGTCGCTGCTACTGATTCCCCAGGCTATGGCAATGACAACTGGTTACAGCAAGAGATGACATTTACATCGTGATCCCCATCAAGCACCGTGTCTCTCTTCTGTGTTCACACCACATACCCAGCTGGGCCTTGATACCTGTGGGAAGCTACTCAGTGCTCTGCTAAAAACCATCACCTTCCTCCTTCCTGCATGCTAGCTGCACACATCTGCAAAAGTAACATCTTCTTTTTGCCTATTTCTAGTGATGCAAAGCCCAGAATGTGCTGGTCTTATTTAGCAAAAAATGAAGCTGTCCTCATCATGCTCCACTTAAACCTTGAGAGGAGAGCCTTGCTGCTGACTTTAGCTTGGAAAGGACGACACCACTTCTTTAGGGCTGGGCTGTTCTGCTGCTGCCCTTGAAAAGCAGCACTAAGTCAAAGCCTTTAAAGCAGAGAGCTCTGTGCTCCAGCAAACAAATGCCAGCAGGCACTAAAAGCAACATATCTGGACACTTACAAGACTAAGGAAAATAAAGATAATATTGCAACAGAAAGTGAGGGAGCTGTGCTGGATGGTTTCTGGTGGCAATTTATATTTAACCTACTTAAATAAACTGCAAGGGCTGTTGTGTGAATGCAAAAATGGATTGAAATTTTTCCATTTGATTAAATAAGGAGAAGAAATTACCCTGTGGCTAGTCTGTACATTCACTGATCAACAGCGAAATCTCGATGGAAACTAGTGACCTGCCGCTGTCAACACACAGCTAATTTGAACCGAGCGTAAAGGGGCCAGTCACGCAACGCCGCGCCGGGTATCTGTCCAACACCGCTCACGAGCGCGGCTTTCTGCCCGCTCACGTTGCCCTCCACACGGCGGCGCGTTCCAGGCGTGCAAGGGAACTGAAGGGTACCGGGTTACGGCACAAAACGGAGCGCCAGTGCTGCCCGGAGGGGTCCCTGCTCGTCTCCTTCCCTCTCCGCTGTGCCTGGCACCCACCACCTCTCCTTTCATTGTCCAGCACCCCAGGAAAAGCTGAGCTAGCTGCGCTTCTCACACCGTGGGAAATCCCAGGCCTTGCGTGTTTGCCGGGAGGATCCGCTCAGTACAGAAAGATAAGCCTTAGCCTAAGCTTTTCCATGCTCAAATTCCTGGCGTTGTTCTGTGTCAGGCCTTTGGGGCACTTAAAAACAGAGAGGACAAAATCAGGTAATTGCAGATTTTTTTCTGCTATCTTGCAAAATTTTGCCATCCTTTCTCAACATCTTTCCCTAAATAGACAATTGCACTGAAAATATATTCCCAGAAAAATATATAGTAGGATACTCTGCTCTCAGCTTTCTCCTACTCAGAAAGTGTGAGGAGAGAGAAGTACTTAGCCCATATGAAGAATTTTAACATAAACAACATAAATAGCTAACTGTCCTCCCATGGGGTGCTCAGAAACTTAGTCCAAGTATTTTCCTTTATTTCAAGATTCATTATCTAGCGCGTGAAAAATGCTCAACATAGCTTGCTTAGTTTAGAATAAAGTTGTTGTGAGTTCTTGTTATTTCTGTGTTTACTGGAAACACAAGAATACTTTGCTTTCTACTCCCAGTATTTATTGGCTCCTCGAGTTCCATTACTAAATTCAAAGGAAGATATAAAAGCAAGGCTGCTCCTAGATAATTTTTCCATGCCTCTCTACAGGAATTGCATATTTTCTGTGCTCTTAAATCCCTACATTTGCCCTGCGGAAACTCAAAATCTTTATCCTTTAGGGAGTTTTGACTAAAGAGGTCTCAGACATCCCTCTGGGGCAATTTACTGTGTTACTTTTAATTAGGGATGAGGTTAAAAAAATCTAGCAATCTCTTTGATTTCATATTTCCCCACAGATCCTATTTTTAAGTTTGTTTCTTACAACTTTCTTTTGAGGCCCTCATTCTCCTCACTTTTGTAAACTCTCTGGATCATGTGAATCTTTGCACTTTGAAAATCGTCTCCCTCTCAGCTCAGTGTCTGCATTTTTAATTCTACCTTTGCTTTTTGCAAAGGCAGAGCCAGGAGGGCGCAGTGGTCGTGACTGTGGCCCTGCTCTGTGTGTGGCTGCCCAGCTCCCACCACGCAGCATCTCCATGGGGAGAGGTGGATGCCACAAAGGCAGAGGCACAGCAGCTGAAGATCAAAAGTAAGGGGGGAAACCTTTCTTTTTCTTTCTTTGTAATAGGTGTGACACCAGGAGTTTATTTCCAGAGATATGGGTTGCTGTGCCTCTATTCTTCCCTTGCTGTAGAAGAAAAAGGAGTGACACACAGGGAGGGTGAAAAAAGAGGAGGAGGAGGAGAAAGCTTCTTTCCTTCTCTGTGGCGTTTGACAACATTAGTTCTCAAGCATAATTTTAGAAGAAAACATAATGCAGTTTGGGGACCCTCAAATCTGTCCTGGCCTTGGTAAAGCTGTTGCTTTGGGTAAATCACTTCCTGGGTATCCTTGTGTGTCACATTTCTGTGAAGCTGTTTTTAATGCTGGACATGTTTCAGAGGGAATTAGGGAGCTTTATCCTGCAGCAGAAAGCAAAGGGAGACATTTTAGTTGTGCGACTAGTCCTAGTTAGCCCTGATACTTCAGCTTGCAGGAGCTAGGGTCAAACCTCTCAGTTCCCTTCCCATTGCAAGGGTTACTTCGAGCTCCCAGGGTTTTTATCTCTTTTTCTTTCTGTTGTTAAATATAGAAATCTTCTGTCTCATTTCTATTTTTCACTCTTCAAATGCCTTCTTGGTTTTAGTTTCCTCCCCAGTGACAGGCAGCGAGGAGTGCATTGCTCCCCTCATCTTGGAATCTGCTCTGAGTTTGGAGCCCCATCACTTTCCTCAATTAGTGCATAGCCTGAGAAGATCATGTTTTCAAAACTGTCACGATATTTTAAAAAATCACTACACACTGACAACACACACGTATTTCAAACTCAGGCCTCCCAGTTTGCTTTTAGCCTTACACAGGGCCCACATTTGACAAGCTAATAATAAGGATTGTAGGTAATAACTCAGTTACAACTGAATTGGCTTTGAGAGCATTTTTTCTAAATTACCTTCTTCACCGTGGGAAAGGCGGTAAACTATGGTGGGGACTGGGTAATAACTCAGAGATTGGACTCTGTCCTGTCTGAAGAAGCTTTTGAGACAAAGTCAAGGCACATGTGTTAAGAACAGTCTGTCAACTCAGAAAAAGAACAGAGCCTCGTTTGCTAGCAGGTGAAGGGGGAATAATTTTATGCCATGGAAAATAAGACTCTGACACTAGCGTTTACTGGAGTAAACTGCACAGTCGATATACTAATAAAAAAAGGGAATGTTAGGTGTGAGTACAAGGAACATATTGACCTAATGCAGTGAAACTCAACTTGGCTGGGACAGCTTGAAGGAATGATTAACTAAAACAAGAACATTTTACCAGACCTTTCTTTTTCTGTCATAATTTGAAAGGAGTGGTGAGGAGGGGCATAAATTTAGAGTCAGGGGGCATCAGACCACTAATTCTGTTTTTCAACGAAGTTGAATTGGATATTGGTGTTCAAAAAACAAGGGAAAACTAAAGAGAAGTTGGATGGACAAGCTTGGAAGGAAATTGAGGATGATGCTGGTACTGACTAGTAACTCCTGGATTAAAGCTCTTTTCTTGAATTGTTTTTCTAAGGTCATCCCCAAAAGTATTACCCATTTACTCAAAACTATAAACTCACTTGTAAAATGGCCTCACAGCATTTCATTGAGAGAAAAAAAAAATGTTACCGATGAAGTGAGGTTTTGGGAAGGGAGCTGGAGCCAGAGACCCTCCCAAATGCTGAGGCCCCATCATTCTCTTTGTGGCTGTGATTAATCAGCATGTGGTAACATGAGTATCATGTTAATGACAGCCTCAGGCAGCTGGACTCTGCTTTTTGATGGCCGAGATGCAGTCCCTGTCCTGCTGGTAACATGTTTTTCAGAGCTGTCATGTTGGCTCATGTCATGGCAATTCCAGATGTAACAAGCTACACTAATGTCACAACTCCTAGGACTCATCCTTTGGTGACTACGATCACCAAAGAGTCATACTGACAGAAAAATCGTTCGAAGACCCATGCATAATGTTTCATTTTAAAAAGTAAGGCCTGAGGTCTGCAAGTGTTTCTCTGCAATTACCCATCTGCCCAACTTCAGGCATTCACAAAGTAGCAGTTTGCAAGATTCAGATCTCAGAAGCAAAATACTAATACACAGATGAGTGCAATACAAATTTATGTCAAAAGTGGAAATATCTATGCAGGCACAAACTTTCTTTTGGGGGCATGGTATTTCATTGCAAGCATGAGAGTAAAAAAAAAAAAATCAATAGCAAAATCAGTGCCAACAATTCTGAAGAACCCACTGCAAATTCTTTAAACTCAGAGCCGGAAAAGAAATGCAGCCATGAACTGCAACAAGTCGGAGCTTAACTACGTTTGAGAGATGCTTTGTAAAACTGGGTTTCATTTGCTTTCTCTCAGTTATTTTCAGTCAGAACAAATAGGGAAGGTTTTTTGCTTGTGCCTGTGTGTTGTATCTTCATCCATCCTTTCTTCCACTCCTCTTCACTTGCATCTTCCACAAGAAAATATTTTGATAAAGAAGTAGGAAGAGGATGAAATAAAGAGTGAACCTTGTGTATCTCAGCAAGACAGCTCTATAAAAGGGAATTACTCAGTAGCATTGAAAATACATTAAAAAAAAAAAAAAACTAGGATTTTATGTCTCTGTCAGCTGTTTTGAATGAATCAGATCCAAAAGCAAAATTTGACTTCTGGCATCTGCAAGAAAGAGTGGTGTTTAGTCCTGTTCCTGGGAACAATATTGCTGGTACAGCATTATGCCTGCTGCTTTTGTGGTCCATACCTATAGCAGAGCCTCACATGCTAGAGAACCACTGTTTCTAGGGTTTTCTCAGAGACCTTCCTGCATTGCTGCTAGCCTGCCCACTGGTTCCTGTGGCAGGGGGCAGGTTGCCACACCGCCCTCCTGCCAACACCTTCCTCTAACACGAGGAACAGGCAAATTGTGGAGCATTTACTGAGGCCTTGATAGTCAAGAGGGAGCCGCATCATTGGGAATTACTGCTGGAGGCGCATGTGGTTTCACATCCACCAACACATTGTGCAGAAGGTTAATTTGAACATGAGTAGTAAGGAATGGCACACTGACATGTTAATCTCCATGCTATCCTGCAGGAAAGTTGCACTCCCAATAAAATGTTAGGCTGGAAAACAGTGTATTGAATAAAGTACAGGTCAATCTATTGCAGTTCAGTATTCTTGTTTGAAAGGATTACTGTGGGCTACGGAAAATGCAAAATAGTCTGCAGGTTTCAGTCCTGTTTTTTTTTTTTTTTTTTCTTGAAAGATTTTATTGATGTAAGCTATCTCCTCCATATAATCTGTACTTATGAGTCCATATGAAGTGCCAGGGTGCCGAAGTCTCATGGCATTTGTGGAATATCATACCTTTTGCAGCTGTGTATGATTTGTGAAGGTGGACTGCTTGAACTGAACAGCCAGGGCCATTCTGGCCGCAAAGTGGGGTCTAGCTAGTGACATCTCCTTCCTCACAAACACACCAAAGTCCCACTTCTGGTTTAGAATAAATGAAACAATAAATCTCATCATCAGTCTTGAGGAGAACATTTGCAGGGTAGGGGCTGGGGCTAACGAGATCAAGAGGGATTTTCAACTCTGGGAACAGCTGAGCACTGGGGACAGCCCAGTGGGTTTCCTACAGAGGCAGTGCAGAGACACAGTTGTCTTCAGAGGGGAGCTCAGCACAAGAGCAGGGCTGGAGCTTCCCAGTTACCTTCTGGAGCTGTCATCTTTCTCTATGGATTAAAATGGGGCCTTAATTTCCTCTAAGAAAGCAGCCTTAGCTGGGAGCAGTGGGGCAGCAGAGCTGAAGGCAGCAGGGCTGAAGAGCAGGGGCACACCAGGCCCCAGGAAGAAGGGCAGAGCAACTAAACAGCACAAGCGAAGAAACTGGACCTGCTGCTGGCGCCCAGCTTCCGATGCTGGGTTCGGTGACCGGCCGTGTGCTAAGGCGCTGCTCTCAGATGGGCTTTGCACGAGGAAGCTCTTACAGGAAGGGAAAAAATGCGGCGGCGTGCGGAGTGCTGCCTCCAGGCCAAAGATGGTCACGCCGCCCCGCAGGTGCGCGTAGGAACGACCCTGCTCGGGGAAGCGCAGGCGAGGGGGGATCCGCAGCGCTGCCGGCAGCCGCGCTCACCCCGCGCGCGCCGTGTTAACGTCTGTTTTGGAACGGTTGCCTGGAAACCGCCGGGGTCTGGATTCAGCTTCAGGCCAGTTAATTTGACTTTACAGCTTGACAATACCGAGTGTATTCCCGGATCAAGACACATGTGCAGATGAAAACCACAACATTGGTAGACACGGCACTAAATCTCACTCGAACAACAAAGCCTTCGTCAGAGACCTGGCCCGCAGCAGGGCCCACGTACCAAACTTCACGTTCCCTCGGCTTGCCAGCCCGCAGAGCTGGGCCCAGCGTCGTGTCCGTCTGTCTGCTGCCTGGTGGGTGCTGCAGATGCAAGGGGACGTCCGCTGGCCTTAGCGGTCCACTGCTGAGGACCAGCAGACCTCTAATCTAACCATGCAATCAGGCCAGTCTTTCGTTGTTCTCTGATTAATGTATCTCCCTTGGCACGGAGTGAGAGAGATTTTCTCCCTCATCCCAACGGCTGAGAAATGTGGCCATTATTTCCCCTGGGAGTCATTTAAAACGAAGGGTGTAGCGCAGCCTCTGAGAAAGAATACCCTAAAAATAGTGCTGTGGACAACATTTTAATAAGCTTCATCAGATGATGAAAAATTGTTTTCCTGCGCTGTACAGTCATGGAAGAAACTATGAATCTTCATAGATCTGGAAAAGCATAAAGGCAAAACTGAGAAGGGAAAAGATATTTAAGGAACAGCGTTTACCCTTGAAGATCTGAGTTTCTGTAACTCACTTGGTCTGGATAAAAACCTTCCACAGTCCACATCTTCATATTTCTCTGATATTCCTCCTTGTGATATCTAATCACATAAGAAAGTGTAGTTGAAGTATGCTTTTCTGGGCCATATTAACAGACTGAAGCAATAAACGTGTCACAATAGGCTATTTATTTTCAATGCCATGCGCCTAAGAAAAAATCACTTTTAATGAAATCTTGTCCAAAAAGAACTCCTAAAAATTGTAAAGAAGTCAAAAAATTGTAAACAAGTAAAGAACTTCTTTGCACCTTGTTTACTTGTAAAATATTTTTTACAAATAATATTGTCCTTTTTAATACATACATACATAGGGAAAGGACTATATGTAAAAGCTTTGTTGTGGGGAATTCCATATTTAGGAGGAAAACATACAAATGGAAGTGGCTAGACATTAACACATACAGCACTCAATCTTTCCTATAGATATAAACATAGTAATGCTAAAACTACATAGTGTTTTATGTGCTATTTATATAGCTTCAGTTCTCAAAAAGAAATTGAATGGTCAATACTTGTTTTAAGTATATAGCATATGCTTCAACTGTATAATTTTAAAAGAGTGGATGTTATAGTCCCTTCACCAAGGTATCAAAAATCAATGTCCTAGGAAGAAAATATACAGGGGAAATATAAGGAAGTTGTAATTTCTTATGTAACATCAGAACAATCAACTTAGATTTATCAAATAAAGATAAAATAGACAGACCATTTGTAAATTATTATACAAAGATTTTGAAAGATGGATTCATTTTTTACCAACCAGGGCCAATAATGGCTGCATCTGTCAGGATACCTGCTGACAGAATTATTTCTTGGAGTAACTGGAAAAAAAATCTATATTTAGAAAAGATCAGTATAGTTTTCTTCTAATTTGAAAGATCAGCAGGAAGAAATAAGTCATTCTTGTAAAGAATTCTTAAAACAGTGCTGCAGATTTATGAGAGCTAGTTTTTTACCAAGTGTACAACAAAAAAAGAAAAAAGAAAAAAAAGTCTTGCTTTCTAAAGAAAGGAATTGCAATTAAAAGAGGTTGATGGTCTATTAAATTTCTAGCAATCAGAAGTAAAACAGAAGGTCTTAAAGACATGCTGAGAGGAGACAATTTTGTTCGAATGGAGAAAAGATTCTTAGCATCATTCATTCATTCTTGTGTGATGATATGATTCCTCATGCAAAATGTGTTTTAATTCTGTGTGACACATAGCAAATATAGCGAGGTTTAATCTCAAACCTTGCATCTAAAAATGCCTTTCTCTAGCGATGCCACATAATCCTGGCCCAGAGGTGTGCAGTGGAGTAGGACAGTACAGTGCAGAACGAACACATCTAACCAGCTGTGTGTGATTTACTCTGTCAGGGCATCCATGAAGAGTGGGTATGGCTGGAAAAACCTGACAGAACTATGGAAGCCCTCATCCAACCATGGAATTGAATTCGGACTTTAAAGACATCATCCTTAGATTTAACAAAGAGCAGTAAAGCAGTTAACAGTAAATGGCAAACATATCGCATATTTTGGAAAAGGTCTTCTTGATGAGAATATTGCGGTTTCTTGAGGAAACTTCTTCACAGAAAGTTAAATGGTTGCTGTGGGAAATGTTCATGTTATTTAACAAACAAACAACATGTCACATAAATATTTTCTCTTTTGAAAATATTTTCTCCTTTTGCTTGTCTGTCTGCCTTCTGGTCTGCTCTCAGTTTATACATAATTTTATGTATAACACATGACCAAGTCATGTCACAGCATAAATAGCAAAGCAAACATCATGCTTCATCTGAAAGAAAAAAACACAAATTGCATATCAGATGTTAATGACAGAGAAAATGACATGATTTAACATCACTGCAGCTTAGATATTCAGAAAAAACTTGCTAGCTGAAAGGACTGCTAAGATCTCGGTCTTCTTAATGAAGTTGGCTGATACAGGTTTGAAACAGAATCGCTTTGCTGCAATCTGAGACAATTGAGAGGTTGCAGAGGGGTGCATAGCTAAACCTGAACTTCTTTAAATGTTTGCATCTTGTAATGGAGTTAATAGCATGGGCCAACAGATGGGCGAGCTGGGAGGCTTGGGAATTCCTCCCTGGCCTAACACTTCCTTCCAGTGTGATGTTTTGTTAATGTTTGCAATAACGGTTGCACATGTGAGATACTTCAAAAACTAGCACTAGTGAGGTATAAATTCTACTTCCTTACATTGCTGAACACTTATTTTATATTTCTGGAAGGTTAAGAACAGGTAGAAGCAACTTAGTTTAGGTTTGACATTGTATGTTTGTGTTATAAATTAACTTTCCAAACTGATGTTTAACACAAGGACTTGTGCTTTGCTTTTTATTTTTTACTAAGAAAAAAGTGTATTTTTAATGTTTCTGTTTTCAAGTAGAGTAAAAAACATTTTTATGGAAACAAAAACATGAAACTGGGAGGAAAGAAAAAGGTCTAAATTTAGATTTAGATATAACTAAGTATCACATAATCCCCCTCTAAATGACTTATGCATTCTAATGCATTTCATTACTCTCTGTAACATAAGTCTTATGATTGGGAAGCAAGGCGAGGATAAACTTACTTCTCAAGATAATGTCAAGTAAATTTCTTTTAGGTTATGATTTGAATAATTTTAGAATAATAACTACCTGTGGAAAATCCTGTGGGTTTGAAATAAAAGCTTTGCTTTTAAAAATGCTGTAGTGTAAAACTAAGTCTGCCAGTCCAATGCCATGAGATACCCAACTGCTATTCAGGTCACTACTATTTCAGAAAAGCTTGCTTGTTTCTGTTCCCTTTGCCTTTGTCCCCTCACTATCCATATTTCTCTGAAGTTTTGACTTTCATGTAGTGAACTCAGAAAATTGTTCTTTGATAGCAAGTTTTCTCCTTGGGGATTGATTATCTGAGATTCCTATTCAGCCTCTGAAGTTCAGAATGTCATACACATTTGAAACAACTCAGTTTACATATAATCCTTGCGTCACTTTGATTCAGGAGGCGAAAACTTGCTTCAAATTACATTATCATTCCTAAAAGCTATTGCAAAAAATATTCACCAGGCACTCTACTTTTACTGATCTTTTGTTTGTGATGAGCTCTTAAGGCCCTATTTGTCCTGACTATGAAAATGTACATTTATCACAACCAGTCTATGGTACTGCTTCCAAACAGAAGCTCCTTTAAAAAATGTGAAGAAAATGAAGGGCTTGTTCGTTGAAGGGAATTTGTTGTTGGAAAGGTAGAGAAAAAAAATGAAGGAGAGAATGTAGTAGAAGCAGAATAAAATGAAAGGAAGTTCATGAAAGAAAAGGGAAGGGAAAGAACCATCTTAAGTATGTCAGCTCTGTCACCTGGGCTAAGCATCAGCCTTCAGAGTGACATTTGAGGATTATTCATCCCCACTGGGGGAAAGATAAAACAATAGGAAAATAACATGCAGACACTCGCCAGAGAAATTTTTTCCATTTGTAGTGAGGTTAGAAACAAATAATCAAAACAAGATTCTGTGCAACTTTTGCTTTTTCCACAAAGCTTTTCCTGCCAAAAAAACTTAATGTCACATGGATCTGGTAACGCTCCAGCCCCGAGCAGCCACCAGGCTGCCGTGGTGGGTCACGCCAGTGGAGAGCAGTGCTATGGGCGCGCGTGGGCCACAGCACCGTGACATCTCCCGGGTTTTCAGTTGCTTCCCCAAGTGCCCAGGTTGTAGACCTGCTGTCTCCTGCCCTTTTGCTGAAGGCTGCCCCTTGGATCCCACTGCCTTAGGCCCCCAGACTATGCTGATGCCAAATCTGGGATTGTCTGAAAACATCATGGTATTTACCCTTTAAAACTACTTGTATATGCAACAAGACAAACACCCCAGAGCAAAAGCTGTGATCTTGATTGCAGATTAAAAGATAAGTGAACCGCGCTTAGTTCTGTCTGGCATTTTATAAGGTGCCAATCCATCATCCTCCAGTGTGCAGGAGGTAAAAATTTTGCAATAGGCAAAACCTGAGAGAGTCTAAATCTTGAGGCAATCATAGAGTTCATCAATGCAATTTAAACATGAGAGAAACACAGCTACCTTGGAAGGCGACCATGGCCTAAGAGCAATGCAAAGCGCCCACAACACACCCAGCTACAGCCCTGACTCTGCAGGGCTTTAGGTGCCATCTGGGTGCAACGGACCCATGGGGTTTCACAACTTGGATGTACTCGCAGATGCGGGTGTAGAGGCAGGTGCCGAGGACACACCTACAAGGTCTCCATTGCGGAATGGCAATCCTCATCAGCAACATACACATTTTCACAATAGTGAAAAAGCTAGAGAGTTTATTCTGAAGGTGGCTTTTTGTTTTAACAGCTAAGATTAATATGAACTCTTCCTGGGTATTTGGGCTAGGCAAGCTCAGCCGCTCAAAAGCTGTTTTAAGTGACTTGAAACAATTGCAAATATAGTTCAGTCAAGGACCTGTTTCAAATCAAATGAACGTGCTTGAAAGGCTTTATTACTCTGTTACTTATCTAGAAAAAGACACAGGCAATCCTTCAAAACATGCATGTGTGTACATCTGGAAATAGTTGCCCACGTAATACACAGCAGTATGAAATTACCACAAATAACCTTAATATCTGCAGCTCTCAGATTTACTAATGCCCATACTGAACATAAATACAAGCAATTAGCTTTCAGAAGGCTTTCCCACCAAGAAGAGTGAAAACAGAGGTAGAAAGATGGTTGGATTGCGTGATCTTGCCATTGTGACTGAAGATGTAGAACTGAGCTTATTTAGCAAATTTTGTTAGCAAGATTTCGCACTAAAAGTTTTTCCTCATCATAACAAGCATGAACTCAGAAAGATGGCAAAGATATTAATAAAAATATACAGCATAATCTATATAACATTCTTTCTTTTCTGTTCTCCTTCGGGAGAGCATGGTATGTCTCCAGTCAAAGAGTTCCTGTAAATCAGATGATCCTTGTAACTCCAAGCAATCCATTTGCTTAAATTGTTGTCAATGTGATCTGCAAGGTGTAGGATAGAAAGCAGAAATGTAGCTGTACTGTATTTGCACTACACTCCAAATCAAGACAGAATGGAAAAATTAAGAGTCTGACTGGAAAAATAAAATCCCTGTTTCTAAACAATAAGAGCTGTGAGATATCCGCTGTTTTGGTTAGTATTTTTTCCATGTTGAGGAAGCATATTTGTTTTAAATTGTAGTTATAGCAGGCATTCTGTTATTTTGCATTTTACTATGCCATTAATTTTAACTGATGTTAAATATTATGTGGTGGAGAGGGGATGTAGCGGAACCCTTTCAGCAGGGTAAGTTGCAAGTGACTGGTTTAGGTTTAGCTTTAGCTTTTTTTTTAGCTCAGAAGTCTGTTTTGCTGCCCATTGCTAAGCCTTGTGTGGGTTCCCAGTCTTGCTGCTCAACTACTTCAGGGTTTTCTATGTTGGTATGACAATATGATATTTTAAGTGCATCATATAGTATTGTGTGGGTAGAGCAACTGCAGCAATGACTGAGCTGTGCCTGAGAAGCCAATGTGTTTTCCACACTTGACCCAGCAAGAAGGCCGTGGGTAAATGAGATCATATCGCATTCAAGGGAGAGTATGGACAGCGAGTTATGGAAAATCTGGGAAATCTTCCTACGCCAGTGACCCCAGTCTTGCTTCTTGTGCAGAAAAGCAGGCTACTTCCTTGCTGGGACAACCGAGAGAATAACACTCCAGTTCTAAAAGACCTTTTTCCATCTTCACAATCGCTGAATTCCCGTGAGGCTTCTGGATAGTTTCGAGCCATGTCTCCTCCCTCGCAGCAATGTCTGGTGCCATCGGGCCTGCCTGGTACAGGAGTGGGTCACACCTCCAGAACCAGGTGCACGCTACGTTTCAGAGGGCACCAGGTGGTTTTCCTCCGAAAGCGAGATTAGGAGCGAACTCAGACTAGTGATGTGTGGACCAGGAAACCAGGAGATAGGGTGAACTGCAGAGCTCAGCTTTCTGAGGTGTCATCCTAAAGCAAACTGTCCAATCAGAGAGGCTGGTGACTGGTACTAATAATGCTATGCAATTCATTAAATAGAATATTCAGTAAAAATGCTGATTTTTTTGATAAATTGAAGACTGTCTTTAAAGTTATCTAATTTTAAAGGCTCCCATAACCTCCTTTTCACATCTTCATTGAAAAACAGAAGAAGCCTCCTTGTGTGGCAAGGAATGTGTGCTTGATAAAGATGTCTGTAGGACACAAATATCTTCAAGTTACTTTTAAAAAGTAGGAAAGAGACAGCTAGATGAAAGGTGTTTAAAAGAAAGGGGAAGCAGTCTGAAAACAAACTGAAGTTAAGGCAAACCTATTCTGTGCAAAGCTGACCATCTGGAACAACTTACTGAAGAAGAGATGTGGAATCACATAGATGGTTTCTGGAAAAGGAGGGGCTTGAGGGGCATGGAAAAACCCAACATCCTTGAATTAAGAGCCAGCCACAAGCACTGAGCCAGATGGCTTTTTCTCTTCTTATGATGATGTATGTTCTCATCGTTCCGTATCTCTGCTAATCACTTTAACACAGAAGTACACGGAGCGGGATGTTAAGGAGGAAACAGAGAGGCCTGAGTAAGATGAAAAAACCTTATATTGTATGTCTTTCTGTGTTATACACTGAAATTCAAAGCAGGGATGTCTCTCTTATGCAATAGTACATCTGTTACTGTTCTGAGGTCTTTGGGCACAAAATCTCTTTCCAGACAGTGCAGAGAAATGATCTGAGTGTTTTGACAGGTTTCCAGCTGCAAGTCATATATTTGTTTTATAGCAATTTTTAGGTTAGTTCCTAGAATTTAAAACATATTCAATCTGCTTTTGTTTTACAATCTGTAAACAGTTTTAGAGCTCTATTCGTTATTAAATGATAGAAAGGCACAACACAGCTGTTCTCCAGTGGTCTGTATTTTCAGTGTAACTCTTTTTCCCTACCTGCACTGTTCAGACTTTTGCATATGCTAGAACAATATGGCCAAAGCATCAACAGGCCAAAAGTGCTCTGAAATAACAGAAAAGGGGGAGAGTTTTTAAGATGTTGCAAGATGTTGAAACTAGCCATCTCTCACAGTACCCAGAACCAGAGGGGTTTGTCTGTTTACATCTACTACAGGGATATGCCTATACTGCTCAGCAGAAGATGCTCAGGGTACTGTGAGGGCTAGGAAAAAAAAAAAAAAAAAAAACATATTGACACAGAATCTCTTCTTGGACAAATATATGTGGTTTCTCAGAAAGGCCAATTAACTCAGGTCAAGCATTGCATCAGCATGGCTGATGCTGGTAACCAAGCCAGCTCATCATCCATCAACTCATCCATTAGTTGCCTCTAGTAGCCATGCCAGTTCATTTGGGGCCCATATCTCAGCATGGCACTGCCCTGTGTCACATACCCCTGTTGTGAGAAGAACTGAGAGGAGTAGGAGTCCTGATTGGACTTTTGCTGCCTGCACAGTCACTTCAGAAAGTTGATTAGTGCCTCTACTCAGTCGTACCCTCTGCTGCACCCCAACCTTGCTTTCTACAGGGTCCATTATGTGACCTTCCCACTAGCATTAAAAAAGCCAGTTTCTACTTTGACTTAAGTTTATATTTCAAATGTCATGATAAAATGATCTTCCCGCACTGAGGAATGCTAAGTGTCATTATAATGAACACAACAAGCCCTCAGAATTAGGCTGGCACCCAAGCTACATTACTAGTGCTTGCATATAATCTGTCTTTTTAGAGATACTGTGCCAACAAACGGTAACTCTTCTCTTTGGATTTGCCCTGCTCATGTTCCCCACTCTAAACACGGCACATGCACAAGTTAAGCCCACGCTTCAGCAGGATAAGCAGCAGTAACAAATGCACCTTCTGACAGGTCAGTGCAAATATATAGAAATCATATCTTTATGCCAAATAGTTCTTCAAGGAGAAGAATTTTGCTCCAGAAAGTCTTTCCCCATCTTTACAAAGCTTTGAGATGGTAAATCCTGTCAGCAATAACCTTGACAAGCATTTTTTATACACTCTCATTAATAACTTGATCCTGCTCGGATAATGCTGGACTGCTCTAAACAAGTTGCCCATGTATACAGGGACAGTTCTGCAGATACCTCTCCCTTCTTTTCTCAGAAATCCTGAATTCTTGCCCCAGACTGAAAACACGCAGCTCAGTCTATTGTGGGCTTCATTTGGGAATGAAATGGCGAGAGAAGCCCATTCGGAGCCTTCCCTTCTCCCGACCCTTCTGACACCTTTAAGATAATTCCTTTTTTGGAACATATGGTGGTGTGAACAACCATCCTGTCAGCTCTTTCTGGGCTGGAAAACCACCTGAGGCAGAGTTAGCAGAGCAGGAGTGGAGAGACTGCAAAATATGATGAAACTAGCAGTACTATGCTTTGTTTTGTTTTTATTTTTATTATTATTGTCATGACCACAAAACTAGAGATCACTTATATACAAATTTAGAGCAACCCCAAAATGCTTAAATCTGTAAGTACAAATGTTCAGCCATTTTTAAAAGACAGGGAAATTATTTCACAAGAAGTTTTGGTACTAGAAGTGAGAGAGTTGTAATCTCAACTATACTATGGGGAGGAAAAAAAAAAAGCTGTTTGCATTCTTTGCAAATAAACAGGGATGCATCAAAAAAACTCCTAGTCTTATCACCAATTTATCCTCCTAACCTTCAAGACCTTAAATCAACAGTGTGACGTTATCCCTCCTAACAAAGTCTGGAGAAACTGAACCAAAGAGGAACTCTGTATCACAGCTTGTCCCAAGAAGCCAGAGGAAATGTAGCCATCATTAGGTTGCTCGGAGCAAGTTGGCACTCATGAAACAGCTTCCCACAGGCACTGATCCAAAGGCCTGTTGAAATTAATGGGACTCCTTCTTCTGACTTCAGTGGGATTAGGATCAGGCCTCCCACCATCCCACCAAGGCTCCATTGTGACTAACAAGTAACATATTTAAAGGATCCACCCTGAACAGATGCTCAACCAACTTACATCATGGAAGAGCTCCTATCAGAAGCTCTCTTCAAAGGCTGATATAATGCCTGAAGAGAAGGGGTGATGTAGTACACGTGTGTCGTATATAAACACAGGAGGACACCTACTGAGATGTAAAATCACAAAGAGGGAGTCTGGTACACATCTCACAGCCCCTTTCTAGCACTTCAAGAGATAATGAGTTTCTGTAAATTTGCATGAAACTCACTTTGACCCTTTGATAAAGAAGTCTCTCTTGCAGAAAAATCAGCAGGTAAAGAAGCTGTATGACTGTACAACGTTTCCATGTGTATTTGAGCAAAAGAAAAATGGGCAGCTTTACTTCTCTGTGTCGGGGCAGTGACTGTATCAGAAGGCATGGGGAAGGTGGTTTAGCCGTTCTCAGCAGTTTCAACTCACTTATACACACTTCCTTATGGAAAGGATTATTGTATATCATGACTGTGAACACTTTAGAAATGTGGATCAAAGTTCTGGTTTATAAAGCTAAGCGCTGGGCAATAGCTTTAGCAATAACTGGTGACATTACTCATTACTCTGAGCTGCTCATTACTCTGAGCAGACACAGGACATGGAATGGAGATACCCTTCCTACTAACTCTGGGCCATTGTGTCCCTTTGAGCTACTACGGGCAGAAAGCGAGAGCTGTCTCTGAGGATGCACTTTCATGACAGGGAAGAGCTCTCCCCATCTTTATTTTTGTCAACTCATGTTGAGTGAGAAATCAGAGAGATACCAGCCATATCACTTCAGTTGTTTGCTTATATACATACCAGCTAGAAAATTGCCATGCCTAAATAAGATCCATTTGTTTGTTTGCTTGTTTGTTTTAGTAAGTAACATAAACAACTTTGCTTTTTGAGGAGCATATTTGTATATTGCTAATTATCTTTTCCATGAGTAGACCAGCTAAAGCTTGCCTGGAAAAAAACAAACAAAAGAATGCCATTAAAATGGGTCTCAGAACCTTTCAAAGGCCTCCCAGTGGTCTCGTCCTAATTAAAACTGAATGGGAAACAAACACGCTTGCAATTCACTAGGATAATATTGGGCATCCATGAGTTTTGTCAACTTCGGCCATATGTGAATAAATGAAGCTTGTGGAGCTGAATTTTAGACCACAAGCAGTATAAACAGCTTCGATTGAATTAACTTTGTAGAGTATGGTACAAACATTTGACTTTACAATTCTTACTTATCCAACCCTTACTCCTGTAAGGGTTACACAGAAATATCTGTATAAGAATTTCACAGTGTCCCCATTACTGTAATGGGTGAGCATCTAATGTGTAAACTTCAGACCTGAGCAAGGCACAACTTTGCTCTGGGTCCCTCTCTGCTCCTAGTGCTACTATGCACACATATAATCTAAGCAAGGAAAATAAGTGGAAATAGAAAGATTTTTTTTTTATATACATTTTTCTTTGTATTTGAACATCAGTATGGACTAGCTGGCAGCACTGAAATGCTAGAGACAAGGACCACAAGGATGCCTGGAGAAACAAAGTCATGATATCTGGTACAAAACTACTGGCTTCATTTGATTTGCCCCAGTGGTATATTTAGACTGTCCAAAGATTTAGAATACAACCAACAACAGTTTAAAATACATATACAGTAGGGAACATATATATATATTCACCCAAACATCCAAATTCCTTGCAAGCTGATAAAGAATTTAAACAATAATGAACTGGAGGAGTAGAATGCAGAATCCCCCTGTTGTGCATTGGATGATCATACACCTCATGGGTTAGAGATAGGCATTGCTGCAGAAATATCCATAACCTCCTTACTCAGAAGTAGGCAATAAAAAGCAAGGTGGAGGAAGGCGATTGCAGTTCTGAGGATCTGAGAGAATTAATTCAGGGCTGCTGGCAGATTTTCAATCTCAGGGAGGCCAAAAGCTAGGAAGTCTTCTTGGAAGAGATACCTACAACACCCTCTTTCAAAGAAGGGAACAAGATTCAATATTTACTTTTGAAGGTGCACCCCCCTTTAACCTGTGTGACTGGTGATGACAGGGCCCCTTGAGGAAGAAGGGACCTGAGTTTGAGAGCTGCTTCTGCCACCTCCCAGGAGGATTCAATCACTGCTAAAGTGGAGGATAAGGGTGGCAGGGACACAATCTCTCCTTCTGCTGAAACTGCGCACAAGTTCAGGAACAGATGGGAAAGACGTGGGACTAAGGAGGGAAAGACAGCAAGAAGACTTGCAAAAAAATGACAGCTTTGGCGAGGGCATTTGGAAAGGATGAGGGAATATTGTGGCTCCTTCTTCTAAGAGTAAGGTTCTTTCTGATATTAAGTAGTCGCAGATAAGATGCAGAAACCGTCCTGGGAGCAGTGAGAAGAAGGTCGCCCTGATGGTACTTTGTGCCTAGACCTTGGCCATGATATTCTCAGTCCCTTAAAGTGGAACTGGGTCCCTTAAAGAATCAGGCACTACCCTAACTAACTACCCTAACCCTATCTAACCCTAATTGCCTATCGTCCTGGGCTGGGAATACCTCAGCACGCAGGATAAAAACTGTAGATGGAAATGAGTGGAGATGTAGATGGAAATTAGTTTTGGCCTGGACACCTCCAGTGCATTAGTGAACATAGCCCTCAAGTACAATTCTTATTCTAGTTTCAACTAATGACAAACTTCCCCTCAATTCCAGTGGTCCAAGGAAGGGATGAAATCAATGATCCAGCCCTGGCTGGAGACACAGCTGAGCTGCATTATAATCTCAGTGTGCTAACACAGAGGAGGCGGCACTGGTGAGCACAAGGATGTCACCTCTTAGAAGAGCACCTGAGACCAGGGCACTGTGCCTCTTCTGCAAGCACATCCCATGCACCTTCCCGAGGAAACCTCTGGAGCTCTCCATGGCACAGGCCTCTGCTTTGAAGAGGTCCTGGCTACAGATGCATTCAGCTTTCCAAGCATGTGCAGATGGACGTGGCAGCCCCAAATGAAGATGCCTCTCAGAAAAGCAAAGCAAAGCAAAGCTTGGCTGTGTTGCAGGTGAACAAGGACAGATATATCCCTGACTGCTGCACATGCTTTTCTTCCACTTGCTTTTTCAAAAGCTACTGTAGAGTACGTTTTAAAGTAAATGCTTTTAAAATACAAATCACCCAAACAAACCCTCTGCCAATGCAAAAACATCTCTCCCTGTCTCCAGGAATAAGATGAAAGAAAGGCCAAACTACACATGACAGGCATTACTTTGCACAGGCTCAGCTCCACAAAGGCACTTAGGATTTGTGACACTATCTACCAGATGCTGATTTTTAGGTACTCATGGTCTAAAAAGGGACTGCCACAGTTCCCTTTTGTGTAATATCTATCACATAGAATAGATGGGGATCAAGAACTGGATTCAGTTCTTTTGCAAGCCAGACCCTAATCTGTCACTTTCAGTGTCAGTGTCAGAAGGAAATGACTGTCTGCATGTTCCGTTATTCAGATGTTCAGAGCAATCTGCAGCTCTCTGTGTCCTCGCGTAAACAGCCTTGTTTTACCACCAAGAAACAAGGGCCTGTGCCTATAGGCAGCAGTAACTGCTGGATTAGCAGTTAGTGGGAATAGTTGTCACTTTTTGCTCTGCTTCCACTTAAATGAGCCCTGAGAATAATTAGCGAGACTAAGACAGTCTCACTAGTCTCACTAGTCTCTCCGCGGTCAGATCTTCCATTTGTTGTCACTGCTTCCTTTTTTATCATGCATATTTCTAGTCATGAATGCTGTACAAATTAGAGAGCAACGGGTTTCCTTCTACAGAACACTTTGCTATCCATATGAAATGTCTTTACCATTGGTTCTGCAGCTACACGGATCTGCTGCCGCTGAGCGCAGTGCCATGGCAGTCGCACAGAATGAAGGTTTCTGCCTGCAGCGCTGCACCCAGGCAGCAGCAGCGGCCGCGGTGCCAGCGGGAGCCCGGCTGCGGCTGCAGGCTGAGCAGATGCTGCCCCCTGCCTGGCTTCCCGCTCTCGGCCCCAGCCGAGCTCAGGCTGGAGAAACTGAAATATCTGGGGGGTTTTGCCTCTCTGCATGAGCCCAGCCCTTGGCTCTCAGGTGTGTTGCAGGAGGAACTTCAGCAATGAGCTGGTAGTGAAGGAGAGGGAAAAAAAGAAACTTTGCTCTGGTCATTTTCATTAAATTTCATTACACCGGGTAACCATAGTCAGCAGTTATCCAAATTGGCATTTGAAAAGGAAGGACCTAATTTCATGTCACAGCAAAGCAGTAACTTCAGATTACCCAGGGTTTTTTTGCTCTGCAGTAGGAGGACTCTGTGATAGTTCATTCATTGCTCTGCCTGTGCCGTTCTGCATCACAGCCTTGCCAAATGTCCTCTCGTAGGCATGGCTAGAGTCCCTGAAGCTGGTGCAGGAAACCATGCCCGAGGCACAGTTGCTGCTGTGCAGTTCCTCCTCCACTCGGCTCCTTTCAGCTAAAGCAACCCGCATTGCAAACACCACTGCTTCCTTCCTTCCAGTGGCTGCTGAATTTCCCCAAGGCATTCGGCCTCTTTTCCGAAAACTCAAAGTTCTTCTTATGTGATATAGAGCAGCATTGAGTTTTGCATATGTATTTTAGGTTTTCTGTATAAAATAAAATATTTTTCTAATAAATAATGGTTTATATTAGTGAATTCTGCTAGAAGTGTCAGGAACAAAAGCTTCTCAAAATGAGGCCTGTTCCTGTGTTTAATCAAAAGCATTTCTAGGGCATACTGTGATTATTTATCTCTACAGTAATCAAATCTACCCTGAGCATCCCAACTGGTGTATGTCTTAAGTAAGTTATGTAACCTTCATCTTTTTAAAATGTTTTTGCAAGGATTCTAGCAGTTCTCTTTACTAATTTTGGATGATTTCCACTTTAAAAAAATAGTAAGTATTACTGTTTGTAGTGTAGGCCTTTGATTGCATTGATTGCTGTTGGTAACATTAAGGATTTATTCTGCAATGGCAACCCAGAGCTCCTTTAGTGATCTGAGCCCCATTTCATTAGGCATTGCCCAAACATGGCTCAAACTCTCTTCCTAAGGATGTTATTCAATAGAATTCTTTGGGCAATGATAATGTTAGCTAACACTGAATAACTATCTGCATGGAGTATAATTTAAATGCTTCCTTAAATAAAGAGGGGGAGACCAGTGACCAGCTCCACATCTGCAGATATCTGCAGCCTCCGTGCTCCTGGGTTCCTTCATGCTTGCACAAGAACTTGCACAACTGGGTGTCTGCTAGAAGCTGCCCTGCATGGACAAAAATTGAGGGCAGGAGAGGGAAAATTGAGAGATGCATAGAAGTTTGAAGAATTGGGAGATATGCATCCACTCATTTAGTTAGAAAAATAAAGTTAGAGTAGGAAAGCAGGGACAGCGCAGGTGAAATCCTGACACTATCAAAGCTAGTGGTATTTTGTCATTGTCTTCACTAATGAGTCAAGATTGGATCTGTTGTCATCATTTAAAATACAGAATTATACCATTTTATAAGCAGAGCATGCAGGTTGGTTTGTCCATAGTCATGCAGCAAAAATTTAGAAGCATGTTGAAAATTATTCCATATCCATAAAATGTGTTGAAATTTCCAAACAAAAATAATTTTGCTGATGAATTTCTGATTGTCTTTACAAGCAATGCAACCTACCTTTCACTATGCTAAATTTTAAGTAGGACTTAAAATTAAATTAGTAGGGCTTAAAATAGGGCTCCAAATGCTGGTGGCTTCAATCTGTTTACATGACAAATTCTTGCAAGATTCTGTCAAAATGGTGGGAAGCAAACTTACTTAGTGGTTTGTTTCTGGATGCCTATCTTTTTTCTTAGAGTTGCTGGTCACTGGACTCTTTCCCTGTTACTTCTCATAGGGTGGATGAATCACTTGTTGCACCTAACTGCTCATGCACCACTGACCCATGCAAGCACAAGGACTATCATATGCACACAATAGTCCATGGTAGGTCCAACATGTCCCAGAAAATATTGGGTCCCCTCTTTTCTTATTGCTTTGCTGAGGCCACATCTGGAATACTGGGTGCAGTTATGGGTTCCCCAGTACAAGCATGACATTGAGCTTCTAGAGAGGGTCCAGCATAGAGTGACAAAGATGATTAAGGGAGTCGAACATCTCTCTTCTTATGAGGAAAGACTAGATGAGCTAGGCCTGCATTGCCTGGAGAAGAGGAGACTGAGAGGGGATCTTATCAACATGTACCAATACCCAAAGGAAGAATGTAAAGAGGATGGGACCAAACTCTTCTCGATGGTGGCCAGTGACAGAACAAGGATTCATGAGTACAAATTGAAACATGGGAAGTTTCATCTCTAGATAAAAATGAACTTCTTTCCTGTGAGGGTGACAGCCCTGGAACAGGCTGCCCAGAGAGGTTGTGGAATCTCCTCTGGAGATCTTCAAAACCTGCCTGGATTCCACCCTGTGTCACGTGCTCTAGGTGTCCCTGCTGGAGCTGGGGTTGGACTATATGATCTCTGGAGGTCCCTGCCAACCTCAGCCAGTCTGTGATGGTTTTGTAATAACGGCTATTCCCACAGGAGCTAAGAGTGAATCCAAGGACAAATATGCAAAGCCATTGGTGATGGTCCTGCTGATTACTGGTGGTCTTAAGCAGATGTAAGGTTTTTGCCTTGGGTGTCACGTCACTCTCATCAGCACAGTTTTAAACTCCTGATAGGGGATATGAGGAAAACACCAAGAAAAATAATTAAATCCCCAAAGCATCTCCATACCAGTGGAGAGTCTACTCAGTATGTATGCAATCTCTATGCTGCCGAGATCCAGCAGGCCTGAACTGCGCAAACATATGCCAAATAGGTGTGGATCAAGAGGAGGATGTGAGAGACAACCAGGTCTGCTGACTTTTTAGAGTAAATGATGACAGGTTATACCAGAGAGATGGACTCAGTTGACCAGAAGGTGATTAGACAAGAGGAGGAAAGGCAGTTCTGATTTACAGAAGCCTGCAGGTGAGGATAAACCTTTTAAAAACTGTTTATATTTGGTTGGTCTAGGCACATTTTTCTAAGCACATGGCTCATTTAAGTGCCAAACACTTACAGGAACAGGTCAACATGCTGGGAAAGTCTGATCCTTGCATTAACCTTTTGACATTATAATTGTATTATTTTAAAACTTATGGAAACAGCAGCCCTTGAAGTAAATCATAAGAAAACATGTCCTCTTGAATGAGAAAGGCATCTTCACTAATAACAGCATGTAGAGAACATCCACTTTGATGGCAATAACAAATGTCCAAGTGCCAAACGACAGTGAAGCAATAATGGTGAGCTGATTTTTTTCATTCTCAAGGCTTGAGCCATGCCACATTGCACTAATGAAACAGTAGGTTAGGTAGAACAATGTGTGTTGCAATATAACTTCCGTATTAAATGTACAGTTGCAAGCAGAACAAAAACTTCTCCAGAGAACTCTCCCATTTATGAATGTCAACTTAAAATTATGCAGGCCATCTTTATGTCATGCCAAAGAGCTCCATAGCCCATTAGTGTACCAAGCAACTGCTTTGTTTTTGATATAGAACTGGGCTTTTTGAGACAGATGTCCTATTCCAAAGCTTATACTGCTAATTTTGGCATATCTTCCACCCTTCTCTCACCTATTACTTTTTGTCATAGCTGGTATTATTATTTTGATGTTTATTTTACATTACTCCACTGCATTTTTTCTCTGTGCAATTATTTTCACTATAAATAAAGAAGATGGTTTTGGAGATTGAGATGCCTGTCTATTTTATCTGCTAGTTCAAAATGCATTGGGGTTTCCCTACTAGAAATTGAAGATTAAGGTTGGAATCACATCAAACTTTTCATATGTCTAGAGAGAGTAAAGAACTGGAGCGGTCAGGCCTTTCAATACCTGTGAGAACTACTGCCTGCCCAAACTGCCAAGAGGAGAGGAGGAGAGAGAAAAAGAGAAGGAGATGGAGGCCTCACCCATGAGGATGCAGGCCTTGATCCTAACAGAATGACAATATTTACATTCAATATTAAGTAATGAGGTTTCCAGCAGTTCCCTCAAGAAAGATGGTTTTAAACATAGTGAAGAGTCCTTCTTTTTAAGAGCTTTTCTGTAAGTAAACCATGCAAAGGCCAATTAATGGAAGGAGGGACTTGAAAAAGGACATGGCTGTTCAGTGTGTGCCATTTAAGGAAAATCTTTTCTGATCACAAAATACTGTATCTGCTTTTCTGTGAAATGGAAACATTTGAAAATTCCAGTTTAAATCAAGGAAAATGCCTGGAGACAAAACCCCATGTATTTTAACATTCTTTGATGTCAGCTGAAAAGCAAAGGCAGAGCAATCTCAAGCTACAGAGTTGAACTGAGCCTAGAGAGATACGTTCTTGACATATGAGTCATCCAGCTTGTGCCAGCCAGAGCACATACGCACTCAAACTCGTGAGATGGGTAAGCTTTGTCTGATTACCCTGCTAGCGTCTTAGCCAGGCCAAACTTTATGACAAATACAAGAAATAACAAACAAAAAATAAGTTCAGAGGCTGCTTGAAAGCAGACTCTGAACTTTACATGAAGTAAATTCAAAGGTGGTGAATATCTCTTTCAAGTAAATTCAAAGCAGTATTCAATAATGTAATAATAATATCCAGGGATTTCAAAGTCTCAGCCCCTATCCATTCCTTTGAGAGCTGAAGACCTGAAGGGTGGCATACCTGGCATTGTGCAAACAAATGTGTTTTGTGTTTCAGGATGGAAGGATGATGCACCTTTCATCTCACACAGAGGCTGAGTTTAAGCTGTGTCTGTTTTCAGAAAGTACATAGATACAGCACAAGTTCTCCAGTAAAAGGAGATCAGAAGGTTACCACACGGTAGCCTCTCTCTGGCATTACATTGAGCACTTTATATGCTCACCTATAGTACAGGTCTCAGTTTCAGGTACAACTATGATAACTGCAAATACAAGGTGAGTTTTTTTAGTAATGCAAACATTAACAAAATTAAGTTTTATTTCAAAGTTTGAGAAGTTGCACATAATGTCAAGTTTTCTAGAGTTTTCCAGTCTTCAGATAATTGAGTCTCTAGGCTGCCACTGCCTTACCATTGAGAGCCAGGCACAACCATCAGATCAACAAGCTGGGACCTGCCAGTTCAAACCTGAAAAAGGAATCTACAGGATCTCTGCCAGGATTCTGGCAGGCAGGGAGGAGCTGTGAGTAAGTCAAGCCAATTATTTGTCTTCCTTACCTGCTCCCCATCAGGTACACAGAGGAAGTCTGACTTTTACTAACCAAATTTAGCAACATGAGAACCTTCAGTGATCTCAGGTCAGAAGATCACTGAGTTCAAAAAGCTCGTGCCTGCTTTAGCAGAAGCATCCATCATGCCTCTGACCCATTGCAGCCTGCTCAGGAAACTCCATTCCAAAATCAGTCTCTACCTACTACTAAAGAACAGGATTACTTTCCAGGCTGAAAGCTTCGCTTATAGACTGCACAAGTCACCTGTGCAGCTCGGACTGCACCCACAGGTCTGCTCTTCTTAGAACGATGGCAGAATTAATGTTGCATAAATGACAGGGTTATGTTCTCATAAAACCAAGGACCATTGCAGAACAGAGACTCTGCAGGAAGTATTTGTTTGGATAGCTGACTGAACCAGGAACACAATTTCCCAGTAATCCATGCAGATATGCATCATATTTAGATAATTACTACAGCATTCTTCTCATATTCCATTATTCTCTGTCATCTATATCATCTCCAAAGTCAATAAACTGTAGAGAAAGGTACAAGAAATGACAATCCAAAATATGCAATCCAAAATAACTGGCCAATAAACAACTTGCTGCCTGTCATGTTCAAAGTAGCTCATATCCATAAAGGTATGGAAAGAATTCCAAATTCCAAATGCTTTTCTGAAACCCTACAGGTACTCTGGGTGTTTATGCCGTGATTCTCTCTGAGACCATGGTGCAGAGTTGATGACAATAACTGATTCAGGCCCTTTTTACATCAATCTACAGGTTTGTTATAAGGAAACCTTTCTTTGGGGCAAACAGATGGGTTTATTTTACTTAAAGACTTGTATAGAAAAAAGCTTCCAATATCTGTGTATTTTTAGGGCTTTTTCTGCACTTAGTAGCACAGATACTGCTACTAAACATGGATAATGTATCAGTCAAAATTCTTAGCCACCGACAACTATTAGGAAAAAGATTTTTAACTGAGTATTTTCATATCACATCTCCATTGGTATTATAATCCTAGCTGCAATGAAAATTCAATACACCTGGCTGCTTGTCATTAGGAAAATCATCACAGCGCTGTCCCAAGGACGGCCTCAGCTCAATTCGTAGATGTTAAGGTCAGCAGCTGTCTGGGTGGCTCCTCCAGTTGCCTTATGGCAGACACGCAGATGGGGGCGCAGCTTACAGAAGTTTTTCCTCTCCAAGTCATCCCAGGTACCAGGTTAGCTGCTACTAGGGGTGGTTTCTCCAGCTAATGTAAAATTCACTTAAAATGATCAGAGGGTGCTGAGCAATCTTTCTCGAGTTAGTCATCTTCACCCTTTAAGCCATTTCCTCTGCATTGCAAATCCTCATGACAGTCTTACCAACACCTTTACTGTGCATATAGAGCTTACCAGTTCCTTCAGGAGAGCATCTCCCTTTGGCCACCTTGGTCTGGCTCTTTACAAAAGTGTATAATCCTGAGAGATTTGGTCTTGTGCTGTGTGTCCACCAGAAAATGTGATATGGCTGTTGACATACAATTGAAATGCTTTTTGGACATCATTTGTTAATAATTCCTACATGTTTCTAAGGCTAGGCAACCTGAAAATGCAGCCCAACCATGTTGCCCAACATCGTGTTACAAAGATCATCCACAAGGAGGAGCCAAATTTCCAAAGACTTCTTAGGGAAAATATACTGCAGCTCTTTGCTAGCTCGCACCCAGACCAAATAGATTAGTGAATAATCATTTATTGATAAAAGAAATAGTGTTTCTTTCAGTTAAATTCCCATTAGGAAAAAAAGATTCACTGGTAAAAGGATGTTTGCCTAATCACATTATCTTGACTTTTCGCAATTACGCTGAGAACAGAACAGATGTTTTATGACTGGAAACAAACACAGAGAGAGAACATCAAAGAAAAATGGCTGATAACAAGGACCTATAAAATCAAACAAAAGCACCTAACAATTAAACAGACCAATCGCGGTAATATTGTAGTCTGGTTTGGCTTAAAAACAAAACAAAACAAAATTAAATTAGTTATGATGATGAACAGGTTTTGTCCAAGCAGGAAAATTGTGATTAAGCGAAATTTATTCCCCTAGGGACTGCTGGACAATGCTGAAAGAAAACTGCAAAGGTTAGTATAAAGTTTTACACATTAAAACAAAGTTAAAGTTAATCTGTAAAAGCAGTTTGCATTCTAAATCTACTGTGCTAATTTCAGTAAATCCACAAACCTTAGTTTATTCTTGCACAGTCTTTGCAAATACCCTAATTGCTGTGGTACAGCTATAAAAATCAGTAGAAGGAGAGAAGTGACACATTCAGAGAGAAGCAGAGAACTGCAAGTTGTTGATTTGTGACTATTTTGCTGGATTTTCATATATAGTGATGCTTCAGAGTTCATGTTTTCAAAGGTTGTATATGCACTTGGAGCTTCTATGGGCATTGGTTTGAAATCAGTATCCAAAGCCTGAGGTTTGTAAATTAAGCGGGTGTGTTTGAACATGTGACCCTGGGCAACTTGCCTGAGGTTACCCAGCCATGCTTGGCAGGAAAAGGAACAAAATTCTCAGCTGTTAAGGATGAGGAGTAAAATCCTGCCACATATGTTCATGACAACCAGTAATTATTTCTCTTGAATTCACTTGAGCCATTCATTCAGTATTTCTTTCCCTACTCTGGTGTTAATTCAATTTTAGCTGACTCACATTCTCTGAAAGTGATTTGGTTTGCTCTTCCTGTTATATGTTTGTTTTACGTGCTTACCCAGAGGTCAGAATAAGGTAAGTGGTTTCTATCTTTTCATTTATCTGTTACTATCTTGATTACATTTCCATTTCCTTAATTTTCTGGCTGTACTGCAAAATAAAAGTACCTGAGTTGTTAACCAAGATTTAAAAAAAAAAAAAAAATCTAATGGTTATTATCTTTCTTTATGCTCTCTGCCTTATTTGGAAACAAGTACTTGTTTCCAATAAAGTCAATTAAATACTAAATTTTGACTTTCTAACAAAACCTTCAACAGCACTGATACCTGCTGGAAGGCCAAGCCAGCAGGGCACAAGCCCAGGAGGTTTCTGGAGGAGGTGCTCTGATGGCAGCATCCTAACACAAGTGATCAAAGAGCTGATGAAGAGAGATGTTCTGCTGGATCTCATACTTGCAAACAAGGATGAACTGGTGAACTGGTGAAGAGTGGGGACAGACTTGCCTGCAGCGACCATGAAATGCTGGATCAGGAGGGAGCAGGACAAATAGCAGGATCACAACCCTGGACCGCCAGAGAGCAGACCTTGGGCTGCTAAGAGACCAGCTTGGAAGAATATTGTGGACTACAGTCCTGCAGAAAAGGATCCAGAAGAGGTGGTTGGTTTTCAGGTTCCTGAATGATGCATCTTCACAGAATCACAGGATGGTTGAGGTTGGAGGAGACCTCTAGAGATCATCTAGTCCTACCCCCCTGCTCCAGCAGGGACACCTAGAGCATGGGGCACAGGGTGGCATCCAGGCGGGTTTGGAAGATCTCCAGAGAAGGAGACTCCGCAACCTCTCTGGGCAGCCTGTTCCAGGGCTCTGTCACCCTCACAGGAAAGAAGTTCTTCATCTGGAGATTAGATGTCCTGTATTTCAACTTAGACCCATTATCCTTCATCCTGTCACTGGCCACCACAGAGAAGAGCCTCGCCCCATCCTTCGAGTACCCTCAGGTACTTGAACATGTTGATCAAGTCTCTGCTCAGCCTTCCCCAGGCTAAACTCTCCAGCTCACTTAGTCTTTCCTCATAAGATAGATGCTCCAGACCCTTAATCATCTTCATGGCCCTACGCTGGACCCTCTCTAGAAGCTCCATGTTCCTCTTGTCCTGGGGAGCCCAGAACTGCACTCAATACTCCAGGTGCTGCCTCACCAGAGCTGAGCAGAGGGGCAGGATCCCCTCCCTCCACGTGCTGGCAACGCTCCTCCTCATGCAGCCAGGATCCCATTGGCCTTCTTGGCCACAAGGGCACATTGCTGCCTCACAGTTAACTTGTTGTCAACCAGGACTCCCAAATCCGTCTCCACAGAGCTTATTTCCAGGAGGTCAACCCATAACCTGTACTGGTGCCTGCAGTTATCTTGTGCATAGGAAAGCAAGCACTGGTGACAGGACGCCTGCATGGATGGACAAGGAACATCCTTATCAGACATAAAAAAGGAAGAACACATGAGGAGGAGTCAGGCAAAGATAACCCAGGAGACACTGTCCAAGCAGGCAGTGGTGAGGTTAGGAGATCCGGATCCCCATCTGGAATTGAATCTAGCAGGGGACATGAGCAGCAACAAGAAGATCTTCTGCAGATGGATCAACAGCAAAAGGTGATGGAGGACCTGCTGACAAAGGACACGAGGAAGGTAGAGATAGTCAATATTTCATACCATGAAATCAAAAAGAAATCCAACAACAGGAATTTTCTTTCCCTTGAAAAACTCCAGCTCATAAAGAACGAAAGTTTCACATAAATAAAATATAATCAACATTTTACTTGTTTCAATCATTTTTTTAACTCTTGAGTATATAGAGTTTCCATTGTGAAAGGATTCTTTATTTTGGTGTGACATTCAAATACAATATTTTCAAATCGTAAACAATTTTTTTCAGCATTTCTTAGAGAAATTCTGGACAGACATGCAAACTGTTTTGCTCTCAGTTCGCTCTGATTCAGGATATACGGAAATATTTCTTCTCCAGGTTCTTCCTTATGCCAGGTTAGCTGTGAGTGGTTTCTCCAGAGCATGTAAAATTCACTTAAAATGAACCCAAAGGGACTGAGCAAGGTTTACCCTCACACTCTGCAGGTGTAATTGTAATTTAGGCTGCTTCTTAAGTTTCTTCCTACAAAAACAGCTGCAAAGACCTATTTCTTCTGTGGGTCTATCCCTTTTTTTCAAAGAAGGAAGTAGATCAAAATTAACCATGATCAAAACAACCTCACAAAATATTTACTCTGTCCTTTGCATTCTTAACTTACCATCAGTTTTTTTTTCTCTTTGATAAGAAACTCAGAACTTTCAGTGGAAAATACTAATACCTTATTCCATTTTTTTTTCATCTGACACTGGATTTTCCACTTCACATTTTATGTACTTTTATCAAGAAGTGTAATGTTTTTGCCACCATATTATATACAATATTTCCCATTAAGTTATCATGCCTGAGTATTTAGTTTTTGTATTCCTGTCCTGCTTTGAAGTCGAATCTAGACATATTATTGCCACTGCTAATCTAATATTATGGAATGTCATTTTTTTGCTTAATGCATAGTATGAAATATCAGTTTAATAATTCATGTTTGACTACTGCAAAGGGTAAAAGTTGGAGTTATGCTCCTTGCAGGTTCAACCCAAACGAGCACATCAATATGGACTTCACTGTTCTGCCAAATTCTTAGCAGAGAAATATTTGGGGACCTAAATTTATCTTAGAGGAAGTCTCTGGAAACTACATATACCCAAAGGCAAATTTATGATTTAAATGTTAGTTCTTCATCTAACAAGCTCTATCTGCCAGGCATTGTTGGATGGTCCTGGCTTTGCGAACAACTCGGACATCTGCTTGTTTATTCCCTTCTTGATGGTGGCTGATGTTCTCTGCAGGACTGTCAGGATCTCCAAGGCCCCCGAGGGAGTTTCATTTAAAGAACATGCTTGAACCTCGCTCACCCTTGTTGTGGGCTTTTCTAACGGGTGAGGGCAACTTGAGACACACAGAACTTTCTGTACATTTGTCTTCAAGACAGCAGTGTTCACCTGTGTTATGGAGAACTAGAAAAACTTGTCCAACTAGCAAATGTCACAATGATTAATATTCATTTGGGCAGCCACTGGTGAGGTGTATGAGAGCAAAACTTCCCTTTTCTGATATTAATGACTATAGAAACTCCTTTTAACTACAGTGCAAGCAAAACACATTTTTTTATGCTCAAAGGCACAGCCTTAGGGCCCAAAAGTCTGTGAGGAAACATGCTGCAATCATCCAAGAGAGACAGAGCTGGAAATTGATTTAAAAAGAAAATGAAGTGACAAGTCATTAAAGACAGAGCAGAACAGAAAAATATCCCTGAGAAGGCCATGAAATGAAGGGAGAAAAAAAAAAGGACTATGAGGGATTATTGCCTGTCCATTACCTCCAATAATAAATAAAAAAAAAATCTGATGTCAGTTTTCTCTACATATTTTTCCCCTTCTGTTCTTCCTTTTCTTCTCCTTTTTCATAGATGCTGTTCAGCTTTGGTTTTGAGGTATTCTGATCCCTTCTTTTTCCTTCCTCAATCACAACTGCCTTTGCACTTTCTCCCTCCTGCACTGAGGTAGCACGATATAAAATATTATAGTAAGATAAAAAATCAGATGATTTTATATTAGTTTCCTTTTTAAAAAAAATTGTGCAACATTGCTTTTAAAAGGCTCATTAAAAATCATACCAGCACATGGGCTTTGTTCAGCCTTTCTGGGAAAAGAAATGTTTGGTGGTTTAGCCGTTCTGTTATTTCTGATCTCACGTGGAGTCAGCCTTGTTTTTATTTTATGTTAATGGCATGGCTGTGCTCACAACATTCTTATGCAGGATATTTGTCTTCATAGCTATGTCTTCTTACATCATTTTAGCTTGTTGGGTTACTTTTTTTGCATGTGTGATACTCAGATAGATTTTCTTTTTTTTGCACAGTTTTGGTTTAAAAGACAGCTCACAAAATATTTTTTCCCTTTTATGCATTTCTGCTTTATGTCAAATTTCCTTTTAGGATTTCTGTATTTGAGCGCTATGGAAAAATTACTCGTCGTGCTACTTTTCTGAAAATGTCTCCTCCCTACCTGCTGCCATTTCAGCGATTGCCTGAAGATTTGCAGAGCCTTTTTCTGCCTGTTATTAGCTGGACAGATTTCGGGCCGTATTGTATAGAGCTAACTGATCTACCAGGTGAGTGCTGCCAAGCATCCTTCCCATTGGAGCCCTGAATGCTTGATCTGACATCAAAGAGCCTTTCATGATTCCCTGATTTCAGAAGCGAACTCTTAATCTCACAGCTGTGACAAGCCTCAAAGGCTTCTGCAAGCTGCATCAGGAAGTGGGGCATGCAGTGTTTGGATATTTCTGTTTTTTTTATGCAGGTTAGCAAAAACAGATGACAAAATTGTCTCAAATGTCTCTCTTAAATTCAATAATTATATATTCCAACTGTTTGAACCTTCGTCATAGCTTAGGCAATTTTACTTCACAAAATATTTTGTTTGCTACAGTGGCTTTAAAGTGCCAGAAAACTACTAGCTTGAATGCTTGCCAGCTGCCAACCTGGAGGGGTTTTCTGTTATTCCTGGGGCCTAATCTTGTATTACGTTTCATTTCTCTTCTCCTTGTACTTTATGGTCTGTTAGATTTTCACAATAGTTTCTTGCATGCCCTTAACAAAGTACCAAGAGCAGCCAGCAGCCTTCCTCAAGTGTAAGAAATAAGTATCTGCAGATTTTTTTTCACCTGGTTGGGGTTCATTTGGCCTGAAGTTATATAAATACAGCCCAAACATTAAAAAAAAAAAAAGACCATCAGGGGGCTATCAGAAACACCTAGGGATTTGTTGTACTTACCTACATTTCTGACACGGGGCTAGACGGCCTCTCAGGCTCTTTCGTGTCACGGAGTTTGCTAATCACAGTGAACCACAGCGTACCACAGTACCACACTGCACCTTTGTGTCCAGTTTCTAGATCAAGTTTGCTGATTCGGTGTGACAAGAGCCTGCCCTGCATCGTCACATTCCCTGTGAGCTGCCCTCCAGAAGACTGCCCTTCCCTCTGCACAATCTACAACAACGTAAAAGTTAATTCTTTTTTTCCCCTCAGTTATCCATATTTAGTCTTTTATTTGCTGCTCTGTTATCTTGATAAATGGCATTTTCTCCACAAGTTAGGAATGGATTATTCTTCAGAATGAGAAAGGGCAAGTTGATTAACTTACCTTCTCATTTCTTCTGTATAGCCAGTAGTTCTTTAACTCTATTCTTGTGGTGGAATGCATAGAATACTTCTTCATCCAATCAATTACGTTGTAACCTTTACTTTTTTGGATCATCACTCATTCAAGCTAGAAGCAGTGTGGAGAACTATTGCAGCACAGTCTATAGAGATTATGGAAACCATATATTGCTGTAGAAAGTGCACATAAAGCTATTAACAGAGCAAGGCTCTGTAGCAAGTAAAAGAAAAGGAGTCCTCGGTTTGGTAGCAACCAAACTGGTACCAGAGAGAGGGAGGAGAAACTTACAGCCTGTAAGAGCCATTTTACCCTATTCCCTACCTGTGTAGGATGACAGATGAGAATAAAAAGGACATTGGGCTTTGAGATGCACTTCTGTATATTTAAAGGAAAAAAAAAAGCGCCTTTGAAATAGGGTTATTCACAGGCACATGATTTGGTGCGGCACGGAATTCAGAACCCAGATATGCTGTCAGATAGGACTGGCAGATACGAGAGCTGCAGGACTAACGTATGCTTGAAGATACTGTAAAGGGTGAGATTTGCCCCCACCTCGGCCAGCAACATTTGAACGAATCTCTCTATATGTGAACACACATCTGAACTTCAGTTAGAGTCAGTAGGTGCCTTGAGCTAAAGCTGGACCCACATAAGGTTGCCACAAGAACTCACAAGCATTAGCTTGCAGTAATATTAGTATTTTTATATACATATATATATAAATAAAAATTCATGGCAGTGCCACCTTATGGGATGCCCTCCTATTAACCTCAATAATGTCCCTGAATTTCATTATGTCTTTCTTCCCTTCTGTCTTTCAGAACACAGGCAAGAAGTGCACAGTCACAGTCCTAAGTGGATTAATTTTGCAATTAAGATGGGAGGCACTGTATCAAATGTTATCCTCAAGTATGGACACAGGATATTACAACTACTGCAGACTGTTTGCTCACAATGCAATATAAAAACACACTTTGGTATTGGCAAGGTTTATTAAATAGAATTTCCTTACTAGGAAATTACCAGTAGAAAGTATATAAATCAAGGATAATATTTCTCTTTACAACAGAAAGCACTACCACAGTGCCAAACAGGCTGCTGTTTATAACATTATCTGTGAGCTGAAACCTGTTACCCAGGTCTTTGCCCTTGTTTGACTTCAGGCTAGGATATACTACTCAGCTGCCTTTCCCAAACCGTTTTCTTTTCTTTTTTTTTTTTTTTTTTTGTACAGAAAGGGATGAAAGGAGGATTGAGAAGCATCCCAGAACAATGAGCAGTCTAGGGCCAAAGCCATTTATTGATCATGCAAAATACAAGAATTCCTCTTTGACCTTAAAACTAAAATCTAGATCCTGCACAGACTAGCTGATAGTCCTGATTTTTCTAGAGTGACTTGAATCTACTCCTTTTATTTGTTAACAGACCAAAAAAAATAATCCCCAAAACTCCAAATGAACCAAGCCCTGCTCATTTCTTGTTAATTGTTTGATACAGGAAAGAAAGAATACTTAACTATCATAGTATAGTAGGCAGTATCTATATTTTCTTAAGTTGTGTTTTAGGTCATCCTGGAAATTTTCATGAGTGATTAAAGAGACATTTGCAGTAAATGCTACTTTTCAAAAAACTTGCACACTGATGAATATACAAGTCAAGGTTTTTGCTCCAAGGCCTTGCCAGCACAGATGACACCAGAAGACTCTCCCATGTTTGTATCTCAGGCTGCTTTTGTTTTCACCACAGGCTGCTGCTGCCAATTCATGCTCAATTTAGGATCCAGTTATGAAGGTTGGAAGTTTATCCCTTCTTATTGCCAGCAACCTATTAACATAGATACAGGCTGCAGATAAAAGGGAAGGCATAACCAGAAGCATAGCCATGCGCTAGTTGTATTTACCATATCTCAACCCTAGATTTACCAACTTACCAACAAAGTAGGTAATTTATTACCTCTGAAACCCTTTAAAGAGATGAAATGCTCAGTTCTCGCTACTTAACATTTTTCTTTCATTGAAACAACACAATGGTTACAATTGTGCTCGGTGGAGTTTCAGGACCTGATTCATATGGATGGAAAAGCCAAATAAAAGCACTTGAATTTAAGACTGTTCATTTAATGCACTAATTACAAAATCTAGTCTATTTTTTTCCTGAGCAACTCAGGCAGCAGTTCCAAACTTTAGCTTTTATAAGACAATAATGAATATTAGCAGTCATAAATAACACTTACTTCCTAAGCTTGTTGGGTTAAGATAAAAAAAGAAAGTCAACCTATGAGTTGCCTCCACTGCAAAAATATTTGATATTAGAGAGTTCACAATGCATTTTACTTTAAATTATGAACTGTAATTAATAGTTTATTCTTGTGCAATATAGCAAAAAACTGTAAGTCCAAAATGAAGATTTGCTAGACCAGGTTAGCATAAAACTGAAAAGGACATTTCAAATAAGGTTTTCAACATTTCAATTTGATATCATATTTTTGACAAAAGGGCAAGACCCACTTGCTTGCACAGCAGTCAAATATGCTGTGGTTCTTGAATAAATAATTTAATCTAGAACATTAGCAAGCCTTTTCCCTGCACAAAGAGGACCTCTAAGGACAGAGGAACCACATTCAACCACTTCTAATTTAAAAGCAAAACAAGGGGCAACATCCTGAAGCTACAGGCTGCGCTTACTTGGCAAGCGGAAGCTTTCAAATAAAAATATGAATAATAAAAAAGCAGTATAATTGAGCATTTAAAAAGAGGAATGCATGCATTCTAAAAGTATATATTAACTTTAAATCATATTTGTTTTTAAAAATGGAACAAATATGGCACAATTCAGTGTCTCATTAAAACAATTATCTTCTGTACTTAAGCTTCTGAACATGATAGAAAAAAACATCTACCAAAACAAGGCTTAGGGAATGCTATTGCACTTGAAGCACTTCCAGAAGAATATGCAGATGCTTTCATTTCTGGAGATGGACACTTTGAACTGGCTCCTTTTGCCAAGCTGGACAAAACGTGCTCATCCCAAGCGCAGGAAGCCAGCCCGGAGCTGCAGCGTGCGACCGTGCACAGTGGAGCATCTCTGTTTCCCTTGCTGCCCACAGCATCTGCTCAGACCTAACCTTCTTCAAAGGGAGAAGGGAACCTTCTTCAAATGGGAGATTCTCCTTGGGGAGAAATAACCCCAGACACCAGTACAGGCTGGGGACTGACCTGCTGGAGGGCAGCTCTGCTGAGAAGGACCTGGGCGTCATGGTGGACGACAGGTTGACCATGAGGCAGCAGTGTGCCCTCGTGGCC
>JAWLRI010000031.1:5204069-5231380 GCA_034781795.1 Crypturellus tataupa
CGCGGGGGTGACGTAGCTGCCGCCCCGTCGCGCCCCCGCAGCTGCGCCCCAGCCCCCGGCGAGGCCGCCGCCGGCGCCGCCTTTGGGGTAGCGCAGCCGCGAGCCTAGACCCGCTTTGGAGAGAGGGAAACGCGCTCTTCCCTCCGCCTGCAGTACGAGCGAGGCGCCTGGCGGTCAGTTACACGGAGACCTGCAAGGCCTGCGCCACATTCAGGTGTCTGTGTTCCCTTTGCTCGCTGTGTCGTGGCTCCCCCGCAGCGCCTGGAGGCCGGGAGAAACCGTTGCCCTGGATGGAGACCCTGCGGGACCTCCTTTCTGCAGGGCTGGGACGGGAAACGGGCCCTGCTGCGGCCACGTCCTCTCCCTGTGCCCTCGGCAGGGCTGCGCTCACCCTGCGTGAGCTCTGCGGTGCTCCAACCTCGTTCCTTGTGTAAATGTTGGAATAGAAAAATACTACATAAGTTCCACAAAGTTTTAATTCCCTGGATCGTCGCTGTCGCTGGTTATAGATGCGCGTGATCCTGTGCCTTCCTATTTTTAGGGCAGCCGGGACGCCCGCTTTGCGAGGCCTGCGGCAGCCGGTGGCGTGCGGCGCTGCCAGTGCCCTTCCTGGGGCAGCTGCAGCGGAACCTTGGTGCGGGCTGCGCCTGTGTCTCCACCCGGCGTCCCTGCGAGGTTAGCAGCCAAGCCCAGCGGAGGAAAATAAATCTCTGCTGTTGGTTCTCCAAAAACTCAGGAGCTCTACTTGGGATCTGAGAAAATGCATAGAAACACGAGGAAAGTGTATCCTACCCAGTGGCCATCTACACGAAAGCCAGCTAGGAAGATAAAAAGCTGCCATCCTTAAAAACACAACAGTCTTCTGTAGTAGTGGTTGGAGCACAAAATATTAAAGTGATAATTTAATGGTGTTGTGGTGAATTTATCACATTTATCTGTTTATCTAGATCCCCCATCATCCTCTTTTTGAAGTTTGCTTGAGAGAAGAAAATGCTAGCTGATCTGACACACACAGTGCATTAAAGACTTCATTAGCTGGCACCGAAGATGAATAACTTGCATTCTTTTTTAACAGTAGCACATGGATAGAAATAGAGTGGCAGTGTGCTGCAAAAACAAGAATTTACATATTTTTCTATAAGAGTGACTATGAAGCACCAGAATTTAGAAAATGTGCCTAAAATTATATAAGGAGGCACATTTAAGGCATCCTCTTATGTGATCAGGAAGTAAAAAGCAGCAGGAGCAGAGTGCTGTGCCTGGGTATGTTGGTGTGAGGAGCGTATTAGTAGATATACAGAAATGGATTGTTACGAAATCACCGTTGATTATCTCCTGTTTATGGCTGGAAATACAAGTTGTGTCTTTGTATCCCCGGACCCTGTGTTGGATAAGCGGTTAGTGCCTGGGGCCGGGCTCAGCGGGTGCCTGGGGCAGGAGGAGGCGGCGGGCAGGGGCACAGGGCTGGGGACACGCAGCCATCCTCGCTGCTCTCTGTGGGGAAGAGCACACTGCTCTGCACACTGCTCTCTGTGTGTGTAACGCAAAGAAGTGTCACTGGCGGGGAGAAATCCTGAAAGATCCACCTCCAGCCCTGTAGGCAGAAGTGTAGGAGTCTTTCCCCATGCTGAGTGGCAAGATTGCCTGGGTCCTTAATGACTTCACAATGCGGAATCAGTGAATTTTCCTGACTTTGAGGCAGGAAGGTGGATGTTGGAGTTTGGGATGTTGCTGAAGGGATGCCCCACAGGTGGATTTGGGTCTCTGCTCTCTTCTAATGAATGCACAAAGGAAGAGTGAGGTACTGGTTGAGTTCATTTTCATGTAGGAGATGAGATGGTTATAGTGCTCTAGCTTTAAATATCTGAGCAGTCTGAAATGATTTGTTGTCAGCTTGGGGAATGTGGACTGAAAGCCTTGCCTGCCAAGAGAAAAATGCTGATGAGGTGGGAGGACAGGAGACTGTCCTGACAACTGTGCTTTAAACCTGACAGCTCTAACTCTCAAGCAGGGATGTAAACTGGATTCGTGCTTCGACTTCTTAAAGAGAGTGGCACTAGTCTATAGTTGCCTATTGAGGAAAAATAAAACCACAAAATCATTAGCATTTAGCACCTCAAGTCTTCAGGATATCTTACAACTGTTAATTTGATTTCCCATAGCATGCTGTGAAATTGTAAAATTAGTGTTATAGTGCCTTGTTTTTTTTCATTTTATTCATCCCAGTTTCTCCCTGATTTAAGCCCAAGAGAAACTACATTTAGAGCTGGTATAAGAAGCTGCCCCCTCTCATGGCATTATGTTAATACCAGATATCTCTGAACAAAGATAGGAAATGCCTAAACAGCAATATAGTTAAAACACACAAAAGAGATAAGTTGGAAAATGTTTTTTTTCCTACTTTTAAATAATTACACACATTAAATCTGAAATTTAAACTGTCAAGAGAGAAGAGAATTTGGCATTAGTAGCCTCATACAAATCCCATAAATGAAAGACAAAAAACTAAAACTTGGCTGACATTTTGGTCTTTAAGCTCATGCTAGTTTGCTGACGTGCCAGGAGCTGGATGTTGCAGCCCGAATGGAATGTGAGACTTTCCTTTGCCTTGTCCGACTGCTGCCAAGACCTTTTCTTTTAACTTTGAGCAACTCTCTATTTTTTTGATAACTGGGATGAAAAATTTTGACTAAAAACATGTAGTTCCATGTTTAACATTTACACAAGGTATGGGTAGATACGAGTTATATATAATTACCTCAAGCTATGTGGAGACTCACTATTTCCCTGGATGAGAAGCTGATCCCTGCGTGTGATGAAGGATACTCAGGCTCATCTGCTGTGTCTGTTGCCAGCAGTGAGTAATTCTGCATTGCAGAATCAATAGGCAGCTATCTGTGAGCACTGCAGGGGCTGCAGTGGTTCCCTAACACTTTCTATGTAGATTTCCAGGGAAAGTCCATTACAGACCATCCAAATGCATTTTCATATTAAATCAAGTGTTTTTATAACCTAGTTTAAATAAGGGCTTGTAAAAATATTTTATTTGTTCAGTATTACAGAAAGTCAGTTCAAGAAGACCCCAGGAATACTTCAGCTGATCCCCTGACTATACAACATTTTTGCAATATCTTTGCACATGGTGTTTAAAAATGCCATTTTACTCTTGTGTCAAGACTGCTGTAAGAGCAGCCTCTCCTAGAAAATCCATCTCCAAATTCTGTGCACAGATCCAACTCTTCCACCTGGCATGCTGCTATACCAACCTGGGGCATAAGAAAACGTTTGCTCTGAAGATTTGTTAAAGTTTTGGAAGCCAAGAAAAAAAACCCAAACATCTAGCAAAGAAAGATTAAATGAAAGAAAAACAGCATGCACTGAGTAAACGTGGAAGAACAGGACAAAACTATCTTGTCTTCTTTCCTGGAAGCACTGAAGAAGACTGAGAGCAATGTTAAGCCTGTTCCATGGAGCAATAATTTATTTTTAGTAGCGATTAATAGCTTTACATGGCAAAAATGAACGTGTTGATAAAGCTCGACGCAGCAGCATACCTGCAGATATAGCAAGGGCCTGTGATGGTCCCTCCACGTGCCCCAAAGCAGCTGGTTGCACATGCCCATGCTCGGCAGCACAGCTGGGATGTGTTTGCTCTGCACGGGGCACTGCTGCTCCCTTCACACAGCTGCTTCCTGGGAGCTGGCAGTGGGTCAGCGGGTGAAAATGGCACAGAATAAAGTTTTACATGGAGCCCTGCAAAAGGTGACTTAAAGAAAAAGTCTCTGAAGAGCGTCAGCCTCAGTAAAGCAGCTGTGCTGAAAAACCTGGTCTCGGTGTTCAACAGAGATGACTTGTCCCTCTTCTGTGCTTTTTAAAGCAGGCAGGGAGAGGTCAGTGGTGACTTCCAAAGAAAATTGCTTTCTGTGCATAATTTGCCATTGCTGTCCTCTACCCAGGGATAGTACATTTGTTCTGTTCCCCTCGAGACCCTCTGTCTCCTCACTCCGTTCCTTTCTGAAATAAAGCATTGGATCTGGCAGGCTTTAATTCATTTATTATTTGAAAACAACTGGAATCCAGTGTCCTAGAATTATGCGGGAATTTAGGCTGAAGGGAACCTCCAGGGGTCTTATATAACCCCGTTCCCTGGCAGAACAGGACCAGCCACGGGATGGGTCAGGTTGCTCAGGGCCTTGGCCAGTGAAGCTCTGAGCATCCCTGGGCGCGGATGTTCCACTGCCTCTCTGGGCTTCTCGTCCAGTGCTCGACCGCTTCCCTCCTGAAGCCTTTTTCCTTACAACTAACCAGCATTTTCCATGCTCAGCTTGTGTCTGTTTTTTTTGTGCATTTTGTAGCAGCTGTGCTCCAGTTTGCACTCTTCACCTGGGTCTTTCAAGATCCAGTTTGAGGAAAACAGCATTCTGACAACTTGATAAAGGAAATATTGTACATAAGTGCTCACGGAGAAGACTTTTTTTCAGCTTCAGGAATGACATTACCATATCAGTGCTATGTTTTAGGTATCAGGAGGACATCTGCAAGAGTTATCTTGGCTCTGAAGGGGTTCATCCCTTTTCCAGCTGTTGTTCATCATTTGTATTTCTTTATCTGTTACAGTTATTTTAAAAAGTAACTACATTTGCAGTTATGGTGTCTGCCCTGCAAAAGGTTTCTGTAGACTCCAAGGGACGCGGTGCAGATTGAGGTTGGGGGAGCTCAGTTTTTCCAAAAGTAAAATAGCTTTATGCTTAGTAACAGACAACACACCATGTTTACCACCAGGAAAATGACGCCCTGGTTTAATTTACCATGTGAGCTTCTTCTGAAATTGAAATCATGCAGCAATCGCTGGTCGGCCATAGCCTTTCATCTCTACTCTAGATCACTGCACTCAAGAGATGGGAAATGTATGGATGGTCTGTAACAACAGTTGGCTGGTTTGACATTAGATCTTCTTGACACTGCAACGGGAGGACGACATGGGGCTGCCTGCTCTTGATAGAGCTCCGCGTTGCTGCTGGGACTGGCCCGTGGTGAGAGCCGGAGAAGGCAGCTCTGGGCCATGGTGTCAACAGGAGCACAGGGAAGAGGTGTGATGTTTTCTGCCTGCCATCGTGGGGTCTTCCTGAACAGTGTCATGAGGGCCTGAAGGAGAAGGGGGACCTATTACTTGACAGCATGGGAGAAGCTGCATCACTGCTACAGTTCTGAGTACGCCAAACCACACTGACTTGGCAGCAGGAGATGCTTAGTCCTGTGCTAAACCAGAGCTCCTTTGCGCACTGGTCAAGTTGGATGTTAGCAGTTCATCAGGGGGTTCTTGCAGTTCATACTAAAATCATCAGTATTGTTCCACTTGTGGTACACTCACAGGTTCTTGACCATCTTCTTGATTCTGACAAGACAAACCCTTTCCTTTCCCAGTTTCACACAGATCTGAAATGCTGTATGTTCTGTGAAACACTCCAGTGTTGGTCACATACCCCACCTTGCTGCCTGCTACATTATCCTACCTTGTGTCTGCAGTCTGATAGCTCCTAGGATGACAGGTTTTATTTAGTTTCTTCAGTTAATTTAAGGTCTGATATGAAATTAAACTAAGATGCTATCGGTGAGGGGATGATAGAAATATGTTCAGCTGAGATTGACTTTTTTTGTTTTTTACATAAACAGCCACCATGTATATTGTAAGCATAATATGTAACCTTTCTTTTAGGAAATGCTAATGGCTAGATATAGAACATCCCTGCATTGCAAATTCTGCAAAGTAAGCACATGGCAAGCTGTGGGAAGTCTCTCATCCAGAGCTGGAGCCACACAACCTGCTTCTGCACGCAGTGATAGATAGACCCTCTGCTGCCACAAAGAACTTCCTTAGCCTTCAAGAAATGAAGAGACCATTTGGCACAACCCGAGTCTTCCTCCATATTGCAATTCAATGTTGACTTATGGGCCCAGCAATACTACCGAATATTCAGGGCAGATACAATTACAGAAATGTGAGCATGCAGCGTGTGCAGATTCTGGGGAGGAAGCACGAGATCAAGAGGGAGTGATGGGAATAGCACTAAGCGCAATTATCTCAAGGAACCAGTCTACTCCAGCAACGAAGAGGAGCAACCAGCACTGATGATCTTCTTGGCATTGCCATCTGCTTTGGAGTGGAAAATAGTTACAGAAGATAAAGATTGCCTCTGAAATCTACATTTAGAACCAGAAGCAAATTCTGAACTACCCTTAGCTGCCTTAGGCTTTGGAGTTAGATCAGGTTCCATTTCCCTTGATAACAGAGGAGGGCAGAAAGGTTATGGTACAAAAATGACCTCTTTCACTTTCCTTGCAGTTTCCCTATGCCGGAATGTTGGGGAAATAAGATCCAGCTCTGCCTTTGAGTGATTAAACTGTATATTTGATACAAACATCAAGCATATTTTCTGTGAAAGAAAGACAAGTTAGTTTAATGTTACCTTGGATAATAGTTACTGTGAGCCTACTACATAAATATTTACTGTTTGCTTTATATTGCTGGTTTTCTTTTATATTTTTAGAAAACAACTCCCACATGTATTTGTTTTATCCTCTCACCTTGGCCCTGGCTTGTCTCCTGTCCCTAGACAGTGTGCTTCTCAAAACAAGGAAATTGCTTTCCTGTTGGCTTGGTAAGGAGGTATTTTGGGTCTAGGCACAGACAAACAGCCAAGAATGTAGTTTATTTAATATAAACATTTAGGAAGATCTGAAGTCTTTGAGACAGGGCTAGTAATTTTTTCTGCTCTTCCGGGCAAGTGCCCTGAGCAGACGGAGGGTCCCAGGCCCTGGGGCTGGGAATGGTGGATTCCTTCGTGGCTGTTTCAGCTACAGGGGTGAGCACCTCAGCTGACCTCAGCTGGGCCGTGCTCTCCTGGCAAACCAGGCGCTGTGGACTAAAGGTGAAAATTTACCAGCGTTTTCCACTTACGGGGAGTAAACTTTAGCTGCTGGGCTGTTATGGTGAGAGAGGAGCAAGCACACGGAGCAACACCGTGGCTCAGGGGAGCAGAGCGAGCTTTGCCCCAGCCTTCAGGCCCGGAGGCAGCCACCTGCCTCTGAGGGAGCCTGCGAGTCTGAGGTGCCCACGAGCCAGGCTCTCACTCAGAGGGAACAGGCGGCTCCACAGCGTGAGCAGCTTTCCCAGCAGCTGCCTTCGGGCCTGCTGCTCCTGCCCGTGGAGCTTCCCACAAGATCCTTTAGGGATCCGGATCTGCTCTCTGGGCTGTGGATTCAACGTCTGTCTCGCATCATCACCACTGCAGGGATCACTGGTGCTCTGAGGGCAGAGGATCAGGGAGGGGGTGCGAACTTACCGTTTCCACACAAATGGCCTGCGCCTCTGAGGAAGGTCCGGAGAGCTCTGGGAGCATCAGGAAGATGCTCAGTGTGTTGAAGGTGAGAGCTGCCCTGCTCATTCTCAGGCGCTCATGGCAAGTGTTCCCTGTGGACACAGGGTTTGCAAGTCAGGAATCCAGGCACCTTACTCTTTCCCCAGGATCAGTTTTGCTCAATGTGTTTCATGTGTCCTGGAGCAGGTCCAGATTGTAAGCTAAGTATTTCAGAGCAGTATTTTGAGAGGTAAGATTATCTCTTTGACCAGCTCTGATGCTGAGCACTGGGGCTAAACAGCAGCCGCATCAGACTCTCTTTTCAAAACGTCTTTGAACTTCAAATGCATCTCTGTAGCACACAGCTTTGTATAACTGCAGAGGTTGGTTCAGTGTGACTGGATGTTATATAAGTCTTTTATTTTGCCTTTGCTTGTGATCACGTTATGTAGGCCGTCTTCTTAAATTTCAGCAACCCCAAGGCAGCTTGAGTCATGTGTATGAGGCTCTTTTTTTTCATGGTCGTGTAAGTTAGTGAGTTGCAAAGGTCATGGGAATGAGTTATTTAAAAACTAAAACATGTTGGGCTTTATCCAGCTTAGAATAGATGAGCTCAGAAAAGCTTTTACGTTTTATATTACAGCATTGGTTATCGAGGAGTGATTAACTTCAAGTCAGTAATTCTGTTTCCTTAAGAAACTGCACTTACAGCATCAAATATTCCTACTTCTTTTACATGTGTTGCTGTTGCAATCATGCATTGCCACAAGACAACAAATAAAATGTTGCTTTCAGTCTTCAGAAAGCAAATGCATTTACAAATTTTGCCATCGTAGCCACAGTGCTAACACTCATTAGTTTTCAGTGCTCACCAGATTTAATCTGCCTCTCCCTTTGCTCTCAGCATTAACATTAGGTTCATTTGGTAGTCAAAATACCTACCTGAGCACTTTGTTCCTCCCACTGGACTACCTGGCTGGGATGAAGAATCTCTCTCACTAAGCTCCTCTGTGATTTGGCTCAGTTATAGCAATGCTGTGTGGGAAAAAGGCACAGGGAGAGATAACTATGGAGTCTGTAGGGCACGGTTTTATGTTTCCGCTCTCTCTGTGGCCTGTATCTCTGGTTTAAGTCATCCTGCTGCACTCGCATCTAGAAAGCACTTTCTGCTCCCTTCACTGCTCTCCCAGGGCCTCCAAGCTAGCACCCTCATGGGAGTGCTAATCCTGGCCATGCTTTAAGGTGGAAGTGCCCTAGAGTAGCCCCAAAGCATTTCTTTAATGTGGATCATTTCACAGGGCAGTTCAGGGCAGTTCAGACAGCTCAGCGGGGGCAGCCACCGATGAATGGGCAGAAGGAGGCAGGGCTCTAGGGAGCAGGACATGGTACCAAAGCGTTGTTGTGCCTTTCATCAAGTCTGTGCAAATACCCCAACATAATTCTGACCGTTTGCAAAATCCATGACTGCAATTGTAATTTACTTCCATTTTCATGCAGCAGCAGAATGTATATGAATTTCTTGGTGAAAATAGTAACAAAGTTATGGGATAAGATAAAGTAGGTTAAAATAAGCTTTGTGTGAAGAATCAGTTAAATGATTGGAAAATCAAAGCAGTGCAGTCAACCATGCAAAATACTATACCAGTACCACAAAACCAAGTGGTACCTGGCCTATACAGGCTAAGCTATACTGTGCTGGTAAATGATATGGACAAAACGCAGCTAAGCCATCACTTTGTGGAGTCATGTGTGCCCATATAAGAGAAAAGGGAAGAACATCAAAAGTGGAGAGTGGAAATACAAAGGGCAGAGTAAATCAAGGTAGGAACACTGAAAATAACAGAAAAAGAGAGCATTAGGGCAAAGTGCTTACTGGAAAAGGCTTCAGTGTGAGCACAGATAGGTTCTTTGCTGTTTACCTGCCTGCTTTTTGATGTGCTCAGGAAAACAAGAACTTTGTACGTGTCTTTTTAGATAAAAAAATCTCCATAAAGAATAATACTTGACCCCACTGCAGTACACTGAGCACCAGAGATGTGACTCTGGATGACTGCTGGGATCAAACAGGGACAACTGCAAAAGGAGAACTGGTATGAGGCAGAGAGAAGGAGCTCAAGGGCTTTGAGGTGTTAACCAAAAAAAAATCCCAGTGATTTTCCTAGATTCAGGTCTTGCTATTATGTAGTTCTGTGTATCAGCAGGTAGAATATCGAAGATTTAAAGGGTTGCATGCTGCTTACAGGTTATTAACAAAGAAATGTCTTAACCAGAGTCAAAGCCCAATGCATTGGGTTCATCCACATGACCCCGCTTAAACCTACCACCTGCAAACTGGCAATGAACTTGCTTTCCTCCAGAGGAGAGCTACAAAACTGAACTAAAGAAATGTGCGCAGAGAGTCTGCTCACTTCTCTAACGCTGCTCCTACCCTCTTGAACTGCTTCGGGTGAAGCAACTGGCAGGCGGCGCGTTGTGCGGCCGGTGCTGCTGGCAGGCGCACAGCGCAGCTGCGCGAGTCCGTCCTTCCTACTGCTCTCCCACCCCCCGGCTTTTTGAGGACACCCCCTAGTCATTTCCTGGGAAGATAAAAGCTGCCCATCAGAGCTAATGACACTCGCCTTGTACCTGCTGCCATGTGGCAGGTTGTTGTAACTTGCGCTCAGAAAAACAAGCATGACGGATGGCAGCAGTGAGTGAGGGGAGGCAGGGGAGTGCAGCAGGATGGCGCTCAGGGTCCCTTTGGCAAATGTGGAGGAGTTTTCTCTGACTTACCTTGCTCAGCCGTCTGAGTAAGTAAGCAGAACAAATGAGAAGTATGTTAGCTTTCATTAGCTTTTCATTTGAAGCTCACAGAGCTGAGTGAAGTCACTGCAGCAGTTTGCAGAGGATAACAGAAAGCTTGTTGAATCTGTGAAAATTAAATCTGAGAAAAAAAGTAAGTATGATAAAGTTTTTTTGTTTTGTTTTGTTTTGTTTCCTGAGGCAGTTTCCCCAGCAGTGCTGGTAAAAGAGCCTCATCCTGCATGAGCAGTGGGAGCCGCTCTTGGAAGTCATTTCAGGCTGCAGGATTCCCGGGGCTGTAGTAAAGGTCAACGCATTGTGTCCTTTGGTCCCGAGCAGTTTTGCATAGCAAATTCGCGTCACCAACAGCTCCAAACAGCTTCCAGCCCGCAGTATATTGGTGCTGTCATGTGCACAGGAGGTGCCCTCGTCGTGCCCGCTGCGTGCTCGGAGGCGTGCGCCCTGCTGCCCGCCGCTGCGCCCTCGTGGCTGCTGCAGCTGCACCCAGCACCCCGGGCAGATATATCTATCAGCAGATAGAGATGAAGAATGTTACTGTGCTGCGAGGTCTGCCACCAGAAAAAAACTGGAAGGAAAACAACAAAAATCATCAGTTCAAGTACTCAAGGATGACCTCTGAGAACGGTCCAGCCCCCTGCTACCAAGGCCAAGCCCTCGGCAGTAGCGAGGTGCTGGGAAGCCTCAGCCCTGCCAGGGCTCTGCCAGCTCTGCCTTGACACATGGAGGAAGAGCCCCAGTGAAGAGTCCTGCTGAAAACTTGTTCTTCCCTGCAAACTAGAAAGTCCTTTTTGTTTTCTTGTGTCCACGTGCCACTAACCAACCTCACATGGTCAAGGTTTGGCTGAACCCAAGCTAAGGCACCATCAAATGTAAATGCGGTGCTGTTGCTTCCATTTGGTACATTGGTCCAAGAAATATTAAAGCAGATCAGGGATTTGAGTTTTCTTCCTCTTCTTTCAATCACCAATAAATAGCAAGTGGAAGCTCATTCACTGGCTGCTTTAAACCAGATGACTATGTCAGGTACAGAGAAGGGTGTGGGTTTTACTCTTTTAAAATTTGTTTTTGTTCTTCCTTGTGCTTTATCCTGTGTCAGCTACACACACTTTCTGCATCGTTGCTGCAGCTGTCATAAATCCTTTCTGCTTGGCAAGTCCATGCCAGTGCCAAGCCTTGCTGAGCTGACGTCGCATCATTTCTCAACCCTATTTCTTCCTTCTTGGAGAGAGTACTCTCGTTTTCTGCTGAATTTCGGATACTCCATGAAGTGGCCCTGCTGGGACCTGTAGGCAGGAGCCGTATGGCAGCATCACAGGGTAGGCCGGGCTGAGCTGGATGCGTGAAGGCAGGTGGGAAGCAGGTACCAGGGCTGCCTGACCTCACCTCTCCTCTCCTCCCCTCACCTCTCCTCCCCTCATCTCTCCTCACCTCCCCTCACCTCATCTGCCCTCACCTCACCTCACCTCACCTCCTCGCTCCTGCCACCAGCACGGGCGCTCACTGACACAGTCGTGCGCAGGCGGGCGGTGGGAACAGGCAGGGGAAGCAGAGCACGTGGACAGGGCTGTCCCAGGGCCCGGGAGCCGCGGGAGAGGGAGAGCGGTCGCCCTCCAGCAGCCCCGAGCAGCAGAGGGCTGGGTGCGGAGGGGAACCGTGGTGACGCTCGTCTGTTACTTCTGCCTTGTCCCTGCTAATCTTGCACTGCTCCCTTATTCCAGCTCCCACATGGGTTACATCAGGGACTGCGGCACCATGGCAAGCTGAAGATATTTCTTAGAGAGTTTGATTTTTGCTGGAGTTCATATCTTTGAAATATTTGTAAGGCAATGTTACAGATTAATTATTCAGGCTTGCTGAGCACACTAGCTTTTTATACTCTGCTAAATGCTGTGAATGAAGGTTACCATAGTTAAAGCTTGATTCAGAAATTAGCTTTTTCGAGCTGTAATTCCAGTTTCTTGTTCTGATTCTTCTTCCCCTGATACAATGAAATATATGTTTCCATCTCTGTATTAACCTTGATATGAAAGATCTTGTTAATTTATTTTAAAATGCATGAGCAAGTGTGAGAGGAGGACATTTTTCATTCTCTCCTTTTTACCAAATCGAGTAATCTATGGTACTTCCTGCAATCAGGAGGTCTGCATAAATACTGTCTATAATGACTACTCATTTCATGAAATTGTTTGGCGTTTTGGTTAGGCACAAAAATATATACCATAAAATAATCCAAGTGCACCCATGATTTCCTTTTGTAAAGGATATATTGCATGTAAAGAAGTGAACTCTATTAGCATTAGGATTTTAATTAAAAAAGCAGGTCCCAATGCAACTGGATTCAGCAGGAGTCTTAACACTGACTTCTGTGTAATTTGAATCGCATCTTAAAATGGAGTAAGGTACGAAGGAATCATTGAGGGCTTCGTCTAATACGCACTGAAAAGCGAATGTGTCCTCTTCCAGCTGAAGACTGACAGATATACGTCTCACTGCCAGAACAACACGTCTCCAGGAGCTGGCATGTCGGGAATGACGCACGGTGGGTGCTAATGGTGCCAGAGTCCTCGAGAGCTCCTGGGTCCCTGCAAATCAGTGCGAGATGATGCATCAGCACCTCTCACTTAATGCAGTAATGAGAGTAGATCTGGGCGCAGATGGTGCCTGCCACGGAGGAGTGGCAGCACAACCTTCTACCCGTGAGTCTGCTCTTTTTTCCCATACTAGAATAAGGCTTATGTTCACTTTGCAGAAGGGATCCATTGGCCATTTGGGACAAACAACCATAAACTGACAGGATCAGGGATTTTATTTCAAAGCATCTCCACCGGCTGAACACAATGTTGGCATGATAATGGCACAGCATTAGCAGAACAGTAAGCAAGACCCAACATCTGCCACACGTTAATATTCAAATGGAGCTCTTAGAAATTATATCCATGTAGCAGCTATACACGATGGGCATAATGAAATATGCATTTCACGCCCCTTGTGAAATGAGCATGGAATTTGCTTGCAGCACATGTACTGTGAAGGCAGATGGTCCACTGAGTGTAGCTGCTCCCGGGTCTCAGTGGCAAGGATTCCTTTACAAATGGGTTGAGCCTCTTGATGAGTCACACGAGCAGAATGCACAGTGGAAAAACTCATTTCCCCAGTTACTCAGAGGTAAAATATTTTTGGAATCAAGCTTGGTTTGTGTTGGGAATATTAAGGATGTTTCTGCTTTTCTGATAAAGCTCAGTTAAGAAAAAAAGAGAGAGAGAAATCATTGCTTCAGTTACCATTGAATTCTTTCACAAAGCACATGGCTGAACTTTCCTTTCCAAATCGGTTTGCACAGCTTTGTCTGCAACACGCCTTGAAAAAGTCCTGTCAGCTTCTGGATCAAATACAGAAGATTGAACTTGCTCTTTCATCTTTGCTTTATATTTAATACCCTACAGCAAACTGGCACTGAATCCTCATCTAAAATATGGCTGTAAGAAATCTGCAATTTTTCAAGTCCTGATGCTGTAATTAGAACACAAAAAGTTAGACAACAAAAAAGATTTGAAAAAAAATGCATTCTTAGTTCCACTAAAGCTGTTCAAGTTTTTCAATATAATGAATAGAATCAAAACCATATTTTAATTAAAATCTAAGCACTGGAATGAGTGCCCAAATATTCCCATAGCTAAATCTGAGGAGGGTGAGTGTGAAACAATGCTGGAACTGAAGGTCAGCGAATGAAGTGGGGCACAGTCTATGCTCAGATATTTGTGCATGGTACTGATCAACTCTAAAGACATCTGGATTTTAGTGGCTGAGAGCAGAACGTGCTCTTACATGGACTACCCAAACCATGCAAATGCAGGCAATCAAAGAGAAAGAGGACAAAGATTAACCAGTTGTGTATCTTGGGGACCAGCAAAGCCCTATCCATCAAGATGGGAAAAGGACAGAGCGTTCCACGTTCCACAAATCAAAGCATTTCTCCCTCCATTTAGTAAATCATTACTGCTTCTAAATTGTTCCCTTTTTGTGCTAAGAGGAATGCAGGCATTACGAACTGGGTGATAAAACGTGAATGAATGTGTTAGGAGAGGGTTTTCACCTGATTTACTGATGAGCTGGCCAAGTCCAGGGGGGGTGAATGGAGCTACTGAACTCGCACAGTAGACATGGGTCGGGAGGGCAATTGGTGCAATTTCTTTGTTCACCTCTATTGCAGTGGCATAAAGCCAATCTGTAGCCTGTACCACAGGACTTAGCAATAAGCTAGAAAACAATCCAGATTCATTCCTGACAGAGTGGCCAACTGGCTACAGAGGGCACCAGGGTTGTTTAAATTGTATATAATCTTGATGGACCTAAATATGAGGCATCAGACTGAGCAAAGTCATGATTTCTGCCTGGTTCTGCTGAAGTCCCAATACTACAACCTTGTTGATAGATGCTTCTAGTGAACTACAGCAACAAGGTCTGACAGTCCTAATAGTAGGAAAAAAATGGTGATATGTCAGTCCCAGATATATGTGACAAGAACAAGCCATTTCATTACCCATGCTGTGGGCATCATGCCTCAGTTGTGGCAATGGGCATCCTTCTTTTCCCCAAAGTTCTTCAGTTTGCTCACGCTCTCTTGCTTCGTATTCCTCACCTCACCCCTTCCTTTCAGTGAGATACTCCCTTTAATGAGTTATATTCAGTTATATTTGCTTAAATCCTGCTTGAGCGTTGGGGATCTATTTCAAAAGACTCACCTAATTTGGCACCTGATACTGCCTGGTGTGATGGCAGGAAAGGTCTTCCCAGAAAGACAGACTATGATAGCCACAACCAAAGCAGTTTGTCTCTTATTCCCCCATCTCTGCAGCAACTTCGCTCCGATACACATCAGAGAAACAACACCTGTTAATCCGACACCTTGGAAATCATTGGCAAACAGCTCTTATAAACATCAAACACTGGAGAGATAAGCACCTGGATAATAGGTTGGAGTGTGTGTGCCCTCAACACAGGGAAGCCAGCACCCAGGGCAATATATTTCCCCATAAGAAATCCGCAGGAAGAATTTTGTGTCCTGTAGCAGGTGAGAGGAAGGACTGGAGAGTTAAAGCTTTGGGGGTGAATGGGTTGCAGGGCAGGTAACAAGGATGCTCTTGAGAGGCAGCTTCTCAGTTTTGCCCAGCTCTGTGGTCCAGGGGAAGGCTTGGTCTGCTGGGAACATGCCACCCGTGCAGGATGTCTGCTGAAGTGCTGAGTCTCAAGCACTCCCCTTCCCAGCAGCACAAGTACAAGCAGATTTGTACGTCACAGACCCAAAGCAGATACTCAGCTTCAAAACAGGGTCTGGGCAGAGGTGCGGACATGTTTGCGCTCTGAGTAGAAAACTTTGGTTTTAGGTTGGTTATTTAGGGTTTGGTGCTCCTGCAAACTTCTTTGTTTGTTTTTGTTTTTGTTTTTCAGGAACTCCTTTTTGTACCATCTGAGTCCTGGTTCAAATGTTTTTACATGTTTTATTGTCAGTAGTAACAGCAACAGCAGCAGTTATGGGCACTTGTCCTTGTTCCTTGTTCCCTGCCTCCGCAGGCAGGGAACGCCGATGCCCTCTATGTGAGACAGTCTCCTTGGGGAATCCAGGCTCCGTCCCATGCTGCCAGGAGCCAAGTCCTGTTCCTGCGTGGCATTTCCACAGTCCCCAACTCTGGGAAATAAAACATCCTTTGGCCTGAAATATCAGCAGCCACAGATTTTGGAGTCTGGCTTCCTCGCAGCTCAAGAAGCCAGTAAGGAAAGAAGCAAGTTTCTGAAAAAGATGTTGCTTTTTTTTCCCAGGAGTTCATTAGAAACCAGCGTGCTCGTTTAAAGTGTGCTGATTTTGATGAGCTGGCATTTTCTGACGAAAACCTGTTGTTTTGATGGAAAAACGCCCAGCTGCTGGACGGGGTGATGTAGGCTGCGGCCCGGCAGCCCTGCCAGCAGCCCCGCTGCCCCAGCGATGCTGCCCTGCGCTCCCTAGATGCCTAGGCCCAGGGGGCAGCTCGAAGGCAGCCCAGGAGCTGCGGGAGCTGTCGTCGTCCTGTGTCACATCACCCCGTCTCGCTCTTCAGAGAGGCAGGGCCTCCTCTGCCTGGTGACACACCACTATTAGACAGGACTCATGTATCTCCAGAGCGGTCTCTAATTTGTTTATTGACCATGACAAAAGCACATTTTTACTTCTGTCAGCAGAGACGATGCAGCTGCAAGAGGACTGGCTGCTTTGCCTGGTACACTATCAGTAAGGTTGCCAGCTCAGCATGATTCCCGAACCCTTTTGTGCCTTGGCTTGGCAGAAAACAGCAAAACAAGCTGCTTATTTACATTTTGCTGTGCTGCGGGTTAGAAATACATGATTTTAACCACTACACACGGAAAGGGAATGCATGCAGAAGTGGGTGGATGTACAGCCCCAGCATGCTATGGAAGTACATTTCTAGCAGTAATTAATCTAGAATAGCTGTCTGGGTAGTTGTTAATGTGTGAACAGCTTGCCTCAATTCATACTTTTCGAGTCAACCTGCTAGAGGTTTGTTCCCGACAGCCAAGCCCGGGCCGTGGCCGTCGTCTCACTCCCACCGCTCTCCCACGTCGGGGCTCGGCTGAGAGGGGCAGCGACACGGCCCGGCCCTCGACACGGCTCCCGGAGCCCCAGGAGAGGGTTTTGCCCGGAGGCCTCGTTCCCCTCGCCGCACAAGGAAAGAGATTAGAGCTCTGTGACGCTCACTATCATGACAAGGTTGCACAGGCAACACTGCTTCCAAAATGGGCAAACGGCGTTATATTTGAAACATTTCTGCCCGGGGGCAGGGCACAGCGAGGGGACAGCCTGGCCCTGGGACAGCCTCTGCGAAGTTACACTGAAGTAACTCTGGGTGAGTCGGGAGCGCCTAGCTTTCCCTCCTGAAAATGAATCCAAAAAATAAGTATACTGGGAGCCAACCTTGCCAGCGGCTGTATCAGCAGCGGGACTAGGCCGTGGTGAGGGGCCTGCAGCCGCTTGCACAGCAGCCATGTCCACATCCCTCACAGCACATGTGGAAGGCGATGCCACAGGCAGGGCTCGTTCCCAGCTGGGTGTCACTTCCATGGACATCCATCAGCCAGCACGTGCACGCGCGGAAGCTGCCTTGCTGTTTCAGCAGACCTCCCATTATACCAGTCCTGATCTGGAGACCAACGCAGAGCGTGAAATGCAGCTAGGATTTTGCACCTGCACGCATATACATGCTCAGAATGTGAAATCACTCACCTTTAATTGTACGCTGCTATCTGTAGTACAGCTTTTTAATTATTTTATTTTATTTTATTTTATTTTATTTTATTTTATTTTATTTTATTTTATTTTATTTTATTTTATTTTATTTTCGTAGCTTCCCAAATTCGCTAACTGCAGCATTCACCTGCTGCACTAATTTCAAGCTCTCTCCATCAAAGCAGCTGCAGCTGAGCAGTGCCAGAGAGAAAGCAGAAACTGGATAAAAGCTAAAAGCATTAGGAAACAAGAGCCATTCCCCAGAGGGTAGCAGCTTCTTTCTGTTCCTCTGGCGAGACAAATTTAAATGCATCTGCTCCCTAATTGTATCTTTAAAAGTCCCAGCCCTTTACCGGTAATGATTGCTGAGATGGCAGCACTGCCCATAATGATAAATCATGGGCAAGCAAAAGGACACGTTGGGAAGAGCTGAGTGCACCCCCTGGCACACAGCAAGAGCCCGCTAGGTTGCCTAATGGTCCTCCCAAGCCTGACATCTGGTGAGAACGCATGTTTTTATCTCTGAGAAACTTGCCGTCTCAACATGACTCCGAATTTATTTATATTGTCAGAAAGAAGCCACTGGAGATCAGTGCTAGCTCTAAACTGCTCTAAAGAGTTTCAGAAAATCGTGGTTTCCGCAGAGTTTGGGTGGGTTAGGAAGTGAAGCTTGGGGGCAGTGCTGGACACCTGCCCTGCCAGGGCACCTCTCCGTGTAACAGGGATGCAGCAGCAGGACGTCTACAGCTGCAAAGCAGATAGCGTCACTGCAAGGTGCTGCTGGTCTGTTGCCAAATCACACCCTAATCCAGAGGGCTCAGATCCAGCTTTTCCCCGTCAGTGTGTTCACAAAAGCTCTGGGACTGATCACAACTTCTCTGACCTTCAGATGCACTCAGCATGTTGACTTTCAAACAACATATTGCTAGGGCTCAGCAATGCTGAAGGCAGGGGGCTGTTTTTGAGAAGAGCGTTCATCAACATGAGCCAGAAAAGAGAGATTTAGCTGTGTGTGCAAACAATTCAACCATATTTTCTTTTCATTTTTTAAGAAATATATGCATGTCTACATGGCAGGACTTTTCAGGCATTGCCTCTATCTCTATAGAAATGGATATTTCTCTGTCCCTGCAAAATGGGTTTAGGGATGCTGCTGGGGAAATCTAGAGCTTCACTGAGCCAGGGATACTGCATAAAACCATTCATCTCTGCATAGCAATCCCATTTACAAAAAATACTTTCTGCATATCATCCCATGTATCTACCAGTGACCAGGCAGTAATATTTTCCAGTGTCTGCAAAAACAACCACCGCATATATGAGTCAAGTTAGCAGCTTGCGTATTTCCAAAGGTAAAGTTCAGACCTTCAGATCCATGTCACCAAAGCGTTTAGAATGGGAAATGTGGCCTTTTCCAGAAAACACTAGACTACAATGTGTTTGCCTTAAACTGTGAAACAAACAAAACTAATTTCTGGCTTTATGCTTTTAGAATTAATAAATACTTGAAAATTCCCTCTCCCAACATTACCCCTGTTAGGACCTACCTACCAGTGTAACATAATAAATACTGAGCTTTCAACTGAGATGTTCTTAGTATATCAGCAAAACTCATCACCTTGCAAAGATTTACGGACGAATTTGGGCTGTGCTGGAAGCCTGAGTGAACCAGAAAATGAAGAGGTGAGGAGAGGCAGTTGGCACAGATGCGGGAAGCGGCGCTAGCCCAGCTGGGAGCAGGAGTGCCCAGCTCCAAGCTCGCCGCCGCCTGCTGTCACCCGCAAGGACGCTGCGCTGGAGGCCAGTCCCACCTGCGACCCCAGAACCAGCTGGGGCTACAAGGGTGGCTTTACGTGGACTGACCTGTGGCATTACACACTGTTATGGATAGCATTGCTGTTTATTCCAAGGTAAATAATAACATTACAATAAACTGGTAAAGAAGACCTCATGCTTACTGCTATACAGCAAATTTAAGGGCACAGAATCACCTGGTTTCTTTTCTGCTCTGCTAGCAGATGGTCGGCTGTGCAGGCTGCTTTGCCCACCAGCACTGAGGGCCATGGCATCTCTGGCAGCACATTGGCCTCCACCCAGAGGGAATGGGAAAGAGCTGGGAAAGCTGACTGAGCTGAACCCGGTATCCCGCAGCCGCAGAGCCGGCAGACTCCCTTCGCTGCCTGCTTGGGGTGTCCCAGGCCCCACACGATCCATGAGGACAGACTCCAGCAGAGCACGGGCCAGGAGAGGGGTAGGTCAGGCCCTGGGCGAGACGGGGCTGTTTGCTGCGGACACAAACAGGTCCAAGTCTTCTGCCCTCAGGGATCTGCCAAAGCCAAAAGCAAATATCTCGGTTAGGCATTTGCAGGAGGAATTGCAGACTTACTTTTGAAATGACATGAAGGGGATTGATTATTCTCCCCCCCTGCTGTAAACTGAGGTGAGGAGGTCACAGTGAACCTGGTATTATGGCTTTTTTGTTTTTTAATTTTCCACTTCAATTTTTTCCCTTACTAGAGCAGCAGTCCAGCTTTTCTTCCAGCATTTTCTTTGATTAACCAAAGAAATTAAACTTCATTCTGCGGCATTCTGCCGCCCTCACACACAGGGCTACAAAACTGGAATTCAGTGGCTGTTATAAAAGAGCAGGTACTTCTGCAGAAATAAATGAAGAAAAGAGGGTGTCTACATGCCTGCCTCTTAGCCGTTGGATGTTACGTAGGCAAGTCTGCCTTAGAAACTCTGTGACAGCTCTCTCTGCACGGATATGTCCCCTGCTTTTGATATCACAAGCACAAGATTGTGATAAGATTGTCTAATATGGTCTCAACTTACACAGAGAGAAAAGAGTTTTCTGAACATTTAAATGGAAATTCTAAGTATGAACTAAAGCAATGCTGCCTTCTTTTGTCTGCAGACCTGCCAGTGTCAAAGATGTTCCACAGGTGCATCCAGGTGACCCTCAAACATGAAACATTTTCTGCTTACCCCAAGGCCTCCCCACTACTCTTTGTTGTTGGATTTATGCTAGTATTACTCGGAGGGAGGTTAGCAGGGAGAACTGCAGGGGACAGCAAGTTTTGAATAACCCCAGTGTGTTGATAAAACTCAACTGGATGGGATGGGAGAGCAATACAGATCATCAAGGCTCTGAATGGCGAAGGCTTATGCAGCTCTAGCAGCATCAGGTGGAAATGTTCTGGTGCAGGAGGAGCAGGGTGTCCTGCAGCACCTTCCACAGTGCCAAAGCCCTCACGGCCGCCCCTGAGGCTGCTCTGGCCACACACAGCACCGCGGTCTGCCGGGGTGGCGGGCCGGCTCCAGGGCCGAACCCACGGCCGGCCTGTTGCTATTAAAAGCTGCGGCAACATCAGCCGTGACCGAGAGGGATTGTTTTCAGTGTCGTTTCCTGAGGAAACGGGGCTTATCTGTTGATTCCCCAAACGAGTTTAACTCTGGTATTTGATACAGGTGCAAAGGTCCCCAAACTATGAAGGTCCTACGTACATATCAGTGACTGGTACTGAGAGTCTACATTGTGAATGCCCTTGGTAAGGAAAAGGCAAACAGAGCCCCGTTGTCTTACGTTGCTTTGGCACCTGGTTGCTGGCCAGCAAGTATGTTGGCTGTTCAGGCCAGCCATGACATGAACCATCTTTTGGAACTGCACAAGGAAGCGGGCAGGGCTGGGCTGGAGAGGCTAGGTAGACAACACAGAGGGCAAGGCTGGAGGAAGCCAGGCTGCTTAGTTCCAGTGCTTGTAGAACAACTGGTTTCGAGGTGTTCTGGTTTTGTTCATTCTTCAGGAAATCAGGACTTCATGCTTTTAAACTGATTTCTGGTGGCGTATTTGGGTTTTCATTCTTCACTCCTTAAAACCTACTGCCACCTTAAAACTTAGGGTACCTCATGCATTGCTACATGCCCCACACCTTGCCCAACCCAGCTTGTCCCGGGGAAGCAGGGTGGTGTGGGCAGCAGTAACTGCCCGGGCACAAAGCTGCTGCCCAGCTGGGCTTGCAGGAAGCCAGGGTCAGGGACTGCCCCTCGCGGCAGCTGGTGACATGAGTACAAGGCTGTGGCTAACACCGAGTACAGGGCTGTGGCGAACACCAGGAGGAGGCACTGGCTTGGGGAATGACAGGAGAGCGAGAGGGACAGGGGTCAGTGCCTTGAAGAGGTCAAGCGGTACAGCAGAAAGACCACAATGGGCAAGTGAAAGCAGGTGCTGTTAAAGAAGATGCTTCTGAGGATAGTTACCACCACCTCAGCTTGCTCTTGTTTGCACACGAGCTATAATTATTTATGAAATTGGCTATTTTAGCATCTAGCTCAGGAGACACTTCGTAATAAGCTCATTCCATTAGTTTTTGTTATCCAAAACTATATCCCTCTGTTTTCACAGAGACTGCAAAATCCCTTCTTTACACTTTTCCTGCGAGCTTCTGTGGACTGCAGAACCAGAAGTCTCCTGCTGTACTCTGTAATGTCTCACATTCATGGAAGGAAAATTTGCATGTTATAATGCATGTTATAAACTTAGAAAAACTAATTTAATACAATTAATTTTGTGAAAAACAAACAAACAAAAAACCTTCTCTAATCCTTTAAAACTTCCTTATTGCTCAGAGATACAAACACAGAAGAGTTTGAAATGCCACGTGATTTATTAAATTTAGAAACTTGAAGGCCACAAGAATGACACGCCATATCTGCACATTAACAAAAAAAGTAAAGCTATTTTAGTTGGAATTACATTCACCTGAGCTACTTGCTAAACAAACCACCAGGTATGAGAGCAAAGTGGAGTCAACCCATTTCAAGCATGCACTAGAAAGCAAGAATGAAGAAACATTTCTATGAATTTCTGGAGTTTCAGATTCCCATAATTACATCCTTAAACATGTAATGTGGACATGCTGGTTACACTAACACTTTAGATAAATGAACTGGAGAAATAAAATGTAGCAGGGATGTGTGCACTGTGTGGATGAAGAGGAGGTCCAAGGGATGGAACAGTTTAGACAAGACATTTTTAGATTAATTTATCATTCACCTGTAACAATATATGCCTTTTGCAGGAATCCTTTCAAACTGAAAGGCTTTTAAAGCCTATTAAACCCTTCTGGGCAGCATGTAATTAAAGGCATATCTGAAGCCAACTCACAGCAGGATTTTAACATGGAAAGGTTTTTCAATAAGGATGCTAGCCTGGACATATAGTTTTATGGTGTATTGGCTGGTGAAAGTCCCTTGCTGAATCATCTACAGAGAAGTAACAGTTGTAAAAACAGAAATCTCTGTTCTGGGGTGATCACTTACTGAAAAACATGTCATTTAAAAAAATATATATATATATTTTTCAGAGATATTCTAAGATGTTTTGAAGGCCATTCATAATCTCTCTTAAGACTTAATAAGTGGCACTTATATTTATTAAATTGGCTAGATAATGACGATGAAATGATTAGGTTCACTCTGTTAAATATACAGATAACAAAGAGAGAAAATCAGAGAGCCAGAGGATATAAGTGTATAAGTATACAGGCACCTGTGAAAACACTCAAAAAGGATAAGAACCATTACTTTTATTTCACTGGCTGATTCAGCACAGAGGAATTACTGTATTTTCCTTGACATCTCACATTAGATTACAGAAATCAGTAACAGACCAAAGGTATGCACCAACTTCTCCCCTGCCCCATCAGTTGCTTCTCTTCTGTGTTGCTGCAACGCTGCTGTGTCTCAAACACACAGAGCTTTGCCATATACCTCCTGCACCCAAGAAAAACACTAAGTTTGGTAAATGCAAAGGGAAGAGAGAAAAGCAGGTAATTCTGTGCCAATAAATAGAAATTAAAAAATCAACTTGAAACCACTATAGATAAGTGACCTTTAAATAATTCTCTTGAAATACTTGCTAGTTTAATTTCACAGATCCTGTATGGCATGAAACTTGAAATATGTTTACTAAAAATCATATCTCAAAAAAAAAAGAAAAAAGAGATTTCAGTTATTTTCAGAAACCCTAAGAGATGACAAACTCTCCTGTCAAGTATATACAAATTATCACCTCAAGGTGAACAGTCTGTATCTTAGTAAATGCCCCTAAGTTTTTTTTTCCTTATTTTCATTATAAAATAACTTATATTTTTTCCCTTCAAAGGATTATAGCTTAGTGTTCACAAATTTAAAAATATTTTATGCTACACAAAGATAAAACCTAATAATACAAAATATAAAAATATCAAAATCACACTATTGTTGAAAAGTGTGCTACAGTTATCCTGTAGATCAGAGGTGCTTTGCTCCTGGATACGATTCCATGATTAACTCCTCAACAAAGAATTTCATCTTCTTAATCAACTAAATGAGAAATCTTTCATCCACCAAGGTTTTGGATGCCAAGTTCTTCTGTCCAACTGTATTACGAATAAACCTAAATATCTAAGAATATTTTAGAAATATTGTATTAAAAGTAGGATATTTAAGATGCCATGTTTCAATATCTAACATAAAAATAATAAACTCATATAATCTTTAATTCATTGACATGCTATTTATGATTTAGGTGCTTAGCTCCTTTGATAATTTTGAAACATTTTCCACCCTGAAATATTACCTAGCTAACTGTGATTAACTTTGACTGATATTTTTATTTTCTGTTGAAAGTTATTTCTACCCTATTCATTCATGACAAGTATGAGAATAAAACTGATCTCTCATAAAGTCTATTTTACACACATACAAAATCAAAAGACAGCTTTATAAGCTCCAAGCACAACCTTCTGACACAACATACTGCTTACAGAGCTTAACTATCTAACAAATAATATAAATTTCCATACTAGCCCGCACTTAAAAAATATGATTTTGTTTTTAATTTGCTGTATTTACCTCCTGTTGCAAGTATGTGAGAATAGCTGCTAAAACAAAACTTTGGGAAGCCAGATCCACGACAGAGAAAAACAGGATATCAAAGATGAGCAGTGTCGACTCGTTGCCATAATAGAGAACATCACTGAAAGAGTGTCTCTCATCTAAATAAAAAAGAATCATTTTTTGAAAAAAAAAAAAAAAAGATTATTTCTGCAAAGTGCAACTTTATGAAGTTTGTCAATCCACACTGAGAAAATGGTCAAAAAACACAGTTATGACATTATATCTAAACAAAAACAATACTTTTTACTTGCAAAATAGCTTTATACTGAGAGAATACACACATACAAGCCCACACATGCCATAAACCTCTACTCACTTCAGAAATATGAACCCTTTTTTTAAAAAAAAAGGCAAAGTTGCATGTTGTTGAATTTCTCAGCAAGTGCTAACTCTGGCCCCAACTCAACAAACTAATAAAATGCATGCTTAGAGCCTTTTTTAAAGTGCAATCTCAGCATTTAACATTATCTTTGCTCATTTGGTTAATATTTTGCCTGGAAACAGATCTTTTAAGATTAAAATACCTAAGAAGGTATTGTAGCCAAACTAGTTCAGACTGCTTACTCCTTTCTTTATCAACAGGCGCCACTCTCAAAAGAGAAATACTTAAAGCAAGTAAATACAGAAAAAAAGACATTCTTTTCCTTCTCTATGCTTTTCAGAAAAACACGTATAATGCAAGTTCTATTGTCAAAAGCATGTTTTCATCACAGATTTTATAGGTCCGTCATTAAATCTTGATACATATCTAAACTGCTAAGAATTGGCAACATCTAAGCCATCAAGCAACATATTTATATCAGTGCTGGGAGTTACAATCTTCGCTGAACACTGCATGGCTTGGAAATCACATCATGGTTTCTATCAGTACCGTTCAACATTTAATTTTACCTCAGGTATTGCCCACATACCTGATGCTTAGGTTTGGAATAAGGTTGTGGAACGACGGCTACAGAAAGATGCAGAGTCACAGGCTGGGGCCACTGAAAGTCCCACCTGTAGTCTTAGGACAGAGACTGGTTACCCGGCGATTTTCATTACTAGAGTTAGTATTTCAAAGGTATGGGTGGAGATCTCCAGTCTTTGAGGAATTATGTGTAGCTGGTGCTAGCAGCAGCCTATGGCCACAACTTCTACTTAGTTGCAGAACATGTGCCGCATTCCTGACTATATTTATAGCAAGGCATGTGGTTCAAATCAGGGTCCGGCTTTTGCAGCTTTAGTATCACAGAGAGGTCAAAGCAAGTTCTGCACAGCTCAGTGATCTAAACTGAGAACTGCTATTACATAAGAACAAAAATGGATTTTTAAGATGTGGACTGGTCACCTGGTAATACGTATGGTTTTGAATGATGAATTCTGATATGATTCAGATTTTATGAACATTGACACTGGACAGGGAATCAAAATGAGGACCTGCATCATTATGGTTCATTAATTTACACTAAGTCTTTGTGGAGATGATGGCTATATTTATAGCCGAGGTAAAATGGGGTTTGTTATACAGATTGGAAAGACTATGTTTTTGATGGGCTCTGTACCGCTGAAGGGCTGAGAAACAAAGTTTGCCTCTGCCTGAGTTCATAGTTGATATTTCGCTGTAGCATGGACACTGCTCCCCAGACAGGACCTTTTAATGGGATTAAAGTTTAAGAACCCTAGATGAGCATCGCTGTCATGCAGTCTACTCACCTGTCAGTAATTCTGAGTAGATTAAGATTTTGAAACCTTTTTGTTTAATAGCATCAATTTTTAAGAGGATTCACCTTTAGGAAATGAGGTTTAAGGCTGACAGATAGCCACAAATTGTGAATAAATCTACTTTTTAACATAGGTAATGGCCACTTGGAAATATTTATGGCTAGGCTTGGGATGGGCTCAGGATTAAGGAGGATACACTGGAGAACACAAGCATGTGTTTGCTTCTGCATATCGCAAGGACAAGAACCAGAGCTGGTGTCATCCCTGTTCCTATTTGAATACTCATTTGGGGTGCATTTGCAATGTTAAAATGCTTCAAAATGAAATATTCAAGAACCCCAAGGACTTGGACTTTGCTTAACTTGGTGGTCAAGGATGAGTTGTGTATTAACATCAATTATTCTGCGAGAACTTCCTCACTGCACTCTTTAGAAAAATCCTTCATATTTGTACTTTTAATTATCTCATAAAAAATTCAGATTTATAAAACAACATACTGCTGAACTATTTCATAATATTAGTGGTCTTCTTCCCATTTACAAAGTGGACAATGGATCTAGATAGCTAGTCAAGACAGCACCACATAAACATGTGCACATCTCTGTGCAATATCCTTTCAGTCAAGCAGCAGAAATTATAAACAGGATTTCTGTAATCTAGAGATCAATCTGGAGAACACTGCATTTCCTAACCACCTCCCTCACAAGCTGTTGTTTAACTGCCTCTCCTGCTGTTGAGTTCAGTTTAAATTGTAAATCCTGTGGCAGAAATCTACACAGAAAACTACACAGTTACAATAGCACAAACACCAAGACACAGATCCTTTTACCATTGTAGAAGATACTTTTCTCTATTGGTTCCATGAACTCCATGCCAAGAACTTGTTCAAGAAGCAACTTATCTTTTACAATATAATCCATTTCTTTATGAACCTATACGAAAAGAAAAGACTTCTGGTTTTAAGATTTCAAAGGAACAATACTTGTTACAATGGTGGAGTACAGATCCATCATTTAGAGCTGTACAAATTAAAAAAAAGTCTATTCTAAGTGAATAACAAAAAAGCATTTGTTGTTGTAAGAGCAGACTGCACAAATGGACAGTACTCTTTTTCTAATCGTGAACTAACCAGTGTTCTAGTTGCATAAAATCTTTAATCATAGAATCACAGAATCATAGAATGCCTAAGGTTGGAAGGGACCTCTAGAGGTCATCTAGTCCAACCCCCCTGC
>JAWLRI010000031.1:5231480-5250052 GCA_034781795.1 Crypturellus tataupa
GGGCACACTGCTGCCTCATGGTCAACCTGTTGTCCACCATGACGCCCAGGTCCTTCTCAGCAGAGCTGCTCTCCAGTGAATAATAAGAAATATATTAAGAAGAAATTTTTAAGTACCTATGCTTAAAGAGAAATTACAGTCTTTCCGAATAACAATTTTTCATCTCTACTTATTAAATTTTCCTTAATATATACATGTCAATATACATACGTGATCAATAAATGAACCTAGAAATTTGTTCATGGTGTTGTATGCCTTTGTATTTTGTTCAAAAGTATTTGCAGATGAGTCCAAAAGTCTAGCAGGGCCACGTTTCTGAAATACAACATGACCAAGACTTGACAAGTGAAAAAAATACACACATTAATTAACATTTACAGAACACAAGCATCTCACCCTTGTTAGAGTTTCATGAATCCTATCATACTGCAGTCTCATTTTTCTTGAAATGGAAATCTGAAATGTCTGGACATCTGTATTTGGTAACAAACCCCTCTGACTACACAGATTCTCCTATAATTATAAATTAATATTATTAATATCATTCACAAATAGATCAACAAAGTCAAGATTTTCATTTCTCTTTCATGTATATATACTGCTTTATATCTTTAAATACTTAAATCCACTGCACTCTTAGAGCAAGATTTCCTTAGGACACGAAATCCTGACCCCTGCTGTCACAAAGCAATATTCTCCTTTTCATTTATATTCAGTCCATTACATCTAAAATATCTTTTGACATGCATTTGTTTTGTATTCATAATTTATTTTGTATTTTTCCAGCTTTGTTTAATACTTTGGATTTTTGACTTTTTCCATGACTTTCTCAAAACATACTTAATAGATTTCAAAAAACCAATAAAATACAAAACCTCAATATTTCCATAGGTGAAACATGTTTTTTTTCCTAAATTTCATTAAAATAAAAAAAATAGGAAAAAAATAGGAAAAAGAAGAACAAACAAGCAATAGTATTTAAAATACTCCTTTGCAGTTCAGTGTTTGAGATTCCATTTTTACATTCTTATTTTTTTCTGGTCAGATATCATTAAATTATTGATATCCTTTATCTAGGATATTTCCTTCTTACTTGTTTTACAAGGATGCAAGATAACATTCAGTTCAGACTGCTCCCATATTGTATTAGATGGTATATATTTAAGTAATCTTGCGATAAATATATAAGGTATACAAACTAAAAAATTCATTATTCAAATGGTTGACTGTAAAACATAGTTATGTCACCAGAGAGATACATATGAAATATAAAAATGTATTATAAAAGTAGTTATTTGGTATGAGGGTTTCATTACATGAAAGCCCCTTAAAATATATCTATGCGAATGTAACCATGAGCTTATGGAAGGCTTCAGCATCCAAAAGATGATATATATACACAACAGAAAAAAAATGTATTAGATTTTAGCGGGGATTTTTTAAAAAAATGGTGACTCTGTGCAACAAAATGCACAAGTGCGACCACATGATGCAAAGTTTTTTATGAATAATTAGAACAGATGTAAATTTTACTACTTTTACTTACTGCTTCTCTCTTTAGGTTCATACTCATTTCTTCCATATTGGTATCTGCATGTCCATGCACAGAGCGACCATGGATATAATACCCAAAGCAACTGTGTGACAGGAGAAACACCGAAATCTAGAAGCCAGGGGGAAGAGAAGAATACTTATTTAAGCTGTATCTTTTTTTATTCTTGAACTTCTGAGTCCACAGTGGAGATCAACAAGAGCAGACATACAACAAATGCAATGTAGGCAGTTATCAAAATACATAAGACAGAAAAACATTTGCTAACTCTTTCACATATAAGTTAAATCCATTTTTTTTTTACTATAGACCACTCAGTTTCAGGTTTCCTTTCATTAACTGAAAGGATCACTATTAATTCCATGATGTTGAAAAATAAAAACATATTTTAAGCAAAGATACTAGCTTTTACTTGAATTTAAAAGTTATTTCTGTCATGCATAATGCACAAGCACAACTTCAGCTGAGCTCCAAAGGGATTGTACGTAAGGGAATTTCTCTGAGTATGATACAATGCTCATCATTGCTCATCATACAGAATTAACTCTCCATTACAGTCCATGTCTTCACTACACTGCTTTCATCCAACAAACTTCATGGAGAAGTAATAACCAAGGCTAATAGAAGGAGTTAACATCTGCAATTTTAAAAGTTCTGGCCTAATCACAGAATGGTTGAGGTTGGATGGGACCTCTAGGGATCATCTAGTCCAACCCCCCTGCTCCAGCAGGGATACCTAGAGGCATAGGGAACAGGGTCACATCCAGGTGAGTGTTGAAGATCTCCAGAGAAGGAGATTCCACAGCCTCTCAGGGCAAATCTGCTCTGACTGCAGCCTTTTGTTATCTCAGAGCTCCTGCAGCACAAAGCTTTGAGACCCACATTTCAACTAGAGAAAGGAGATCAGTTCAGAGGTAAGTGAAAGTGCAGGAGAAAGGTGGTAACTCTCCAGGACACACAACCATGAAGTGAGGGGTTGAGGGATAACCAGAAGCTAGGAGCATAAACTGTATGTAAATATATTAATTAAAACCAAAACAATTGTGTCTAGAAGACAAAAGCACTAAAATACAGGGGAAGGAACAGTAGTAAATAGTTACATGGCTGGTTTCTGTCATAATCTGGTACTGTTTAGTTCTTATGAGCATATGACTTCAAATAACAACCTACAATCCCATAAGCAAAAGGATATATTGGTATCTATGATTCTAGAATCTTCTTCTGAATGGAGTCAAAAAAAAAAAAAAGAAATGACTTTGGCTGTTAGCTAGTGATCTCTGATTAAATTAAACTAATAAATCTTATTTAATATTTTTAAATAGATTCTTTAAACAGATGCATAATATTCTATTCAACAGAATCCTATGTAACAGAAGTTACATCAAGAAATACTTACATTGCTCATGCAGCACAGATCAATGAACTGTGTAATCTTATCTTCCACAAATCTTTCATAAAACACGGCAAAATATATAATCTGAAATAAATCAAACACATTTTATTTTATTAGTTCCCCAGACTCAGCTTTATTCTGAATTATAAAGCAGTTAACTTCAAAGGTTAGCAGCCACATGTTACAGATTTCAGTAGTGACCATCTTTGCACTAGCCCCCAGAAATGGGATTAACATTCTGCAAAGTAGAATTCTAGCAAAACCTGTTTTTCATCCTGAACTTGGTGTTGCTTCAGGGATGTCTGAAGGAAAATAAAGTAGTTCCTAAGTACTTCTTGAGGGGAATACTGAGGGATCATTATTACTTGAAGATAGTGAGTAGAAAGTGAGATCTTTCATTACTAGAACATCCATTTTGAGTCGTAATGTGCCACCCCACCAGCTGGGAGTTAGAAGCTAGAAGTCTAGAACCAGCAAAGCAGGTAAGAACACACTTAGTGCTATGTGGCATAAGGATATATTCCAGCTCCAGAACATCAGCCCTGTCCTGGTAATTCACCATCTCGTTACAAACCTGTAAGAAGGCAATGGCTAACCAGAGCGCAGCAGAGACACCGAATCTCAAAACGCGGCTCCAAGGAGCCACGTAACTCTCACTGCTTCTTGTAAGACTGGAAGAAGAATCCATTAAAGCCAGGTTGGAAAATCCCACCACCTAAAGAAACACGAAGTTTAATGTAAAAACACAGGGGCAACAAATAGAATTACTTATGATTCCCTCGTTTTCGTTGTAATAGAAAGTATAGGAAAAACAGAGCTGAGAAGAGTAGCATGCTTGTTATTTAATTTTATTTGAAATTGATTTATACATTTTATTTAATGAAGTCTAATCGTGTGATCCAGCATTATTATTTAGAAAAACATATATCATATGTATGTATGTAAGCATGATACCAAAACACACATATAAAAGCAAATCTCAGGACAAGTCCACAAAATTATATTGATAAACTGTAAAATTCTACAGGTAAGCTGCATAGGAATTTTACTTCTGCTGGATTTCAGCTTCCTGTTCTTTATCTTCCTAGGCTGAAACATATTTTTGACTTTTCAAATGTAAGAAACTAAGGTTTTGCTTTTATCGAATGGAAATATATTTTCCTCTACTGTTCATAAGCTAAAACTGTTAAGAGTTAACTAAAGAGTTAAAAAAAAAAAAGAAAAAGAAAAATAATAAGAGAAAAAATACATCTTGAAACATTGATCCTTATATGTGAAAATTTTAAGAAAATCACCCTTTAGCAATAACTAAAGCACTGCTTTACGACATCAGGAAGAGAACTAGCAGATTTCATTTCCTGCTTTATAAAAGGTCAAAATTAGTAGGAAGGAAGCTCCAGTTCAGGTAACATAAGCATGGCAGAAAGCATAAGGGAGCTAGTAGTCAAATAAAGAATTGAGTTCCTTAAACAAATTAGCTCCTTAAGCCAGTTAGGGTAACATGTTAGTTAAAGAAAGAAAAGAGAGAAATAAAACAAAACCAACAAAGGTGTCCAAGGAAATTAAAGTTTTTTTTTTAAGTTTTTAATAATCATATCAAAACATGAGTTTATTCTACAGAGTTACATTTTTTTTCAAGAGAATGTGTATGTCCTCTTATTACCATAAAGACTAGTGGAACTAAAAAACAGATTCTATGTTACATTATGGTTGTGAATTATAAAAAATATTAAGAATAATACCTCCAGAAAAAAAAGAACCGCAAGCACTTGGAAGAGGGGATTTATCTTCCTCACTGTCTGAATTTCGTTCCATTCATTGGCTATAAAATATGTCCTCCATATGCTCACAGGTGCAGCAGCACTTTTTATAACACCTTCACCTAAAAACAATAAAAACAATTAAGCTCTGATATTTAATACCTGAGAGTAACAGCAGAGTTTAATCCATGCTGTGTATACACGTTTAGTTTGAGTTACCTTCAACTGCTTTAAGAACTTTCCCCTTAGGTCTTTCCCAGTCAATAAAGAAAATGTCTACAGTAAGTTGTGAAACCAATTTATGTAATAATTGCAATGCCTAAGGAAAAAAATGAAGGATAATTTGAGTAAGGAAGAGTACATAGGCAAATTAAGTCATTGTAAGCACATGTTCTTCACTAAATACAGTAAAAAATACACTCAGCTATACCTGACACTGCAACCTTTTTATTTAATTTTGATATACCTTTAAAAATAGGTTTGGAACAATTTTAAGTCATATCAAAGATCATGAATGATACAATAATTGGTCAGCTGAATAAATTCAAAATAATTGTTTACCTCTATACACTAATAACATGTGCTGTACAAGGTATTTAAAAGAAAAAGTCTAGTGAAAATATAAAGAAGCAGGTGTAAATGACTTGAAGTCTCAAAGAAAAAAAAACCATACCTTTAGACTAAAAGCACATCCCACGTACGTAACAAAATCTTCTTCTTGAGATGGAAGTGGTAAAAAGACAGAGACAAACTGTTGAGCCTATAATTGAGAAGCTATATTGAAACAGCATAGATGGCATATGTAGTAACAATTATTAAGTGCTTAAGAGAGAACTTCTGTGGAAAATGATCGACCAAATTTGTAAAATGTTTTAAATTACTACTAAGCAGACTGCAAGCACAAGAAAATCTAAAGAAAGGAATAGTCTGAAAATATAAACACACAGAATATCATGTGTAACTTGCCTCAACAGTCTGACCAGAAGGGCAAAAAAAAAAAAAAAAGGACAAAAGAAAATGAATTTTTGTTTTAAAATGTGCACATTATTGTTAAGTATTCATAATTACAAAATCTGAAAAAGGACTTACTTTGAAGAACACAAGCCAATAAATTCCTGTGCCCACTGTGATGATAAAGAAAACATTGGCAAGGTCTCCAGCATAAAATAGTAGGAACTTCAAAACCGTCTGTAATTGTAAAGAACATTGTTCAAATCTGTAAAACTAGTTAACTCATGTTAACTCATGTACCTTTGTATAAAATGTTATGCAGCTCACACTAGTAAACTCTCATACTGAAAAGAGGCCCCAGCAGAATTTTTCTCACATGTTCATATATTTATGGTATATTTGCTATCTGAAACTCCTATTAGCTGATCTTTGTTCAAAGGAGAATTATTCTGAAAATAATAGGACTGTCTAAGTGATCAGATTTGCTCTGTTTATAAATACCTGTATTTGTGCCTTTTTAGCAAAATTATTTCCTAAATGACAACAACAGAAGCCAAAAAGGCGGAAAAACAAAACACAACAAAACTATTTGGGATCCTGAAAGTTCATAGCTCCATGCAGCTAGATTTACGCAACGATAAATTATTTTAGCTAACATAAGAAATAAAATAATTATACAATATAATAGCCAAGATCTCCATGAAGATAGGAAAACATGTCTTCACTGAAGTCACCAGCCATTTATACCTGCAAGTCAATCATGGAGCTTCCCGTTCGCCTCTTCCAGCCTGCAGTCTTGAGAAGGGACCACAAAACTGCAAGTCCACCCAACACGCCCAATGCGATCTGAGCAGAATGAAAATTATTTGATATTTATAAAGAGACAAATGTAAGCAAACCATAAATCAACATATTAAAGGACATTTACTTACATCAGTCTGAATCTGAGCCTCTGACTGATTCATCTCATAAATGACTGAGAAGGAAACCTGAATATTAAAATATGAAAAGTAAATATGTGTAGAAAATCTGAACTGCTATGGTGATTACAGTCAGCGGTGTTTTACTACTTTTTATTTGGTGCCAATCCCCCTACTGCAGAAGTGCCTGTACGCCCACTCCAGCGCACACAATAGCAGCAGACTTAGTGCTGCCAGGTGCTCTGCCACACTCAAGGTAGGAGGGAGCTGAAACCCACACAGGTTTTATGAGGGATAATGCTGGGAATGGACCTCTGCCCTGCTCATGTTAGGAGCTACACTTGATTATAATCCTTACAATTGGGCAGACTTTGATTCAAAAAGTAGTTACCAAGTGTTTGATTCTTTCCCTTTCAACAATGTTTGTTAGGAGTAACTTCCAGTAAATATAATTACACTAATTTTTTGATTAAAATGCTGCTGCTTTCAGATCACTGCATAAAGACCATTTTTTCCTGGTTATTTCCTGTGCATATATTTTTAAATCTGCGCTCTGGTCTAACTTATCATTACACCACCAATTGTAAAATTCTAGATATTTTAATTTAAGAAGGACTCAAATAAGATGCATTTAAAAGAAAATACTTTGACAGCGTTGCTTTAAAAGCTTTAAGTTTTAGTGAAAATTTGTAACCTCTAAATTCTGTAGAACTAGAAACTACTTATTTCACATTAAGAAAAAAAATTCTCTTAACTAGAATTCTAGCAGAACTAACAGCACGACAAAAAATTCTGATCAATTAAAAGTAGCACAAAAAACTCACCATCACACTCTGGGTATCAGGGTTTTGGATGAGCACATCTGTGTAAGCAACTGTAATTAGAGGTGGGTAGATAGTTCCCCTCTGAGTAGGTGTTGCCAGACGAACACTGCAGAAATAAAATGCGAAAATTATTTTTAAGTGCCAAAATGGATGAACTGCCTGGAAAGTAGCTCATCCAGAAGCTTGTACAAACAGGAAAATACTAAACAACAAAACAATGTAACTGATAAATCTGAGTTACAAACCAAATGACATGGCAATTCATATTTTAAAGTGACTGGACTATAAAAGGCATAAATAAAATACATAAAAGAAAATCTAGAGAGAATTATTCATCTCTACGTAAATATCTTAAATTACTCTTTATCTATATGTCACATGACAATAGCTGCAACTGAAGTTAATTCGAAAAGTTGCTTTTTCTCAAAATATTACAGAATTATCTTTCTATGTTTATTTTGAATCTTCAGCATTATTCTTTTTTTCAAAGGGTTCTCCTAGCATACCTGATTGATTCTTATTTTTCAAAATAAACTAACATGTAATTTTCAACAAGCAGAGTTAGTACATTAAATGAATTCTAGAGATGATTATCTATATGGCCCAGCAGTTCTTGCTACTCATAACTAATATATTGTGAAGAAGTGCAGTAAGTACAAAAGGGACCTCAATTTTGTTTAGACAGTCATCTCTGAAAAATGCATTTACATTACCAAGGAAAATAGGTCTTCCAAAATATGTTCTAACTAAGATAAAGAAACGGTAATGACTCTAAGAGGTAGTCTCACAAGTGTAATTATTTGACCATAAGACTATTAGATTGTAGGACAGTATTTATAAGCAACAGCTTGTAAAAATACTGCAAAAGAAGAATATGGAACATGAAATAACATCCCGCCCATACTTAGGAACAGACTTATTGGAAAGAGGAGACCTTAGAAGTCACCTGCTTCAAAAAGGTGCCTGCTAACTTTTATGCACACACAGTCCTCTTGAATGGGAAGTAACTACAGCAATTTTAAATGCCTCAAATCAAGGTTATGTATTTTCAATTAATTATCAAAACAACCTGCTCTTGCTGTTTCCAAGTATGCAATAAAAAGGTAGCACAGAATGTATTAGAAATAGCATAGTACCATGCAATAAAATGCAGATTAAATGAGATTGACTTTATTTTATCTGTATCACCATATTTGGTATGCATTTATTTACCTTATTGTTATTTTGCTAGCAATTCGAATTATTCTTGGCAATTTTCCCAAGTCATTATCTTTTCCACTTAGTGCATCCACCAAAAAAAATCGACGTGTCAAAAGCCAGTTATTCATATTGCTGCCTTTGAAAAAATATAGTAGAGTCATGCAATATTTAAAAAAAAAATGTAATTAAGAGACAAAAGGAAAGAAATCTACTAAAAGTGATAAATATTACTTAAATACCCTTTAAAGATTAAATATTAAATATTCTTACCTTGGTTCACAAACATTTCATTGTATTGAAGATTCAAGTTTAAAACTGGCACATCCCAAAGATATTGCTGTCCCTCATCATCATTATATTGAAGGAATATATCATAAAAAATTGGATTAGCAAAATCCACCAAGATCTTTGAAATTGAAATTTTGCACTGCAGGAAAGTAAAATAATGAATAAAAAGTTGCAGATTCTTCCCCTATAAATATACTGTAACACCTGTCTCATGTACTTTGTAAAAGACAAATCATTCCAGCTATGCCTAAGCAACTAATAATTAGTCTTTATACTGTACAAACCTCTTGGAAAATACCACAATTGACCAGAACAACTAATATGGAATTTAAATTTGTTATTATTTTCAATAGATTAGGAAAACATAGGAAACTAGGAAACTTCAGAGACATAAAATTTGAAACAGCATAAACACTAAAGTCAAGAAATTAGAAAGGAAGTGGATAGGTTATACATGTTTCAGGTTATACAATCTTTCAACATATGACATTTCAATTACCCTTTCCTCAAAGCTGTAGGGAAAGAAAAAGTGAGGTAAATAGTGCATGAAAATAATTTAAAAAACACGGTAAATTAATATTTATGAGTGTTGATTTTAAACCCAGTAACAATAAATGCTGTTAATACTTAACTATTCGTTCTACAAATCAATACAGTAAAAACAAAAGTTTTGGGGGAAAAAACAAAACAAGACAAAAGACTAACCAAACTGAAACAATTCAATGATTCAAAGAGAAAATAAACTTTTGTTTTGGCTGTTAAATATGGACTAAAGAATTTTATCACTTACTAAGATAAATACTTAAAGAATAAAAATATTTAAACAAATATGTTAAAATTATTTTAAAAATAGTGTAGTTTACAAGGGCTAAAGCTTTGAAAACTATTACACTACATGACTTTCACACCATCCAAACAGCAGCTGAGTAAATGTATTTATACAATGCAACACTTAACTTGGGGGAAGGGTTTTGAATGTAAACATGCTAATAAATAATGTTAATGGATAAAAAAAATAGGTACTAGATGCTGTGCACATAGGCAGAGTGCAGGGACTCTTATACAAATAAACCATCTATTCTCTCACCTCCCTAAATTCTCCATTTTAACACACAACTGCCAAAACTAAGGAAGTCTTAATGCTGGCATAGCTGTGTCCATGGCTCACTACCACTGGCATCTAAGCGTAAACAAGCTCAAGTTTTACTAGAGCAGGGACAGTTCAAACTGCTCTATTCCCTCTGGCTCTGCTGGTAAGTAGAACTTCAATACAACTTTCCCCATAGTTAGGATAGTAGAATAATCTCTTCCTCTCCCCTGTTATCTGTCAGATTAGGACTTGTAGGAACTTCACTCTTGTGAAGATGTCAGTCTCGTTACTGAATTTGCTGAAATCAAGGAACATATTAAAGAGTTAGTAGGGATGATTAATAGCCATGGCAGGATTGATAGGTCTTGTATCTAGTTTCAGTATGAACTTTGGCCAAAAATGGTGGCAGGAAAATTCACAGTTAGAATACTGCATATGACTGTCAGAAGTGAGGCATTACATAAGCTAGGCTGTTGACTCATCAATGGAAGAACATAAAGGCCAGGTTTATTTTTGGCTGTCTGATGTAGTAAAAAGTTTTGTGGTGTGTATTTCCATAGCTAACAAGCATATTTTTTTCACTCAGTAATTACAAAACTAGAATAAGCAATAGCCACGCAAAAAAAGCCCATATTGCAGCTTGGGGCTCAATGCCTGAGATCCTTCAAAGATCACTGAATCACTCATGTTCTGTAAAGTAACTTAATTTGAAATTCACTCTAGTATTTTATTTCATACTTACATTCTGTTCATAAGTTGTTCCAAACACATAAGCTGCATTCAGTTTGGTTTGGGTATCAGGACAAAGCTGAACAAGACATATTAATAATTAGGTTAATTCATGGGTACAATTTTCTCACCGTATGAAGTATTCATATGTACCACAGGCAGTTAAAGAAATAGACTGATTTTGAAGAGAAAAAACAGTTATTTACTGTAATAATATTACTGTTCTTAAAATGTTGTTTTAGTTTAGTCACACTTGCATAGTATTTTACAGTTCTGACATTGAGCTTCTTGAAAGATGTGGAATGGAGCATCTAAGGCAAGAATAGCCTGTTTTGGCAAGGAATATTAAATGCATGACACTGTCCTGCCCCAAGTTTTATTACTGGCTTTTGTTAAAAAGAATAATGCCATGCAAGAAAAACTTTGCATTCATCTTTCCCTTTTCACACTAATATTTACAGAATAACAAAATTATCATGGAAAATATACTTTTTCTTTTCAATAAAACATTTCCTTCTGCAAAAAACAGCTAATTCAAATAGAACCTATAAAAGCAGACCAAATTCTAACTAAATGAGGACTGTGCTTAGTGAAGAAAGAGGTAGCAGCTGAGATTGGTTCTAAATGCTTACTGGTGTTTTCTAGAGCTCTCCAGTTTTAAAAAATTGTATTAGCAAAAAGAATGAGGGTGATATTGCTGAATTTCTACATGTGGTTAATAAGGGTATTACCCTGGCCAAGAATCAAAGGTTATTTTCCCTAATCTAGTTCTGTGGTTATATTAAGGTTGAACTGTCACTACGTATACTTACCAAACTCTTGGCTGTTGTATTAACTTGATTAAAGGCAACCAAAACATTAACATATCAACAGAAGGTAGCTATAAAGCTAACCTACCTGTAAGACTCCTCCTTCCAAACTCTGCCACTTAAGAAAGTTTCCTTCTGCATCAAATGAGGCTGCAATAAATTGCAGTTTTATATCCTGATCATAAAAACAAACAAACAAACGAAGTCTACGTAAAGCAGATCGATACATTCTAGGGACAAAGGTCTTACCATGTTATGCTTCCCTAAAACTTGCAGCATAATGTTTCATTTTTACTCTTTGATTTTATGTGTTTTGATACTGGTTCTGGTAGTTTAGTTTTGTTTCAATACTTTTCAGCTCTTCTGTATCTTCACTGAAAGTTGAAATTAAATTTGGAGAATGGGGTGATAGACTAAACCTATTTCTGATACAACTCTGCCTGTAAAGATTTGCAACAGAAATATTAAAGTGAGTACAAATGAAGAAGTATGGATGGAAATGTGTGTATGTATCAGAAGAAACAGAAGGCAAAGGGTTAAACAGATTGCCTGTGCAGGTAACAAAGAACACTGTGTCCATCAGTTAAGCTGAAGAATGTGTTGTGACACAACCACGGCACAGAGAACTTGTCAGCACAGGAGCCTGCACTGGGACACCATGAAGATGGCAGTAAACATATAGCATGTCATGGATACCACTTGTTTTCTATTAGCTCACCAGGAAAACAGAGAGTAGCTACAAAGATGTATAAACTTCAAACATGGAAACAGAAGGTGAAAAGCAGTAGCTTTCCCTAAGCATTATGGAAAATGAAGCAAGAAAGATTCTGAAGTCTAAGTCAATGCTAAAGCAACTATTAACTCCCAAAGGGCATAAAAGATCTATCCAAATACAAGTTCATCACTGTCAATTGAGAAGAACTCCCCAGGGACATAATAAGGACTTAATAAGTGGCATCTTTGATTCCCTGTGTCACACATAACTGATCCTGGACAGAGCACTTAGGCATGCACATCTTGGACTTATAAGTGGGTGTGGAGTATTAACAAATGAAATTTGTGAGTAAATGATTGCTAGTCAGTAAAATCTGCCTTCTTAAGTATTTTATATATAGTTATGACCTTCCCTTTCCAAAAAATCTCACAATGAGTTTTGTTACACTAATTTCCTAATATTTATCTTTGGTAGAGTGGTATCTGCAATACACCTAAACTTTTTTCATATCATTATGTCCTCTTCCTATCTCTGCTTCCTCATGCTGCTACTCAACACCTACCTTACTTGTTCCTTCAAAACTGAAGCGTGTAGGAAAATGCGTTGTCTCGAGCACCTGAGATGCTAATCCTGGCTGGTCCCCGTAATAGAGCCATGGCAGATTATGTCTCCTAAAAACAGTTACAACAGTTTTCTCTAAAATAATATAATGTTTTACACTAAAGAATATTCAGAATACTAATTTCTGTAAGACATTTTTCTTATAAAGTGCTAAAATTTACCAGAAGGATATTGAATGAACAATGCCTAGCCTTGCTGTGTTGGCATAAATATACTGAAACAAACCACAGGCATCAGTATTTGAAGAACTTAATGAGTTCATATTCATCACACACATATTTGCAAGAGCTTGGCATGCTGTTAGATTGGAGTACAGCTGCAGTAGAGAAACACAAAAAGAAATACGAGTATTAGTATAAACTTCCTTTTGTTGAGGCAGTTATAAAATTGACCTTAAATTTAGAGAGCCATTTCTAAACCTTTGATTTTACTTGAAGATGATTTGTTTTGTTGACATACAATATTTTCCTCCAGCTATTCAGGTTCTGCATTTTTTTCAGAACTAGAGATGGCAGTTTGAAATCAATACTTCCACTTTTACAATACATAAGACACCTTGACTTTCAGAATTTATTTTAGTTACAACAGCTAATGGTGCGATGTGACAGAAATATCAAAATCTGATTTTAAAAAGCGAAGACTCAAAACCTATAAACTTCCCAGGTTGTATGACAAACATGACTCAAAGATCTAAGATTGACAGTTTACTATAGTTGTCTACAGTGGTCTAACTTGCCATCAGCTATTGTCTTTGTGCGACTCAACCTAGCTGTTTAGTGCACACGCAGGCAGACAGCACCTCCGCAAGTCTGCGTGGTCCTGCCATCCACAGCAGTATAACATTAAATAACACTTGCATGCATAAATCAGAGTAAAGCCAAAAAGGATGTTTCTATGTTTATTCTTTTATTACTTGGAACGTAATGATTAAAGTCCCAAACCAGCTACCAACCAATACTGAATATATGAAAAATTAATTTTATAACTAATCCATTACCCAATATATTCAACAGTTCATGTAACTATTGACTCTTGCAGCATTTTTGTTTTTAAAATAGCTCATGGGACTTAAAAACATTCCTTATTAAAAATCCTGATTTAATTCATTTCTACTAGTCATGTATATGGTCACAACCTTATGGATCTGTAAGTCACAAAAGCACTCTCTGTAGCATGCATTCACCTTGTGAAGATTACAATTGTAAAGACTTGCACTAACACCAGCTAGTGTCCTGTATTCTTTCTAAACATTCTGTGTGTATTACCTTCTTGCATTGTTATCATCTCAAAATAAGATTCTTTAAAAATAAGCAAGTTAACTTCCACTGATTAAAGCCCCACATCTGAGGCATTTGAGGATTGAATACAAGAGTATTGCTTTTATACAAACTGCAAACCCATTAAAAACTCACCCAACAGGCAGAGGTTGAGGCTTGTAGGTTTTTCAGAAACCATGCTGATATCAATGTTATACCCTGTAAATAAGAATGTTTCATTGTCTTTGTTTAGAACAATTTACTCAATGTGCAATAATCCAAAAATCAATGTCAACTGCAGCTATTTTTTTTCAGTTCAAAATAAGACTGCAATATAATAATTTGTTTAGACAAAATACAGAGAATTAGAGTGGTAAAATTTAAGCTTTAACAAAAATTTTTTGACAAAGGTGTTTACTGCACAAGGGAAGTGCTAAAAATTTCAAGGTAAAATGTAGACTGTGTAGTAAATTTAAATCATGAACAAATTCATTATGTCATACTCTGTTCTTTATAACTGCTCATATTTGGGCTAAACTTACGAAACTAAGCTAAATTTATGAAATAGCTTTCATAATTATGAGACATTTTTTCAATAAGATAATATTTAGAAGGTTAGACATTTTCAGAAAGCAAGACAAATATTTGCTTTGAGGAAAAGCAGATTTCTGGCCTTTATTTATTCATTTATTTATTTATTACAACAGGACTCTAATTCTAACCCATATAACAACCAACTACATGCAAAGTTACTTTCAGCAACAGACTTTGAAGACAGCTTAAGAATAAAAACACTTTTAAAAATAAACACACTTACTATCTGTCCAAAACGAACAGTTGCAATTCCCTTTGGGGGCAAGTTTTCACTAGCACTGAAACATAATCCCCCAGTCTGAAAAGGAGAAATAAAAAAGAAAAAAAAAAGGAAATTTATACATTTGTACATACAGATTTTTTTTGAACATCTACCTAAGAAACCTTGTTGTACTTACTAAAATATTAGGACTGCTGCAGTCACAAGACTTGCTTGCATTGATGAATGTTTGTTCACATCTTACACATCTATAGATCACAAACACGAAGAAAGCATTTGAATTGTAGTTAAGGATGAAACTTAATACTTAATGAAACCAAATTACAAAGACCATTTTTCAGACAGGAAAGGCCTGGTAATACAGTGAGAAAAATCCATAGTTTGAACTGAAATCCAAAAAACAGCATTACCAATTTATTCCCACTGTCAGTCAAGTAGTAAGAAATAAAATAGTCAACTATCAAAATAAAATTTCTCTTTGCAATCCCAAACCTGGGCATAGTCAGACTGAAGCAAAGAAATATAAGGACTTAAGTGAGCTCAATGATTTTAACATGAGCTTCCAGCTCATGGCTTTTAAAACTAAGCATTAAAAATATATTCAGTAGATGCAAAAGAAAATATTTCTATTAGGCAGAAATATTTATATTTTGCCCCACAGATACAGGTTGTTTCATGACATTTAAATATTAAATTTGAAATTGTCACGATCTATCAATGTAGAAGGAACAGGGACACTCACCTATTTCCCAAGGCATCTGAAGCAGAGAACGAGTGCTCACTTCCATTACATTGTATACATAAGGCTTCATTTAGCAAAATGCCGTCTATACTTCTTTCCACTAAGCAGAAAAGAAAAGCAATTGATAAAATAGCATGACATCCGCTATGTCGTGCGGGTGAAAAACAGTGCTAAGGCAAAAAGAAAGTATCCAAATAGGTCTTTGAAAGAAATGCAAAGAAAAAAAATCTAGAGCTTGCAAGTAACTCTGCAAAAAACAACTTGCAAATAACATCCACTATAAATGCACATGAATATATGTATAAAAGATAATTATATTTATGCACATACAGTTTAGTCCTAATGAACATGCAATTTAGTTCTAAAAAAAAAATCATATTTCTTACCTAATATTTCGTTATTAAGGCATCTGCATTTTCCTTCTGAAGTTAGGCCTTTCGGACAAGTAATACAATTCCACCCATCTTTAGTAACTCCACTCTAAAATAAAAGTTAAAATTACTTTTTTTTTTCTAAAATCACCAAGTACCTGTGAAAAATGCCTGATCCGTATGTTATTTACTAGAAAATGTGCTTATATATAACATCATTAATAACATTTCATAACATTCATAACACATCCTTCACATCCATGGTGAAGGTAAGTGTTGGTTAAAGATGCTAGGTTTACAAAAGAAATAGATATTACATTAAAAAAAAGCTCAATAAACGTAACAACGCAGAAAATGTAATATTTGTCTATATATACATGGGAGAAATGGAAACTGCACAGTCTTAAGTCAAGCTATAGCAATTCATACAGTCACATGGAATCTTGCACATATCCAAAGAGCTCACACACACACACACACGTTATCCCCCTAGTAGCTGCACAGATCAAAACTGAGGAGGGAGATGAAAGTAATGGAATATGTATAGGAATAGCACAGATGTTATTCCTTTCTCCCCATCATCTTTTTATCTTTGTATGAGCTTTCTTAGGACCAAAGATGACTGTAGCATTACAGGAGAAAGAAACAAACACTAGAAAGATCAAACCAGCAATGGATATCCCTCAAAGGCTTTCTAAATTAGCAAGAAGAAGTTGAAAAAGAGGGTTTTACCAAGTAAAGAGGTATTACCAAGTTAACCATTAAACACCTCATCTGCCTAAACAGATTGATGTCTTGAGAGTTGGAGTTAACTTATTTAACTTATTGAGGTTATTGGCAGTTAAGTTTGGTGCCTTTGGCTCAATGCTGTGAATACTGCCCATAATTTAACCTTACTTTGTCAAGACAGCCAGAAGGAACTGACTAAACTACAAATGTGTAATTGAACATAAATTAAACATTTATAATATTCTTACTTTGCCCAAAAGCACAATTTTAGAGTTAAAAGGTTTCTGAGAAATAGTAAGAGAAAAATAAATACTACAGAAAAGAAAAACAGTCGTCAAGTTTGAAAACTTCCAGTGAAGACTGTTTTTCAAATTATTCTTAAATTAATGAAAAATAACATGCAGTTAGATGGAAATTTCAGTCAATGAAAAGTTCAGTACTTACCATGTTTTCTGGGCATTTTTCACAAATAATAGATGGCCCACCATTATTAGAAACCATCCTGAATCCTGGCTGACATACACATGACAGACCTGCAAAAAATAATTCACTTTTAATCTGTGTAAATACACGCTGGAGAAAAGCTACCCAGGGCTTGGGTGTTTGCGTTCTTCCTTCAACTGTACCAGTTGGTGTTTAAAAGCTATTCAAAACTTTTAAAAGTGTACATCAGGATCACAGTTTCCAATGAATAACAGAACAGACCTAACGTTTATTATTAAAATAAACAAAATTATCACATTACACCATAGCAGTTGATATTTTTTCAAAAAGATTTTTTTCTCTTCAACATACTGTGGCCCCTCTCTGCAAATTTAAATATGCTTTATTAATGCTTAGAATTAATTCTGGTTTATAGTGCGAGTTTACCATTGTTTAGGGTCATGTGTAACATGTAACCAGGTCACATGTAACATTTTGTGAAAGGTTTTAAAGCATTTGTAGTATCTTAATCAGACAAGTTTTACAGAAACATTGTCAGCTGTTCAATCAGAAGGCACCAAATACACATTTATCCACAAAGAAGAAAAAGCCCAAGAGGGTAGATCAAGAGAGAGACTTAAGGCATTGTGAGGTTCAGAGTGATGATACTTAACTCTTTTAGGCATCTAGCCTGAAAGTAGAATACATGGCCATAAACTGGCTGTTGAGATTCCCAGTTCATGGGCAGACTCACGCAATTCCAAGTGGAAATGAAAGGGGATACAAATATCAGACCGAGTAAAGACTACCTGAACTGCTACAAGAAGATGCTGTGAAGTCTAAATTCTTGAATGAGAGGCATTTATACACATCCTTGAAGCCTTGAGCTATCACAAAGGATATCATACTCTTAGGTCTCTCGCACAAAGCGAGCATTAACCCTGCATGTTCCACTTAGCACCATTGCTCTGTTGTGTGCTCCAAATCTCCACCATGTGGGACTAGGATCACTCTGTGCACAGAGCCCAGAGGCCTCAGATCCTGAGGATCTCAGACATCTTGTGTTTTGATGAGCAATTTCAAGATCTGGAAGTGCTGGAGAACACAAATGTGGGAAAGAATGACAAGAGAAATGTCTATGTATGTGGCTCTTGGATATATAGTATAATCGAGGTGCCATATCTGTGCTACAGCACTTATGTCTTTCAGGGGTCCGTCCCTTTCCACCGCTTTTTCAGCCGCGCGCCTGAGCGCGGGTGTCTCGCAAACCACACGAGTCCCGGGCGGACCCCGAGGCTGCGCCTGCAGCCGCCGGGCGCTCCCGGAGCAGCCGCCGCGGGCCCGGACCGCCCCGCACGCCCCGAGGCCGCTCACCGCCGTCGCTC
>JAWLRI010000031.1:5251546-5275397 GCA_034781795.1 Crypturellus tataupa
GATGACGGCACCGGCCGCATCGGCAAGGCGCTGGGCGAGAGCGAGATCGGCGGGGGTGACCGGCATCCGCCCGTGCCTATCGCGCGCGCGCACATCGCGCTAGGCTGCATGCCATACACGGAAAAATAAGAGGAAGGATCTCCCGCATGCGCCTGTTTCCCGCCATTCTCGCCCTGGCCGTCGTCGCCGCGCCGGCCCCCGCGGCGCTGCGCGGAGCGATTCGGTTGCGCGCGGCCGGTTCCCGTCCCGGCGGGCGGCGCTCGCCCCGTGCACCCTTAGAGCCCCGTCCTGGCCCTTGCCTCTTTCGCCAGCGCTGCGAAAGCTTCTCCTTGCGGCTCCGGCCTCCGCGGCTGCTGGGTTAAATATATACTTATATATTTAATCGTGGATTTTTAGTCTTTGTTCCAAAGAAGGCTGGGACAAGGAGACCCCTCACCGGACACACCGATTACTTTTTAACCCGCCCGTTTCTTAAAGCTTTTATTTATTTTTTTTTGTTTGTTTCTTCTTTTTCAGTTCCTGAGGGTGTTTTTGTTGACTTGCATACTTTGTGGCACGCGGATCCTGCGGCCCGGTAGTAAGGGTCCTAGTCCAGTGTAGATCTGCTTTCCTGAGGTGCTTACAGGCTTTTTCCGGAGTGAGGCAGTAGGAAGTTTTAATGGGATGTGCAGTGTCTCTACAGTGGCTCTGGAAGTATAGGCGCAGTGCTGCTTTCTGGTTGGTTCACTTTAAATAGAGAATAGTAATAGACTGCACACTTTTGTGCTTTTAAATTGTTGATGTGAGGCTGTTCTCTACTTGTTCTAAGCACTTGTTCTTTGAAGGCCTTGCTCAGTCTTGTCTTAGTCTTGCTATTTTCATCTTAGAACACCCTTAAAACACCTTTTGGATCATTCATTTAAACAGCTGGACAGCTGGTGTGTGTTTTCTATCATGTCTTGATTGCTCAGTGGACTCAGTAGTAAAGGCTCATTATCTGGACTTTCCCTCCGGGTTGTGGACTTTTTAAATATCGTGTTGTGAACGGGAACCAGTGTGACTCATTTGAGCACTTCAGTTTGCATTTTGTATCTATGGGCATCATGGAGAACTTGACATTTACCAACAGAGAAGTACTGAGGATATCTGGTTCTGAGTGCAGGGTAAAAATGGGATAGAAATACAGAATTATGAAATTCAGAAATGCTGCAGATTCCATACATCATGAAATACCAGGTCAGCAGATTTGATTTTTCAAGAAACAAAAGTTCTGTGATAAAGTTCTGCCCTTGAATTCTCTCCTTGCTTGTTGACGCTGCTGTCGCATCTGTTGAGAAGATACATTACGTGGAGAGCTGGTGACCCTCATTGCAGTTATCGAGCGAGCAGTTGTTTTCAGGTTTTGTTTACAAAGGGCTGGTTTGGAAGCACCATAGAATCACTTAAAGAACTTGGGTGTTGGTCTTGCTCTGTAAGCTCAAGAGGAGCAAATAGTTGTTGTGATTAACAGACAACTGCATCAGAAATCTTGCTCATCTGTCAGTGTGTTATAACAGTTGTTACATAGTGAGAGTGCTTGTCATCAAGGCATTGGGCTTTAAAATTTATTTTTAAATTATTTTTTAAAGAATGTAGGCATTTGTTATGGAGGCATGTGTTTATTTTATGAGAGTACTGTGCTATATATCTTGTGACCATAGATGATAGTTTAGAAAATCGGGATACATTCAAATAGTGATTCCTGTTCTTATATTTGAAAGGCAGTAAACATTTAGGAGAAAATAGTGAACTTAACTTTGTAAATATTAGTCAGCAAATTTCTTCTGACTATTTTTGCTTTTTCATGTCATCCTCTTCACTGTGTTCCCTTGAGTGCAATGCTGGAATGGTGAGTAGCATTCCCTTGTTGTGAGCTTTGAAAGCAGGTGGACTTCAGAAGAATGGACACGTACTTGGGATGGACTTGGGCATCTTTCAAGGATTCAAAGAATTGAGAGTTTCCCCTCACTTTACAACCAGCCTATCTCATTCAAAGTTCGGTGTGGCACAGTTGATGAGATAACCTCACCGTGTTTTCAGCTTTTGCAGAAGCCAAGCTAACTTTTCAATTTTCTTTGCCTCTAAAATGGAAACACAAAGATGCAATACGTAGCATTTTGCTGTCTTTCCCTTGGAACACGGACGGAGTTCTTCACGGTGCCTCAGATTGTGCTTTCATTACAATGCTTGGCTTTAATATTAGCCACTGCTATGGATGAGCTGCAGCAGTGTAGCACAGTATGTAAACCGAAGTACGGATATCAGCCATTAATTATGTTTCATTTTCTTTCCACAGTTAAGTTGGTTTTACAGAATTTATCAGGTCTTCCAAGCAGAAACAGGTAAGCTGTCAAAAGCTTAACACTTCTCACTGAGTACTGTGAAAAGATCTCACACGGCCTTTCCTCAGACTTGCGGCTGGGAAATAGGATATGCTCTCCTGAGTGCATGTGGCTGCTGCAGTTAATACTCTGACTACATGAAAGAGACAACATTTTTGAACGCTGAGAAAATAAACACGTTATTGAACAGAACTGATCACTGGGTAGAGCAACCTGACAAAGCATTAAAGTCATCATTGTTGGTGAATTACTTCATTTTTTCAGTGATGTAGTTATTCTTTTGTCATTACCCTATTATCATCTAGTACTTCTGCGTTATGATAGCAAGTCTCTTGACCTAAGTAAGCAGGATTTTTTTGTTCCTTAGGATTGGACAGAGATCTCTGGCATACAGTAATTATGCCATGAAAGTCGTAGCAGTTCCTTACGTATTGTGGATGGTGAGGAGTGACTTAGGTGGATTTTGTTGCCCTTAGGATAGGGAATACCGATCTGTGCACATGTGCAGGTGGAGTAGCCAATTGTTCTGATTAATCAACTTTCAGTGAATCCTGCTTTAATCTTATTCTTGTGAGTTGTTTGATGCCTTCTCTCTTTGATTGAGAAAAGGATATTCATTAAAAAGGCTCTAGCTTAAGTGTTAAGATACTGTAATAGCTACTAAAGACGTGCTATCATGTGTACCTTTTTGTCTGCAGGTGATTTTTGCTGTGGGTTGAGCTCAGCATGGCTGTAGTCATCCGTTTACAGGGGCTTCCTGTTATTGCGGGTCCTGCAGATATTCGTCGTTTCTTCTTGGGATTGAATATTCCTGATGGAGGTGTGCATATTATTGGAGGAGAAATTGGGGAGGCTTTTATTATATTTGCAACAGATGAAGATGCACGGCGTGCAATGAGCTGTTCAGGAGGGTTTATCAAGGACTCGCGCATAGAGCTCTTTCTCAGCAGCAAGACAGAAATGCAGAGTACCATAGAAATGAGCCGGAAACGATTTGATCGTGGGGGACGAGAACCTATGCCTGGGTCTAGACGACCATGTACTAATAATTCTGGTCCTTCAGGTGTTGGAGAGTTTTCACATTTAGTTCCAGCTTTTCCAAAAGGAATGAGTAAACCTAGTTATGGTCCACCAAATCATCCAGAGGCTGGTTTCCATGCCAATGGCACAAGACATGGTGATGCAGGTATACCTAAATCCATCTATCCCCAGCCAAGAAAAGATCCACATCCATTTAATCCAGATGATCTTTACTTATTTCTGCGTGGAATACCTTACTCTGCCACGGAAGATGAAGTTCGCGCTTTCCTTTCTGGCTTACGTGTGGATGGAGTCATTCTGATAAAGCATCGCAATGGCTTAAACAATGGTGATTGCTTGGTAAAATTTGCCACACCTGGTGATGCCTTAGAAGGACTTAAACGTCATAGACAATACATGGGTCAGAGGTTTATAGAAATAAGTCCGTCTACGGAGGAGCGGTGGATTGAGTATGGTGGGAGGGTGGACATGACAAACGAAATGGATCACTTTTTGTGCGAAGAGCGTTCTCCAGCCAGAGGTGCAGGCTACATGCATCCCAGGAAGCATTCGCATTCCAGGTCGCCAAGGAGACAAAGAACACGCTCTCGTTCACCTCCCACCCAGGAATATTACATACACTTAAGAAATCTATCTACTAATCTCGAGAAGAGAGATTTGAGAGCTTTTTTCCCCGATCTGGATATTTGCAGCAAACAAATCAAGTTCCTAATGGATAAGCATCAGAGGAGGACTAGAGATGCGTTTGTGATGTTAAGGAGTGAGAGAGATTATCAGGCTGCTTTGGAATATCATAGAAAGGCTCTTCTCAATCGTCCTGTTTACATTTTTCCAATTTCAAAAAGATCAATGCTGAAAATAATAGATTCTTGTGAGAGGAAAAGATCACAGGAAAGAGATCATCCCGGACAAGGCTTACAGGATAAAAGTTATCGGGAAGGTCATCCTGGCCCTAAGATATGTGTTTATGTAAGAAATTTTCCATTTGATGTGACCAAAATTGAAGTGCAGAAATTCTTTGCAAGATTTGATATTGATGAAGAGGATATTTACTTGCTCTATGATGACAAAGGCGTTGGGTTGGGAGAAGCATTAGTGAGGTTTAAGTCTGAAGAACAAGCCATGAAAGCAGAAAACTTAAATCGGCGGAGGTTCTTGGGAACAGAGGTGTTACTGAGACTTATATCTGAAGAGCAGATGCAGGAGTTTGGTGTAACTGTTCCGTTTTCTGGACCAAGTGAAATGCAGGGTCATTCACAGGCGTATGACAGAGGAGAACTTTCCCGACCAGTTGGTTCTCCATCTGGACCTCCACAGGGACCGCCCATGCATTCGTTTGGTCCCCCAGGGAATTTTAGGCATCCTTCTGAATTTAGGCACCCCCCTGATGACTTCATGTGCCCTTCTGAGGACTTCCGAGGACCTCCACCACTCATGGATTTTGGTGATGGTGAACCTTTTGGCAGAATGGAATTTGGAAATAGCAAAATGGGAAGTTTTCCCGAAGGAAGATTTATGCCTGATCCCAATTTCAGTGGCGGTTCGGAACGCGTCGTTCCTATTCGATTGAAAAATTTGCCATTTAAAGCTACTCCTAATGAGATTCTGGATTTTTTCTATGGCTACAGAGTGATCCCGGAGTCGGTATCTATTCAGTATAATGAGCAAGGATTGCCTTCGGGTGATGCCATTGTTGCGATGACAAACTATGAGGAAGCTATGGCTGCTATTAATGAACTGAATGATAGGCCAATTGGTCCTCGGAAGGTTAAGCTGAGTTTGCTCTAAAGGAGGAAACATGCTCTAGAATAAAATATTCTAGATTTGACAGTATTGACAGTTATTTTCACTTTTTTAAATTACTGGAAGATGTAGAAGAAACGGTTTCCATCAACGGTTGTAAATAGTGTCTAGTTTAGCTGTTTAGTTCTTGGTTGAAATATCTGTATGGTTAAGATATCGGAGAAACTATATCGTACCTGCTTCTTGTGGCAGAGAAGAGCCCGGAAATTCTGGAGGACGCTGAATATCAAGGTATAAAAGCATGGAGTTGCAATGCTTCTGTTTTTTCTTTCCTCCAGTTTGCTTTAAATTCATGTCCCGTGACTTTACATCAAATAAAAATATGTGCTGAATGATTGACCACACAGACGGTTCCAGCAGAAAAACTTCAGTACTGCCTGCTTTTTTAAATTACACATTTTATTGAGAATAGATTAAAATTATTTATTTTTTTTTTTTTTTTTTTTTTTTTTTTGTGTAAGCTGGTCAGTCTTTTTTCAGTTTTATGTTACAGGCATCTCAATGTGGGGAGGGAGGGAACATGAAGAGTTTCCTGTTCACATTAGCTGGCTTTGCTGGCTTGCAACTTTTTTAAATAATAAAAAAATTCACTAAATGTGTGTCTGTGTTTAAAACTTGTATATTTGGGCTACTATGCTCAGCGTATGTCTGTCTTGATGAGAAGGATGCGGGCTGTTTTGTGTGTGGATTATGAAAACTTGGTCAGTACAGCAGTGACTATTTAGGTTACAGTATCTCCAGATATCCGTTAAGTAGTTTGATGGGCTTTATTGGTCCCTTCACATAGGGTGGTACTTTGAGGAAGAAAGTGAGTTTTTGGAGACAGCTAAAGAATTTGGGCAGCAGACTGACATTTCAGCGGGATCTTCGTTTCATCATCACGTGCTTGTCATACGGGTCTCAGCTTGTCAGTGATGGCCAGTTATATTCCAAGTCACTGAACAGTTTTAACCAGCATCTATCATTGGCAACCAAGGACAGGCAGTTATTTTCTTATGTAACAATTTTTTTTTTTTTCTTTCTAATGCTTTTTTTTTCTTAAACCAGCATATTTAAATTTTAACAAGAAAAAAGCTGGTCTGTTTTTGGAGAGAACTCTGCTTTAAAATTCTCATGTTCAGTAGGAGACCTATTTTGGCTGTGTGGATAGGGATGTTGCTCACTGTTGACATAGAGATTATACAAAGTAATGTTTGGACTACTAAAGAATTTTATGAATATGCCCTCAAACTAAACCAGTAAAATTGCAACACAGTGGTGAGTACCGTAGCATTAACCTTTGTGTGGGTGATTTCTTGGGTGCAAAGTCATCAATTACTTTGTGTTTGTATAAACTCAGAGTAGAAACAACCGGAAAAAAAAGATAGCTTTTTATTTTATACTCTTAATATATTTTTATTAAGTATATATTAAATATATTAAAAATATATTTAATATATTTTTAAAAAGACTTAGTGTAGTTTCATTTCTTTTGCGTTTTGTTTGTCACCTGTTATTAACGTTAGAGAAAAATAAAAGGCACATATAGTGGCAGATGTCATGATTGTGTGATTTAATTTTTCTGTTGTGGTTTGTCCTATGGCTAATTAGGCTTTAAGGCCAAATTACAATTTCTAGTTATTATAAACTAATCTATAGCATACTGGATTGGCATGTCAAAAGTGTTCAGAAATATATACAAACTAATAGGGTCCTGTAAATCTTCCACTAAGCAAATAAGGCCTCATGAAAAATCTTCATAGAAGTATTTTTAGGCAATATTTAATATCTTTGATACAATTTCCCCTCCCTACTGTAGTAGTTAAATAAAGGTGTAAATTTAAGGAATATGTGCTTATTCAATATAGAATCTGAAAGGTGTGTAAGCATACTTTGCTTTACATGTTCACATGTTTGGGTCTTAGTAAACACTCAGAAGAATACTGAGGGAAATTCTAAATATTCTAAATGGAAAATTTTTAGACCTGAAATCTTTAAAAATATCTTGTGTAGACATCTTTATCAAGATTTAAGTTTTCTTTTTTTCTTTTTGGATTTAATTAGGGTTTTAAAATCTTACCTGGGAGATTTTATGTGTATATATATGAAATACTTTTATTTCTGAATTTGGCTTTTACAAAAAATATTATCTCAAAATATTCCTTCGGAATAAAGATTTCCACATTGCTGTTTTACAAATTGTCTATGAAGAGTTGGTGCTTCAGCGACTCCAGTTCCAGTTCCTCTGGTTTTGGCTTGATTTATGGTCAGTATTAAAAGTGAGTTGTGAGAAAATACTTGGGTGGCAGAGGTTTTGTGTAAATTTTTCCTTCTCTACATTTCAAGAGTAAAATAAGTATTTGCTTTGACAACTTAATATATGATTTTTCTATTCCTTTGATGGAATGACTGAAGATATTTGTCAGTAGGTGTTAGAGTAATTCTGTAATTACCTTCTAATTTTCTCTTCCATTTTTACAAAGTCTCCTTTTTGTCAGCAGTTTCTAGCTCGTGTATTTGTCCAACAAGCAAACTTCTTACGTTGGACAGTAGAGTAGTCTGACACCCTATTTGTCCCTTCCTGTAAGTTCTGTAATTCACCAAGTGGACTCTGTGAAGGAGACAAGGGGAAGGAAGCTGAAGCTGCTCACGAAAAAAAGTTGCCTTTCTGTACCCTGGCCGCTAATCTTTTAGTGGGGACTAATCTAAATGCTACTTCCTTCTTAGAGTTAAATAATTCTTTTAATTTCTTATCTGAACTATACCAAACCCTTGCTCGTTTGTCAAAACTTTTTATCAACAGACAAAAGCAACATCAGAATTAAAAATGTATTTCCTGCTTTATTTCCTTAGTTGAATGTATATTTTGGTTATAAATTAAGATCATTCTCCTAGTTATGATTTTAAATTCTAGCATTCCTTTTTTTTTTAAGTTTTAAAATGTTCATTATTCTTAGAATTTATGGGTATCTCTTTCTACATTTAGTAAAATCTAAAGTTAGAGATAAGCAATATGGCAGCATTATTTTGGTAATAACATGCTATTCAAAATGAACAAAAGCAAGCATCATTTCCAAATAGGATAAAAACTTAAGACTTGGAGTGTATAATTTCTTGTGTGCTTGATGGAATCAAGCAATTTAGTCAAATATATAAACTTCAACTTATATAAGATGTCAATTAGTAAAATTAGTTTTATTATGAAGGCACTTTTATTTAAAAGCAAAGCAGTATGAAAAGTAGATGTTACACCAGACCTTTACATTTTTGTTAATGGTTCATTCTGTACATGTAAACGAATCAATTAAAAACCAGCTCTGAGGAAGCCTGAGGAAAATGAGAGAGAAAACAACTCGCACCCCACTGCCTTCTGTGAACCATGGTAGATGTAGCGGGACTGATACTGGAATCGGTTATTGACTATTGCAGTTCCTTTAAGATGCAGAACAGCCACTATGGCAGGTATAGCTAGAAGGCAACCCAAGAGGTGTGTGTTTTGTAACGTATTGGCAAAGTGACGAGCACGCTCCCACATTCCTCACTGCCAGGCAGCTTAGTGCAAGTTTGGGACACTGCTCATCATGAAAGTTTATGTAAACGTGACTGCAATATAATACCTATGCAAATCTAACATAGAATTCTATTTAAATGTTTCATTTTATGTCTACTGAACATTGTCCATTTTCACCAGATTTATTTCCATTCTTAAAAACTGATCATTTGTGGTCTGTAGAACACAGCATACTATTAATACTAATTTTTCACCCATTTGAATTTTAAATCTACAACCCCAGGGAAAATTCTCATTAATACATACAAGGTGTTAGTGCATTTTTTTTTCTTTCCCCCCCCCCCCCCCATCAATTAAAAAAAAAAAAGATTTAGAACAGTTTTATCATCTCTCTTCCTTAGTAGCATCTAATTCCTCTTCCTCATCTTCCTCTTCATCTTCCTCTTCCTCTTCATCTTTTCTTAGGCGACTGCTGGAAATCGGCTAAAACCACAATCCAAAAAAAGAGTTAGTCAGTCAAGTATGTTTGTTTGTCTAGAAGGAAAACTTCTCTGTGTGCATTCAAAATCTAAGGACTTGTAGGTTGTTTCTATATATACATAGTTTTTTTGGGGGGGGGCGGGGTGGGGGGGTGAAGGTGGGAAGTGGGAGGGGAAAGGTAGAGTTTATCCAGATACTGTTTCATCTTCTAGCATGGAACAGAAGACAGCAAATGAAGGTTTTTTTTTTTTTTTTTTTTTTTTTAAGCTACAGATAGTTCTGAAGGCTGTTATGTCATGGGAAAACTATGTACTGATTGCATTCTTGTGAAACGCCAACATTGCGTGAGCCAGGTGCTTTGTGACAGGCTGAGATGAGCACCAGGGAATAATCTTGAAGACACGGAACATTTCCAGTTGAATGAAAAACCCAACACTGCTGCTCTAAGCTGTCTGAGCCAGACTTTACTGGGGGATTCTTGATTTGTGTGTGAACCTTCCTTGCCAATCAGTGCCTTGGTGCTTTTTCAGTTCATGAAATGTTATGTACAAGAAGGGGCTGCTGACTGTCTTTCATCTCACAGATTGAGCCATCCAGCCTTCTTTTTTTCTTTTTTTTTTCCCTCTCCTCTCTCCTAGTAAAGGGTCGGTTAATTCTTACTGCAAATATATCATTTAATTAAAACTTCTTGAAACTAGCTTCCAGGCTGGTCGTAATTTTGTGATTCTCTGCACTTATTTATGGCTTATTGCTCCATTTGTTCTTGTGTCAGCACTATTTGACTCAAATATTTTTCCTTTTTTTACAGAGTATCTATTAAAGGTGCTGTTAATTAAGCAAAGCTTCTTTATTTTCCACTGAAAATAAATTTTACATTTGTAAATACAAAAAGCACAAAAAGTTATGAAAGCAATATATATAAATATAGATGCATGTGCAGGGGGGTTGGACTAGATGACCTCTAGAGGTCCCTTCCAACCTTAGGCATCCTATGATTCTATGCAAAACATACATCTAAGGCTTAGAGTTGTTTTGGGGGTTAATTTTCTGTTTGAAACCTTTTCAGTTCAAGGCTGATTTTCCATCAATCTAAATAAAGTGACTGTCACAGCAGTTATTAGAAGCTCTAATAATAGAAGGAACTATTAGTGAAAAATAAAAAGTAACACATTGTTTAATGACAGTCTTATGTGTTACATAATGCAACAATTCTAATAAAATGCTGTAACTCAGCCTTGCAGAATAGTATTTCCTTTGGCTGCCTCTATATTAAAGGGAGTTCCTCGTGCCTAAAAAAAAAAAAAAAAGCGTAGGGGGGAATAAAAAGCTGTCTCTTCCTTTCCATCATTTAAAGAACTTGTCTCTTTTACGGAGGTAGGGATATGACCGTCTGGAATGGTACTTAAGGAGGAAATGCTGCACTGCCTACCATGTTTGCAAATGTTCTCTTTTACAGTGTGCTCATGAAATTGCTAAATTTTCAGTTATGATTCCTAAGTTTTCTCACCTCTGGAGGCTTCAGTACTGAAACAAAATTTGTCTCTTTTATAATCCTCTGTTTTTAAAAGTCCTTAGAACCTGGTTATTAAACTTTCACTTTGAGATTTCATAATTTACATGTTCATATACCTGTTATGTAGAACATAGGGCTTTTGTCTGTGTGTGCATAAAGCAAACTTTAAACAAGGGAACTAGAAAAGTCCTTACAGTTGTTGATGATGTCATTTTTAAAGACAATTTGATCTCAGGCAACACAGATAGCTGAACCTGGTGCAAATACTAACTTAGTTACAAATTTCTAAACATAATGGAAAGAATGGAAAATGAAGTTAATCATTGGATGAAAGTGGTTTAACTTTGGACCTAAAAAAGCAATCCTTTATTCTCCTGTGAGAGAAGAAAAGACAGTGACACTGATTCGTAATCAGAGAAAGAGGAGTGCTGCAGATGGAACCTGAGCTTCGCTTCAATTGACAGGATAAATTCCAGGTGTTTTCCATCTTACAGCATCTGCATTTCTTAAGTAGAGCTTCTATCACATTTCTGATTAAAAGATTTCTCTTTCTCTTCTCTGGAATAAGAGATGCTATTTAGGATTTAAGGTTTTTTTTTTTTTTGCTCACTAGTCAAGTACCTGTGACCAAGCTGTAGATTAAATGAATATTATCACAGGTGAAAGTTAGGTGGCTATAAAATGACTAACTTTAGTTCTTAAGTGGATCAAAATAAGATAAGTGATAAAGGAAACTTGGTATCCAAATACCTGTGACTTTGCTATAAAGCTCACGTATACCAATACTTAAAATTACTTAATGCTGAAAAATAATTTGATTTTAAGCAGTGCCATCTCTATTGAGAGTTCTTTAAGCTTTGCAGCCTGCCCTTGCATGGGCTGTTCAGCTGTGTTTTACGCCAGGACGGACGGAAATCTGACTTTCAGCCATGTGGAGGGACGTGTGGTTAGTCCCTCTGTCTGTAGCCGCCCTCTTCAGGGCGCCCTCTTTCAGTGTCATGTCATTCAGTTTCTGCTTTTTTTTACAAGGTCCAATAGCACAGCTATCTATGGTGCCTCAGAGAAACTTAAAGCTACTACTACCTTTAATGCTTTTCTACAGTGCTACAGGGTGTTCTCAAAGCAGGTAATAAACAGCTTTCTCTGGTGATCAAATAGCTAACAGCAATATTGTATACTGCTGCCCAGCAGATCATGACCCTGAGTCAGAAAAACCACCTCTTTCCGTGTAGTTTCCTACTTCTGTCAGCCCTAACAGGTGGAGCATTGTTAATCTCAGTTAGTTCCTTGAGTGACAGAACTGCTAAAGTTGTTTTTTCAGAGGTAGCCTCTCTCGATGCCTTTTTTCCTTCTTTTAAATCAGCCACAACAGGCTATCTATGACTGACCTGTGGTTTTATACTGAGATGTAGGCAGGTACCTGTTTCCAAAAGGGACTATCTAAAGAGATGAGCTTTTTTGGAATTTGTACATTCCAGACATACAGAATTGCAACATACACTTTAGAGCAAAGAAACCAGACACTTCACAGTAGCTGCCCTAGATTTACCTCCCATGCATTATGTGAAGACAAGGAAACTGTCTCTTGACTACCTTTCAGGTAAGTTTCATGTTAAGTTTCACTGTCTGCCTTAAAGAAAAAGCCTAAAAGAAAATCAGTAGGCATCTCGCGTATGAAAAATGATTCATAAATGAGACAAGTGTGGTTTTAAGGACTTTTTAATCTAAATGAATAACCCTTTTATGTTCTTAGAATACTGCACTTACTTAGTACTTTAGGAGATAATAAGCGTCCTGCCATTTTGACACACTGTACCACAGTGAATCCACCTCAGCCTTCCCGAGAAAGGCCTGCATGTGTTATCAGACTTTTGTTAGTGTTCTAAGAAGGAACGACCTAGTTTTGAGTAAAGGGCTCACTACAGTTTCAGTATTTGGGTTTGAACCTCAGCACTGCCCTTTACTAACTATGATTTCATAGAACAAGGTGCCATAACTTGGAACATCTTAGTGCATAGATCTTCACTTTAGGGGTGTTTATTAGCCTTTTGTTTATTTACTGTTTTTGTTCTTTCACAAAAAATAATCAAAATAATAACACGAACCTTTATGTAATTTAACTGTAATTGGATATTTCTGGAGTTTTAGCAACTAGCACATTCTCAATTAGTTGCAATTAAAGCAGCCAGTACCTGGACCTGAAATTTACTTGTCTGATTGTGCATCTTATTCAAATTCAAAGTTTGTCTTCATGCACTTAAATACACAGATAGTATTTCTGTTCTGAGCGGTGTAGCTGGTGGTTCCTGTGACTAAGACTATGCCAAGGTTAAAGAATGTAATTTCCTTCTAAGAAGTTCCTAGTGTTCATCTGCTGTGCAAGAACCCATGGTTAGCTACTGAAGGAAATTACATCACTGGAAATGGTAGTCTTCAAATCTAAACACTGTCACTGGGAAATGAATCTGCATTATTAAAAGCCTAATAGGATCTCTTTATAGGTACCTCTTGTACCTGTCCTTTGCTGCCTAAAGATAGTGGACTTGTGCATGTCAACATTAGCATTATATCTGCTTAAGATATTCTCATAGCATTTAGTTTTTCTATCTTACCTGTAGCATCTTCAGCGAAGATTTCAAGGAACCAGTTCTTTGCAACGGGGACTTTGAATTTGCACGAACAATGTCTAAGCGAGACTGATAGTCTGGTGGATAAAGCGAGCTCCGAAAAACCTGTTCAGATGAAGAAAACTGGGATTTTGGTGCAATGATACAGCTTGCAAGCTAACAATCCACAAGACTAAAGCTCTAACAAAAATGCAGCAATTGACAATTGTAACAGAACACTGCTGTAGAAATTATGTATCAGCAATAGTTTGGATGGACCACTTGGAATCACTTTTAGCAAACATAACATCCCTGCTCACCCCAAAACATGTCACACCTATCAACACCTTTACGTAAGGCATCTACTCATTCTCCAGATGAGGGGATGCAGAATTCCTGGAGTGATTTGCAGGCGGGATTCTGCAGTGGTTCCCTGAGGCCTGGGCATACAGTGTGTGGGATGGGGCAGGCCTAGCCTAGATGTGGGGCTGAGTTTAAGACTGAGCTCCTAACCCCAGCTAGAGATGATAACCCCACTGGCAGGCCTTCCATGCTGGGGGGAGATGAACTACTACATCCTTTCACCAGCAAATCCTTGGGGCCTGTTAGTCACAGCACAGGGATTTTATTTGAGATGCTCAAGAGATGTGTGCAGCTCAATTTGGGAGGAAACTTAGAATGTGGGGGAACATGTAGTCTTCATTATATTTACTAATTCTTTCCATTATTCAGTAAATTCCAAGACTAGCAGCCCGATACAGAGAACAGTAGAACTACTGAGGCAAGAACTTTTTAATAAACTGAAGAAAGATGGTGGAATTATGGCCAGTTGGTATGTATATAGGAAATAAATGTTGTCAAAGTAAAGTGAGATTATAAGTCTGTTTGCTAAAGACAAAATATTCACTTAGAAGGGTTTTTTTTTTTTTTGATTCAGTGATACTAATATTTTAATTATAAAACTAGAATAATGCAGCATTGACATGGCACAGTTTAACAAACAAATCCCTCCCAGAGCGACCACCTCCACAAACTACTGGGCCTCAGATGTGACCGTCACTGAAGAATAGGGGTTTTACATATGACAATGATTGAACACTGACATCCTTATTCCTATTCAATGTCATGGAAAAAATAAAATTAGTACTGGTAAAATTTACAAAAAAAAAAAGTTCCCAAATATTGGAAATGAACCCATTTCCTTGACAAACTGAATACATGCACACAGTATCCTTTTAAATAATAGCAAGTCTAAGGTCCAATATCCAAAGAATTGTAACTCAAGAGTAACTGGTGACTGGAAGACAAGCTGAAACTGTAACATGTCTAAAAAAATGGTAAGAAATGTCTCTCAACTCTAACAACAGCCTAATAAGTGATATCTGAAAGATGAAGAAAAACAAAATTGAGAATAAAAAGAAAATACACATTTTTAATGTAGCAATTAGCCTTTAGAACACCTTATCAGAGTAATGAGAAGATTCTCTTGCTGTGCATCTTTACAGCAAGATTCACTGCAGAGGTAATCCTAGAAGATGCCCTTTAATAACTGTAATTGAACTCGGCTTGGAACAGTAATTAATTCTCTTATTAAGAGTCTCTTATCTGTATTTTGTACAAAAGATTAGATAGTCACTGCTGTTCTTGTATACTTTTAAAATCTATGAGTTATAGACCTGTGTTATCTGTAAGCCCCTTGTTGGAATGGTGCAAAAAGGGCTCAATGCAACATGACAGTTTGCTCTATTCACCTCTTTCCCCCCGCCCCATCTAATATATCTATAGCTCAGGAGTGTGGAACAAAATCACTTCATAGACTATGTAAATTAAAAAGTATATTTTAATTACGCTCACCTCTAAATCTTCATTTTCATCAATATTCTGGATATTTTGGTAGGCAGCAGTATAAATCTCCAAAGCTTTCCCATGAAATAACATTTCAATGGTTATAAATTCAGAAAATATGTTCTAAAAGCAAATGAAAACAAAGGTTTTCTTAATTCATTAAAGAACATTTTTACTTCAAATGTATAAATGTATAAATGATGTTTTTATGATACAAATGACTGCACAAAACCCTGTATTTTTGTAGTAAAAAATGGACTTGAATTTGTGAAATTAAATGAAATGCTGGTTAGGCTCTCATTTGTCTAGTCATCAACTCATACTAAATTTTAAGTACACATTTGAAAAGCAAAGTTGACACATTTATTTACTCATTGGGAGTAAATAAAAAGGAGATCACAAAAATCTATTCAGTGCCTTTTGTTTTACTGATAGCAACCTTTACCTTATTTGGAACAAATTATCTGTAGGCTTTAAATGATTATTTCTAAGTTATATATATGAAATATAATACACTAAAAAAATTCTTCCCTTTACAATAGTGTCTCTTAAACTCACACAATCTTATTGATGTTCCATCAAATACTGGTAGATTTGTGTTTTTTCCCCTAAACTTTTTTTTTAAAATACTTTCCTTTTTTAAAAAATAAAAATATTCAGCAATTAAAAATGAGATCACATAGTTCAAACCTTTCTCAGTTGCCACAGTCCTTGGGGCTTGAGCAGTTCCTAAACATTTGACATAGCCAGACTTAACTCCAATAACCTAACCCAATGCCAGCACGGATAGTTATATTGGTTACTTATCGCTACTGTTGATTTTACTGATTTAAGGCACATATCATTGTACTAACAAAGCAAACTAGACCACAGAAACTATTGGATACTGCATGCAGATGTTAAACAATCAAATCCAGGAAAATCTTGAAGCCAATGAAACTGGAAAAATAATTCATTTTGTAATTGCATGCAATTTCAAAGTTGATTTGATTATGAAATACCTGTAAATGAAATCATGTGGCATTCACAGACTTTATCAAATGTTAGGTTGTGGTAATCTTGCCAAAGAGTAACTATAGTAATTTTAAGATGCAAGATGTCATATACTGAAATGTGAGCACACATACTTTTATGTCCTTTATTTTCTGTTTCTCAAAATTATCAATGGTTTCCTCTAACTGCCGAGTTGTTCGAGTTGCATCCAGTGAAGCTCTCTGCAATTCACTTTCAGCCTGAAAGAATAATACAAAGGTGAAATCAGTCCTGTATTTGATACATACAAAGTTATTTGCTATAATTATAACATAAACCTTTAAATATGAGGTTTCAAAACATTACACATCTGGGTTACTCTACCTGTACGTATGGCTGCAGCTTAATAAAGTTGCCTTCTATATTATGTCTTCAACATAAAACAGGAAAATTTACTAGCTCCAGACAATACAGAAGGTCTCATTTTCTGCAGTGCTCATCTGCTAATTCCACTAAAAGACATCCCTGACACTTACCTGATCTTGAAGATCTTGAAGATGTTTTCTTACAATGAAAGAGTTCACACTTGAAGACTGCAACATTTAGGTCTTAAGTACTAACCTTAAAATACCATGGAAACTGGATTAGCCAAGGCATTTTTTACTTACAAGCTCTGTTAGTGGGTTCCTTCAGGAATCTATTCCATTCAGGAATTTAAAAATGGTGCCTGCATCAAGCAATTGTACCTGTGATCAAGGCTGCAGCTTGGAGAGGAACTTCCTTCAGGTGCTCTGGCAAGGAAGCTGCACCAGGGACCCTGTTCCCATGACCTATTTTTTAGTGACATCTCTTGGAACCTAATGCATAACACATACTACTCTGCAGTTTCTTTTTCTTTGGTAAATATCTGTTAACCTTCTATTACAGATTATCAACTTGAAACCTAATCTCCCTAAAAAAGAAGTTTAGTGAAACAATCATTTGGTCTTTTTAAATGAAAGCAGCTGTTATGCATAAGCACTCATTACACATGCAAATACTGTACATTAATTCTGTGATAATGAAACATATCTTCTTGATTCATCTTAAATAGACTGGACATATTTTGCATGCTGATGCTTTGGAAAGGAATGTTGTTTGCTGTAGAGTGAAATGTTTAAATTTACAGAACTCGAACAATTTGCAGAATAGCAGTTTGAAATTAAAGATGTTAAAGATGTTTTCTCTTCTGAAATACCCACCTGTGACTGAAAACATAGGTAAAGGAAAAATGACAAAATGGCAATCAATATTCATTATCAAAACAGCTATTTCCACATCTGTTTTTAACATATTGTAAGTATTTACCTCAGACACCTTAATAATAGCAGTCTCTAAATATACATCAATTTTCAGATGTCTTAAACTTTCTCTTTTTGTAGTACGGACCTGAAATGTGCAAAAAATCTTTTACTAAATATGGCCAAAATTGCTAATTGCTAATATGTCCCACTTGCATAAGAGCAACAGAACCAAGTGGGAGCCAAACTGCTATGCTGTTATCCATGAATATGATCTAGCCTCTCTCAGACCTAAAAAGCTTGGCCATATAGATTGTCCAGAAATAAATGAACACAATCCAGCCTAGCTCAGATAAATCTAGCATCCTGCACCTAATAGCTGTTAGTTGGGACCCAGGCAATGTGTAAGGGAAGCTGAGCAGCCATAAAGGTTGGACACTGTAAGTATCATCAGCAAAGAAGACAGGGACAAAAGGCTATGTCCAAAAGAAACATGACCTCTGTTCAACCTACAAATGCTTAAAGGCATCGTTGCCACCTCCCAGCAGATTTTCTTTACCATAAGGTCTGCCATATAAGTAACTCTACTGAGGTGTTTTTTCTATATCAATGCAAAGGCTGTTTACTGTGTTTAATTTCCTCCTGGTCCAGGGAAGCCTGACAAAGTTACACACTGGGTTCCTGCTCCCTATACTGCTCTTGCACTTTGTTTTGATCACTTTACATACAATACAAGCACCATTTGGTACCTTCAGGCATATGCAAAAGTAGACTCAGGCTGAGATTTATTAACTTTTCAGGCAAAAAAATGAGTACAGAAAATATAGATGTTCCAAGAAGGTATGCTATGGAAGGATGTTTAGGAGTAGCTTAGCAAAGGAACGAGAGAAGAAAAAAAAAAAAAAAAAGGCAACCTAGGTGTCAGCAATATATCTGTGAAATCAACTGGGAATGACTGGGAGAAGAGGGGAAGGGAGAGAAGGGAAGTGCAAGGCCCCTACAGGGAAAATAGTTTAGTGTTATTATTTACTCTTTTGAGTCTAACGAGGGAGAACTCTGCATTAAAGCTGAAGTTCCAACCCTAAGGCTGATATCTGTGTGTCTTCATTAAAAGGGGCACACTAAGTAGTTATCCCTCCCTCAATTTAATTGATTTGAATATTATTACAGTAGGAACTCTCTGGCAGAATTAAAAACAGAACGCAATCCTCTGAGTGACACTTGATCGCCACAGCTATTTAGTGATTTTCTTTGTGAAGTTCCATGCCCAAACACTGCATTGCTTCTCACTCCTGAAATGAAGTTGATACTGCAAAATGGGTTGCTTTACAATACACTCCTCATCCAACTCCAGAATGCAAGAAAAAACAAAACAAACAAAAACAAACATCAAAAACATACCAGCATACAATCATTAACTGCTCTATCATAATATATTCGTGCAAAAGGGTCTAAACTAACAGTGCCCTGATGACCTTTTCTGATGTTTTCTAGATTCTGATTGTTTCAGTGGAAATTCTCTGGAGGTTCATTTTTCCTTTGTGATACAGAATAACATACTATGGAAGGTCACTGGTCTTTGGAGAGTAAGAGTAGTCTGGTGGAGTATTCTGCTGACAGACTTGCGACTTGTCCTATCACAATTACTTGCACAGTTGAAGGAAATTCAAACCCAATCTAGGCACAGGGAAGAACAACCAAAATGACAGAAAGAAAAACAACAAAACAAAAATTCTGCAGGAATAAAATAAGAAAAAGGAAGTGTTTGATTAGATTTGTTTTCAAAAACATCTAATATCCTAGATGCAATTTATGCCTACCTCTCTTTCAAATACACATCAGACACTTTATAGTTTATTTTCAGTCAAAAAGAAGTAGGTAACAAAGCAGCTATTATAAGCTATAATCATTATCACAAACCCTGTGAGAGCGTAATATACTTAGATGCAAAATCAACACAGAAAAAAAAAAAAAGAATATTCCTTTCATATTGCTTCCTGAACACCATACTTTTAATTCTTGGGAAATTAAAAAATATATTTTTATAGTCACTAGAGGATACGATAATGTGTCGATCTGATGGATTCCGCTGCCGCGTCTTTTCCAGTTGTGATAGCTGCTTGGCTTCTCGATTCTTGGCTGTTAAAGTTGCTTTAAGATCATCCTGGAAATAAAATGTTATGGACATATTTGAAAACTAGGATAGTATGAAATATACTTTTCTTTATGTATGATTACCTAGGAAACAAACAGAACTTGTGCTTTAAACAAAATCAGATTTTATTGACCTCATCCTGTTGATCATCCTGTTGATCTTTTGATGAAATGAGTTTAAAGAGTTTATTACCTTGCAAAAATCTCTGTATCACACACTGTACTTTAAAGTGTGAGGAAAAAAAAAAAGACTTTTCAAGAAAAGTGCACTAGATGGTTAAAAGCTGAAACTCCAAAACTGCTAACTGGGCAGCAATGACAGTCTTAGCAATGAAATAAAGGTAACACTTAGAACTGAACAGTGACATATCAGTTAAAGCAAATCCAACAGTCAGTAAAAAATAGAGGTTATAAAGGACAGAAAAATGGCACATAAATCTTAAGACATTAGAGAAAAATCCATGACTGAAATGTTTATAGGTAATAAATAGTTTAAACACATTTGGAACAAGACACATCCTAATAATGATGTAGATGGAAAAGATGAATCTGCATACAACTAACAAATTCTTGATCATATTATGAATTTGCATTTTGTAAACATTTCATGTTTGCAAGATCTTAAATTTGCTGTCAGATATGCTCCAGGTATGCGAGAAGTCATTGATTTTGATTGCTCCTATTGGAGGAAGCAGTACTTTAGGACAAGTATAAATACACAAAGGAATAAGTTTAAACAAATTTGAGGCAGGACTAAGCAGACATTTCAAACCATAATTTCCTCTAGAAAGAATATTAAGAAATCCTTTATTCTAGAAAGAATAGTGACAATTTATCTGTCACTCCAGAAAGACAAGAAGATTAAAGATAGTACAAATTCAGATGAATTTTTACTATCCAGAATGTTTTACATTATCCACAACATACAATTTTAAAGTGTTTGTTTGCTCCTAGGGTCTGAGTATTCTTGTCTTCACATCAAAACTGCTTCCTCCAATATGTGTCAAGCTCCAGTTCAGATGCATTTTTATATAAATGTTAATGACATTTATTACTGCAATAAGAAAAATCACAACTAATTTTCCTGCAAAATTTATTTTTTTTACTGACCACTCTACACTCTGTGAGAAAATACACATTCAACTTACTCTTTTAAGTTTTACTATGGTCCCATAACTTTTCAGAGGTTCAACAACTTTGGCTTCAAGTCTTTCAACCTACAAAAGAAATCACAAGGTCATTAAAGTCATCTGTACTTCTGCTGCACATAGACAGAGAACTGGAACAATGGAGAGTTAGGAAGTACTGCCAAACAAACAAACACACAAACAAGCAACAGACAGAATCAAAAGTCATTTGTATTTTGAGGAACTAAAATTTATTTTTTGAAGAATTCCTCTCATTTCAGTAACCATATACAAGGATAAAATGAAAATGGGAATTTTAACGACTGAGTACTAAATAAAATCAACAGTATAATCTCATGTGCCCACAGATTTCTACTTTAAAAGTTGAAAATAAGTGGTTTTGCTTTCAGCTTGTTAATACATTAAAGTCTGAATAATCTTTGCTGTAAACTATGCTGTAAGAAATGTAACTCTTTTGTTCTTAAGGCTAATGAAAAAAGAAGTGTAGGTACTGAAAATATTACAAGTACTTACAAGTTACATAAAGCATGTGAATGTTCTCAAGAATGACTACGTCTGAATTTTTTTCCAGTTCTCTTGAAATTACAGATTCATAGTTTAAAAGTGAAAAAGGACCAAAATCACACAGTATGATTTCACCTGTATATTATGCCACAAATTTACTCTATTAATGTAAGATAAATTACTATTAAATCAATAGGAAATAATGAGCGGTGTGTCTGGTACATGAAATCCTAGAAAATTCCATGATCCACATTCTTAGATTTCTTACTAGTTTTTAAAATTCTCTCCCTAAATACACAGTGAAAGATCCACGTGTACTTTTGTGTTTTCAGGAAGATCAGGTACATCAGATTAACTTTTAGATAGATTAACTTCCTTTAAAGGGTGTTTTTTCTCCTTTATTAATCCATAAAGGTTATTTAAAATATTTCCTTTAAAAAATCCTATTTGAAAAAATCAAGAATGTCAAATACTTTAGTCTTTAAAAAAAAAAAAATATATAATGCTTCTTAGCTTCTCAAGGATAACATGAGAATACGCATACACGGATGTTTTCTCTTCCCTACCGAAAGAAAAAAAATGTACTCCAAAAGCTTTTGAGTATTTGTTACACTAAAAAAGTACACTAAAAACAAACAAACAAAAACCTTCAACATTAAAAATTCTGATTTACAGGTTACAATTTGGAGGGATCCACACACAGATCTACAGCTGGCATAAAGACCTGTGTTTGTGTTCTTACTAATCTAGCAGGAATTAGACTCTAGTGTCACAATTTGAGGTGACCTAGATAAATAACTGTTGAGATGCAGCCTTACGGAAGCCTCCAGCACTCCCGACAGCACTGCGGGCTGCCTGTCAAAGAGCCCAGGGAGGGATTCCCATCAGTATTTTCTTCCATGCTTTTCTGGTAACAGATTCAACAAAAGGAAAATGCCTGATTTTCATCTTAGTTACTGGCAGACAACTCAAATCACAAAGTGAGGTTTTTTTATTTTTTAACCATAAATCATAATCCAAAAATCTAGAGTTCTCTTTTTTGTTCTGCAAAAGGCTTGCTGTCTCAAATTCTGTCAGTATTCACATGAACAGCATCGTTGAATTCAACAGTACTGAAGTTTTTAGCAGAGGAAACTATGAACGCTTTGGGAGCCTATCTCACTATGCCACTAATATAGTTAAAAGTGCATTCTCTTAAGATTGAAAAGTGTATTTTTATATACTCTTGTATAAAGTGTATATAAAACTTTAATCACCCTCTTAATCACAGATGAGTAACTGAGAAGTTCTGTTGGCAAACACAACATGTACAGCTTTAATCTTGTACCTCAGCCTGGCGATAATCCTGAAGTCTGGAAAATTCATCTGCAAAGTTTTTCAGTCCAACTTTTAAGTTTGGTGTCTCCGTAGCAGCATATGCGTATATTTCATTTACTAGAAGATCTGCTTTGTCTCGTAGTCTGGCAGTTTTACGTACATATCCAGCAAATATTTGGCACAGTTCTCCAAAATGTTTTTCCACATTTGAAACGGCATCTCGTATTTGTCTAGTTTGATTGTCTCTGCATACCAAAGAAAAATAAATGAAAATTAAGATGTGAACTGTGTACAGAATAAAAACACCTGTATGACCACACCATGGAAAATTTATAACTGATTTGGAACATCTCATATCAGTGTAAATCAGAAATCTTAAAAAGACAACGTTTTAACAAACTGACGAAATTTGTGATTAGTGATGAACTGAGGAAAAAAAAAAGTAGCATTTGTATTTCACTAAAAAAATGAAAATTCACTAATGGAAAACTCAAATCACAAAAATAACCTCAGAAGTTTTCCTACTGGTGTTAAGCAATGGCCATTACTACCAATTACTAACACCGTGGTAATGCCTACAGGTCTCAAACCAGCCTGGATCATAGAGCTTCCTTTTCCCTGGTGGCAATCGAAGAAAAGTCAGTGGTAGCAGGGATTAAAATTAGGCACCAGAGGGCAAATAAGTAAAGGCACTAAAGTTTCTTAAAGATAGGTACAGGTATCGATCTGCATTGATTCAGCACTACCCAGGGTGAAGATCCCTAGAAAATGGAGATATGGAGAAAAGCTTTTAATATGTCCAAATTATCTAAGTACTGGCCAATGTTTAAATACTGATGAAAACAGATGAAAATCAGAAGGACTGGAAGAGCGTTAGTACTGTAAGACTGAACAATGCTGCAGTCAAGCCAGGTGAATAAAAACCCTCCATTAAAACACTTCAGGGAAAAGTTCGGCTGTGGAACAGGACCAGTGATGCCACCTCATCGCAAGTGGTCCAAGGAGACGACTCAGCAGTTTTTGTCTTTTAAAGAAGGATGGAAAAGGAAAAAGAAGGCAAAGAAGGAAAGTCTCTGACTTGAGTTATTCAGCTCTCCAGGGCACGCCTGACTCTTACACTACTTGCCCAGGTCAGACACGACCAGAGAAGCGGGAAACTACGAGGTGTTGAAGCAATTTCCCTGCATTAACAGGAGCCTCCAGCCCGTCTCCCCTCCCGCCTCCCTGGCTCGCAGCGGGGTCTTCCCGACAGGAAAACTCCCTTCCCCCGCAGCCCCCGCGCCTGGAGAAGTTTCGCGGCCGCTGCGCCGGGGCGCTCCACGGCCGGCGGCCTCTGGC
>JAWLRI010000031.1:5275764-5296135 GCA_034781795.1 Crypturellus tataupa
CGGGCCTGGCCCAGCGCCCGGCGTTTAGGATCTGGGCTCCGGACTTGGAGCTCGGTACCGTTTCATTGCTGTTCAGAGTGGGTTTAGAGGCCACGTGAGATGGGATGAAGTTTTGACGAAGCTAGAGCAAACCGCCTTTCAAATAGTGAGGTTCTGAGGAGGTGTTTGCGTCAGCTAAGCTGAAAAAAAAATAAGGTTCCCTTTTCTCTGGGAAAATCTTGTGAAACCAATGGTAAAACTCACCCCCAAAGTCTTAAATGTTTAAAGTCTTTAGAGAGTAATAAATGTAATCCCAAAATAGAGCCATGGGAGAGGTGCCAGCTGTTAGCTCAAGGCACTACTTTCTCCCATTCCTTTGCAGGCTTGAGATGAGGTTGCTGATGAACCAACACACTATTAATAGTCTAATAAACCAGCTAAATGACCAATAAACGAATAATCGTGTCACTATCGTTAATTTACAGTTCTGATTCCTCACACTACTCTGATGAATACTACATTAGATTTTATCATTCTTCAGGCTTATGAGTTGCACACAGCTGAAGTCTGTCACCTCGCTCTGGGCAGCTGAGCTCTGCTTGTTATTGGGGTACGACTCTGCCCCTCCTCGCTCTGCCCTCTCACAACAACTGCTTTGGACTTGGTGTCCTGAGGGCAAGTCCCGTGGGTTGTCCAAGAGGAATCCCTGCAGCGTCGGGTGGGCCTGGATCAGCACGTCACCTTGAGGCAGCCCCTAGGGATGTGCACTCCTGCTGGTGGAAGAGAAATCTACTGCTGTTTGCTAGTTTTGTAGGGTTTTTTTGCAGTGGTTTTTTTTTTCTGCCTCTTTTCCTTCTGTTTCACCATGTTCTCCGTTTCTGACAAATCTCCTCCCAGATAAATAACCTGCCCATAATTATTTTTCCCTTGTTTCTTGATTTTGTTACTTGTACTCAAATTTGATGGATTTGATACTGTTAGAAGGGCAATTTGGGCTTTACTACTGATACGGTTACCTAGGTAGTGCTGGTCTTGCCCAAAGGTCTCCCAAATTCCCCTTCAGTTTTCTACTTCAGCCTTATTCCTTAACCTAGTTCCTATTAAGTGCTTAATCCTATGTGCAAACAATCTTCTTACCAGAACAAGATGTATCCTGTTACGTGTTTTTGCCACGATGATTTTATACTCACACAGCATCCTGGTCTTAAGTGCTTAATTACAGATCATGACTTTGACGTGTTGTTTTGGTCAAGCTCCTGGTTTGCTGTCCCATGACAGCGGTGCTCTAGCAGCCCCTCTTGCTCACAGATGCCAACCTGATTTTGTGTCACCAGGAGCCCAAACAGCAAACAAAATCTGTCCTACTAAGAGTGTGTTGTGATACCTTCATCCAAGAAAGCAAAGGCAAAACAAGAAGTTCCTACCCAGTAAAGAGCTGTTGTATGAGGCGCCCTATAAACATTGTAAGAAGTACCAAGTTATTTGTTTCAAATTACGAGCCAATGAGAGAGAGAGATTGATGGCCTGACGACTAATGAGAAGGTAAAATGCTTTGAAAAGAACGAAAGTTACTTGTGAATGCAATCAGATGTTGTCATTATAATAAGACACAAGGAATGATGGTAATCTTCAGCTATTAACAAACTCAATCTACTTTAGTCCTGCACACCTTTGCAGGGATATTTAGAAAACTTATCTTGTGTATGGTGATTTCACACATGATTTGACTCAATAGTTGTTAACAGGATACAACAGATAGTCTTGGCATGTGTGGCCCACAAGCTTCCACTGCGCATAAAAAGTTGAACAAGAAGGCAATAATGTTGCGAGAGCCTGCTGAAATTTTGAGTCATTGCAGACTGTATAAGAGTACAGGCTGCATAAATCATGGAGTGGAAAAATATTTTTATACTATGATTTAGAAATAATTATGGAGAATTATGTTGAAAGTAATGCCAATCTCCTGCTCATTGCCTCTAAGCAAGTTTCCAGTAAAACATACTAAAGATGATATCTCACAAGTGGCAATTTCTGCCGATGATATCTTATAAAAGGACATTTAGCTTTTTCAGAGGCTGAAGACGAGAGGCCAGAAATATCCAATTGATGGTGTTTTCCAGTATTCTTACAGAACATAAGGAACTAGCAGATTTCATGAATAAGTCTGTTTATTTTGTGAAGCTGATTTTAGAAATAGTCACACCAGAAATCTCAGTGGATCTTTCGCCAAAATGAGTGTCCTTCTGTCTTAAATGAACTTGAGTGAATTCTCACACTGTTATATTGAAAAACAGTAGAGCACTCCAGCAATTTTCGGCAGCAGTGAAGTGAAGTGTGTGTCACCGTTGGGTAAAAATTGTGATATGCCCCAGTCTGTGTCAACTTCAAGCACACATGTTGAGATAGAATTTATACTGTAATATTTAGGGATTGCGTCAGCCATTGGTCAGGAGACTAGTGTTTCTGAATAGGAATTTAGCATTTTATCAATTAGTTTATCCTAGATATATTTGTAAAATACCAACAGAATATTTTAGAATAAGAGTTTAACTTGCAATGGATTGGAGATTGTCCCTGAGATTTAATAATTTCTACTTTTTTTTTTTTTTTTAATTCCAGTGTTTCCCTGTGGTTTGTTTGTCTGTGGTTTCCTCACTTAAGTCAGGAACTGAATCTGCTCCTATACCTATCTATGTTTTTTTCTCAAGATTAAGAGATGGTTTCTGGGAACAGTTGTCCCCCAATGCACAAGTCTCCAATACCAAGGTCAGGATATCTTAATTAAAAATCAATTAAAAATCAGAGGGAAAAAAATGACAACATAATTAAAAAAACAGTCCTCCAGCTAACATCCATAGGCAGGTATAACCTGTCATCGATTTTGTCAGTACTGGTTACAACATATAAGCCTCATGATGATTTATGCAATTGCTTGCTGTGTTCTTAGTTCTTCTTTAATGGAGCATTGGCCACTGTCAGGACTAGGATACTGGCCTAGCAGGATGTTTCACTACAGATGCCAGTATATTTTTATGTTCTCATGGTCTTTATCAGCTAAGAAGTAGTTTTTTTTGCTTGATTTCTTACTTACCTTCCTGGATACATTTCTCTTTCTGTGCTTTTCTTTATGCAAACAGTGCATTCAATGGTGAAATGTAAAATACATCTGGAACATGCTGCTGCACAGACTTTTTGATGTTACTTATTTTCCATTGTGTATAATAAGGTTTTTTTTTTACTCAGTCTTTTTGTTTATATGATTAGATTTTCGGACTTGTTTCAGGTTCACTTTTTCTGTAGCAGGACTATGTTTTCTTGAGTTGGTTCCTCATCTAACCAATGCACATGGTTTCTGGTTTATCCCAGAAAGCTACTGCTCAGATATTGACAGAGGAACATATGCTAACACTGTTCTCTGATACTCTATCTATTTAAAGTATACATTTGTTGCTGTGCTGATTATGATCTCCGTTACACATAGTGAGGACTGGTTCATGTGTCAGAGAAGGGTTTGTAAAACATCTGCTTCCCAAATCTGTGGTCAAGGTTATTCTGAATACTCTTACTCGTTATTATCAGTGAATGGGCCTCCAGTTATTGTGGTAGCACTGTAGAAATACACAGTCCAAGTGCTTTATCAAGGCCTGCTCAGTGTTCCTGAGCTGTGTAAACCCACTTTGAACGCTGGTGCCTCAAGATGAAGAGCCCATGTCAATCTGCTTGTGTAGCTGGAAATACAGGGAAGAGGGGAAGCTTGGAAGCACGCTTGTTATTGCCTCTCTCCATGGGAACTTTTGGTAAAAACCAAAATGTTTAGTTTGAATTAGAATATAGATGGTGAGGAAAAGAAGCCTTGGAGAAGGGATGTGCTGCTTGTGCTGCCACATCTTCCCTGGTTGCCTCAATGGCAGCAGCCCTGGAAGCAGCCCCTGTGGCTCCCAGGGCTCTGGCTTGTGCAGATCAGGCAGTGAAGCCAGGCTGTCTTGCCATTCCCCTCAGGCTACTGCCAGAAGCAATCTAATCTGCCTTTTGCTTTCTGATAACTGTGTTAATACACATATTAATTAAATGGACACTGGTATTATTAATATGGTATATTATTTTAACTAATAAGTAGTTATAAAGAGTTTTTATTGCTGAAGAGAGTATGAGTCAACAACAACAACAAAAAGTCAGAATTCTGCCTTTTTGGTTTCTAATTTATTAAAATACAAAACTGGTGGTAAGTCACTTTGCTGCTTGAGAGGCAGATTGGAGAGTAGGAAGTTCTTTGTTGTCCTATTCTGTGTGTAGGAAATTTCTCACAGATTATTTAAAGTTCAAGTTTGGAAGAGCAGTGAGATAGAGGGAGCTTATCTCAAGGGGTTAGATGTCTGCAACACATATCAGGTGCATACCGTTGACTGAAGATTCTTCATTTTCAGCTTTTTTTTTTTTACCAAACTCAAGCTGGTCTTTGGGCAGGATTCTTGAGTTACCTCTACACTGTGCTTGAAGGATGCAGCTCTAGATGGAGCATTTTCCTCAAATGATGCCTGTGTAAGCAACTGCCTCCCTGGGATCCCAAGGCCAACTGCCATGGGTGGTCTTATGCCCTCAGTGTAATTACTAGTTCACTGCTGGTATTACAGGAGAGTAATTGTGTTTGTACACACCTGGATGACTCTACAGGGCCTCTGTGCAGGTATAATAATGCAAAGGCATGAAATAACCTCCCAGAGGGTTTCTTATGGCATGAACCCGAGGCTGTATACGTCCTGGGATGTGGTTTGAGAACTTATTGAGATATTTAAGGGACAGAATTTGCTACAATAATGTTAAAGGATTGTAGAGAATGGAGGGAATAAGCTGCAGAGCTGAAGAAGCAAACCTGTTGCAATATCAACTCATTCTCAGAGTAAACTGGTCCCAGAATTGTGCCCATACATTGTCTGAGAAAGAACCTTTTGGAACTGTGAAGAAGCAGAAACAGATAAGACCACTAATCAATAACTGATTTTGTCTCTATTTCACTTAGCAGTGTAGATGCACCCACATAATCCTCTGTGCTTAGAAGTTTCCCATATGCACCTAGCACCTCTCTTGCAGCTTTGTTGTCTACGTAGACTGTAGATCTGAGCTTTCAGGTAGTCGTGGATTTGCTACCAAAAAACAATGTGTAACTATCTTCTAAGGCTTTGGAAAGAGGGTGATACTGGTTTATTATACTTTAATGACTTTTTTTTTTATCCCCAGGTAATTGTTTTCCTCTTTTTACAATAGTAGTATTCTGTTTCCAACAAATTGCTATACCAGGAATATTCTTGGCAGCTGAAGTGGTGAGCCACAAGTGAGATAATGCTGAAGATGCTGCTGTGTATTAACAGCTACCGCTTGGTGGCATCCACTCCCCACTTAACTGAGCTGCAAACTCTGCAGCCAGCAAGCCTGGAAAACTTGGTAAGTTCCTAAATTGGCAATCTTTATGAGTATTTAAAATAGCTAACTTTATAGTAACCTTGATTGGTACGCTGAGGACTTGATATGTCACGACCCACCTTCTACTTATATTTTCCTATGGGAGTACATAATATTTATGTTGAATCAAATAATCAAAGTGGTTAATACTTGCCTTTTGTTGTTCTTTGGAAGAATGTGCAATTCTTTTATTTACAGGGAAGCTGGATAAACCTTGGACCTTAGGTCTTGATCTTGTCCTCCATCTCACTTTAGAACAAGCAATAATTTTAGTCAATTAAAAACAAAATAGCGTAGAACTGGTTTGAGGAGAAAGTGTACTTGAAATGAGTTCTTGAACTTTGATTTACCCTTCCCAAAGCACAAACTCTTCAGTCACATTCTGGGGAGTGTGTAACATTAGCATTACTAATAAGTTGAGGTTTATGAACAGACAGTATGTAAGCAGCCACAAATTCATTTTGCCTAACCTTCTGCATTTAATTGAGATATCAGAATTAGAAACATACTTCAACCACCAAAATCTCAGAGGTAACCATTTCTGTCCATTGACTACAGAGTTAACCCTCATGACTGAAAGTTATACGTGGCTTAATCTTTTCGTTACATTTAATTTCACGAGTACTTCACTGCAGATACCAAGCTGCAAACCCATGCTCATTATATCTCTCTGTGAAAAGGTAAAAGACCTTTAAAAGAGAAAAAAATGGATGGTAACTATGAATACATCGGATTGTCAGTGCCTTACTGCAGATATCCTTCAGTGAGTGGTTCTTCTGCTGGATTAGTCAGATGTCAGCAGAATCAAGAGCTTTTCAACTGCTTAAGACTAGAAAGAGAGAGACACTGTTGCGCCTCATCACTCTGGGAAATGTGGTATAGCGCTGAGCACGGCATGAGATCTAAATAAATGACAACTCACTTCTTTGTGGAATGGTTCTAGAATGATGTTTGCACTTTTGAGTATTTCACCCATAAAATCAACTTGTGATAGTAGAGAGATAAATAAAATACTTTGCCTAAGAAAGAAAACTCTGTGCTGATTATCTAACCGCTTTATGCTGTGGTAACTGAATGATAGATGAAATTTTAATCTTACTCTTACTTGCTTGCACACCTGAATACTCATTTAACTTCTATGTGAAGCTGAGGCTGTGAGGTTTGAGGGTTTGGAGTTTTTTTAATATTTTAAGAAAATTTTGTTAGATATTCCTAGATCATTAAAGAGTTGTCAGAAACCAGACACATCCCAACACTCCGTTAGTTTTTACATGTTGATAAAAATAAAATAAAATTGAACAAAAAATTCTATAAACTTAATAAATACTTTTAATAATAAGTAAATTCCTTACTACTTTGAGGTGAGAGAAAAAATATTAAAAGACTACATACAAATTAAACTTGATGAGTTATTTTTTGATGTGTTCACAAGGTCTGTGAAGATCTTTCAAGATCTTTCCTCTCTGTGACCTTCTCAATATGGTGAGAGTTGTGCATTAAAAGGTAGTCATGATCTTGACTTGCTACATAGCACAACAGAATAAGGTAAACAGTAGAAATTTCATGATATTTATGTTCTGTTATGTTCATGATATTTATGTTCTGTTATGTAATATTTACTATTTATGGAGATAAAATAAAATGTTTCCACATTGCTTTGCATTGTTGTTATATGCATTAAAAAAATTAAAACTAGCGACAGGACTGTATTGCAGAATACCAAAGCTTATGAAGTAGTCTGCTTCTAGAGGGCAGCAAATGACTGCTTTTTAGCCACAAGAAAAAATAGCAAATTGACACATAGGCACAATCCAGTGTCTTGTATTTAATGGCAAACTTCTCATTCTCTTTTATGGGAACAGGATTGGGCCTCTATTGCTTTCCTTGCTGTCATCCCACTACTTTTTAAATGGATAAGTAAGTACTGTACATAAAATACCTTGGGTTCCTATTATCAGTCTTTCCTTATTGTTTTATAAAAAAGAGTGACATGAACTATGGATGCAAACATTGTGTTTCTTATTAACATTTTGAGGTCACAATTCAGCAGGCATGAAAAATGTGCATGACATAACTGTAATAGTATTTATCTAAATATTAACTTTTTGTTTCAGTGTGGCATTTAGAAGAATGTGAATGATTTTCTGCTCTGCCAAAACATGTTGGATGAGAGTAGAGGATGGGTACTTCTCTTGAAAATAAGTATTGATAAATTGCAATCATTGCTCAATGCAATCAAAAGAAAGTGTTAAGTAAAATATCTATTTTAAATGTAATTCACTTTTGTTTATCTACTTTTATTTTCTATAGCCCTCCTCACCATACCATGGTTTAACCACTTCTATACTTGTTCTTGTAATAGTCTCAGAGATTATAATTTTCTCAGGGGTAAGTTTATTTGTTTCTTTGCTGCTGAGGTTACAAATTTAAACATGATCTTAGTTTTTGTTGTTTTGAGTTTCTTATAGAGAAAAGAAAATCTGCCAGTCTTTTTTTAATAAAACGTAGTATGAAGTCTGATGAACTGAATTGGCCAGTATGAAGCCATTCCACTAATGATGCAGAAAATATTTTCCTCAGTATTGTTTTAGGATAATGTGACAGCCTATGTTCTAGAAGTAGTAAAGGATGGGGATAGTACACATGTAAATGCAGTTGAAGGGGACCCAGAATTAGAAGACTTCTTCAGGTAAAACATGGCATTAGTATAAATGTATAAATGGTGATAAATCACATTTTTTTTTTGATCAATGGTCTATTTTGCTAGAAATTACTTTCTAGCCACAGTAAAATCTTAAGGTAAACTCCCTCTTCCTCTTCCTCTCTTCCCTTGTAATAGAAATTTTTGCATTACTTTCACATCTGTTGAAAAATTATCTGTCCTGGAATGCATTTTTCCCCCAAATGGAGGCACATATCAGAAATAACAGTCACTGTAGCTGAGAATCTGGCCCCTTTTGTCATTATTTCAAATTTCAAATAAAGAAAATTATTTCATTATATAGGGTCAAGAAAGAGGATTGTTCAAACATAGACTAAGGAACTCTCTTTTAGCTCAGGAACATCACAAAGCATCAGCTATGATGCCTCTGGTTAAGGGAAAGCCACTGTGGATCATATTTATAGCACCCTTGTCAATGCTATTGTTATTTTTTTTTCTGAAGAAATTCATTCCTTTGACAGTGCTCTGTGTCCAGAACAGCGACCGTGGGGAGGAAGAAGCACACTGTATACCCTGGCTGTTTTGGAGCCTAATGAAGCCTACAGCTGTTTTCTTTGTCTCAAAGATATTGTTTGCCTGTTTCACCAGTGAATATGATCCCTGTGGCCCTGGAGCAAATCAGATGTCATTTCAATCACGTTTTCTAAAATTGTAATGAAACTACCTTTTTTTTTCAAGCCTGTATTAGTTCTTATTCTGATTTCAGTGCTAGTCCTAGGTACCTTTATCTGAAACCATTTCCAGTTCTGATACAATTTTCTAATAGAGACAAGTCTAAAGATCGACTCTCACCATAGTTTCAATTTTTCTTTTCAGTGGTTATGAATAAAACATAATGTAAGGGGGAAAAACCTTTTGTTGTCTACTTCTGAAGTGTACAAAGGGAACATAGAATATTCTGTGTGACTTAGTGCCTGAAAAAATCGCAGCAAGCCTTCTACAAAAGTCAAGAGGTGAAATACTTGGCTAGATAAGCTACCTTTGAGGGAAAATACTGTAAAATTTTGTGCTCATAAGAAGACCATTTTTTGTTCTTCTTAAAGGTTTGTGTTTAATTTTTGGCAATCTGCATATCTAAAAACAATGTTTGCAGTTACCTCATAGTTTTCCCAAATAATTATTAATTTCTCATTTCTGAATTATTTGCACAGATACTGACCCACATCATGTTGTATTTTAGGCTACTAAATGTATTACTTCTTGGCTGCATAGACCTTCTGCATATTGTACTTTATTGTGTTGGCCTCAGAAATGTTCTATAGTCTTGCAGTAGCATGGAGTGTGGTTGTGTGTCTTTCAACTTTAATTATGTTTAGCAAGGCTTACATATGCAGCAAATAACCTTTCCTGTATTTATAGTGTGGTTCTGCCCTGAAAAGTGATGATTTTAAGACAGGAGTAACTAATTCAGCAAATAAGTGCTTTGAATCATATCAGATTAGTCACCAAAGAAAATTTCCCTCTCTGTCCTTCTGCTAGCTGGGCACAACCAGTGCAGTTGGTGCCCATGCTGACATGGGCTTTCTCTGGCTGGGCATCAATTGCATGAATGCAGGTCCACAAGTAGGGCCACCTAGATCTAATATAACTCTTGATGAGTTACACGGATGAAATACTAAGTTGATAATACACTGACAGGATATAAGCAAGGAATTAATATAAATTGAGAGTGTGAAAGTGTGACATCAGGGTTACTTCCCTCCTCAGTCTCAGTGCTGAAAGTGAATTTGGGGAATTCAAGGGTGAAGATGCTGCTTCATGGTGACTCTGTCAGCTCTTCCTCTTCCTTCAGGGAGATTTTACCTGTAAGGATACATTGTTTTTCGAAACCAAGTTTTCTTATACAGTTATTATTTCTGGAAGATATGGAATAAAAACACCGAGGAAAATGTGAGTTTGATTTCAGAGATGCCAATACCTTCTCAGTTTACAGCTATATAGTTTATAATGCAGAGAGCTGCAGAGTGCCAACCCTGTCTCTGTGGGAGCTGGCACTGTACAAGGAATAAAGTAGCTGACAGATCTGAGCTGGTTTCGCTGCACAACGAGGTAACACGTCAGTCTGCTCTGCCTAGACGCCTCTGTGTGATGCTCCATTCTACGGACAGGAGGTATCTCCATTCCTCACACAGAAATTATTATGATTAGTTCCCACTTTATTGCACAAAATTGAAAACAAGCAGTCAGTCAGTGCTTCTACTTCAATAAAACTGGATATCTTTACAAGCCAGTAAAAACCTCCAGAGGTTGACAGGAGTAAAGTAAGTGAAATTAGCATTTGTTGCTGCTTTGAATTTGCTGAAAAATCCGTCCAGTTTCTCACTTGAAGCACATATGGATGTAATTCTGCTGTACAGCAACATGAACTGTGATAAACTCCAGTTTGTTAATGCTGTACAAACTGTCCAGTTGTACATTTTGAAGGAATTTTATGCGCTCACACACACAGACAGGCCCACATAATCTTAAAAATCATTTCTAATTCAAGCAGACATAGGAAACATTTAAAGTAGAGACTTTTTGCCACGATTGCCTTGAAAATAACTTTGTTATAGATATTCTATCATCTTTTTTTCAAATACTTCTTGATACATTGCTATCAGATAAAGAAATAATATTAGAGTATCTTTTTCTGCATGTCACAGATTCCTTCCTTTAAGGGAGTCTCTGTTATTTAATTAGTTGCATGGGGAAGGTAGAAGTTGATTTAGTGAAGCAAACCATTAGACAGTAATACTAAGCAATGAAACTATTGTTTAAACCTTATTTTCAGGGTAAAACTCATTCTGAAGGAACCTATTTTTTTATAGCAAAAGCTAAAAGTAAAATGCTGCATCACAGAAATGATATAATAAAAGTTTTCTTTGTGTCTTGAAATGAATTTAATAAAAAAGTTGACTTTTGTCTTTTAAAACATGATAGATTTTCTTTTTTTGCTCAAGAATGAACAAAAGATGACAGTGTTGCTTACAGTCTTGCCTGATATCAAATAGCATAGCTTGCCTGATATTAAATTAGTGTATATTTCCAAGATTATCTTGACTAAAAGGATAAATCTTGGTGTAGCAGATACTTAGTCTATTAACAGTATATTAGATCCTATTTCAGTTGAGAAAACAAAGAGTTTTGAAATGGACATCTTTTCACTGTAGATTCAAATCATGGAAATATCAAAATGGTTTTCACAAGTCTTTTTAACTAAATAGTTCAAAGCAGAATTATCCGCCATGTGCTTTCAAGACATTAGTAATAATTCTGTTAGTAGTTCTCCAACTGTAAGAGTAATATCTCCAACTGTAAGAGATATACTCCAATTTGAGCTTTGATAAAGTATCATCATGATAAAGTATTGTTTGTAACAGAAAAAGTTGAAGCTAAGTGTCTACAGATTAATAGAAAAAATTGAAAGATTATTTGTTTTGAACTGATTGTTCAGTTCATGTACTACATAGTACAGCAAAACCATCATTTCTTCCTGAGGTTTTGTAAATAAAGTTTTCATATAGTGTACTTCATCTGTCAAAGAGTTTAAGAATTATAAGCGAGATTTAATTCTGACAGCCTCAAAGATGAGGAAATAATGAAGCTTGTCCCCACAAGGTGGTTGGTTCTATAGCCTGCAATTGCAAGAAGCTTAAAATGTTTTGTAGCTTATATAAATTATGGTTAGTTGAGGGCTACACAATTGCAATTTTATATTCTTTCAGAGAAATGAAAATAAGGGTAAATAAATGATAAGATCCTAATATTCCTTTCGAAATATACTAAACAATTTCTACAGATACACTCTTAAAATTAAAGCAATTTGTTCTTGTATGTACTGAAGGTTCAGACATAACTCATTATCTAAATAGCAAGTTACAACAAAGAGTTTATGACTATTTTGATCATAGCCATTTTTACATAAAACACTTCATGGCAAAACAGCAAGAATGAAAATTGTTTGTGAAAAAGGTGCTGATATTTCAGAAAATTGTAAGTGTTGTAGGAGAGTGACTTGAAAAAAGAGGTGGAAGATAGAAGAATATTGGCTTCTGAGAAATTCATTTATGTGCGTATCCTCGTTTTAGGAGCCAGTAAAATTGTATTTATCATCTCATTCACAGCAGTAGGAAGATACATTCCTAGTGGAAACAGACTTGGACAGTTTACAGAAATCTACTAACGACTGATTCTATTAAAGCTGAACTTCAATTAATTTAATTTTGTTTGTATAATATAAGAAATTTTAAAAATTGATTAGAAAACTAAAAAAGAGTGAAATAAATTACAACTGTTAAGTATCAATGAAATAAAAAAAAAGAAGCTAGTGGTGATGGAACCTTATATTTGAAAATAACAGGAATGTATGCTTAAATAAGCCTGCAGTGCTAAAATAAGCCTTTTAAAAAATGTTCTTTAAAATGAAGCATTGTTTCTTTTTATCCAAAATGATTATTTTTTGTTTGCACAGAAAGTGTTGATCTGAGGAAAATCCTTATCCTTGGATTTCATGGTCTGTTGCATCTGAAACAGATTAATGCCACTGAGTGATACCACTGGGTCTTTTGACTATCTCAACTCACCCGTTCTTGATTTTCTTTTTTAAAAAATAAAGAGATTTTTTTTGTAGGGATAACACCAGGTAAAAACAAAGAGGACACTTCAGTGAATAATTAAATGATGGTAAATGATATTTTGATGCATTGCCTCTATTTTTCTGCTAGAGAAAAATGATAACTAGACTGTATTCTTTTTTTCTTTATTTGGAGCACATTGATATTTTCACTTAGATTTTGAATTACACTAACTGGCAGTTTCATCAATATGCTTAATTTGTGTTTTATATGTATATATTTAAAATTGCAGCTATATAACTACTTACTCATAGTTGCCTTTGCAGATAGAAAACAACTTCCTACAGACCACAGAGAAAGGGCAATGAGGTGCTGGTGTTTTTGGCTGTAAAGAGGCAAGGGTCTTGGGTGAGGAAGAGAAGCTAAAGATTTTGTTTGTAGATGTCTAGAGGCATCAGTGAAGCCCAGGAGGCATCTTACACCTTGGTGGGTCTTGCTCTGCACCAGGTAGAGAAGGCCCTGGATGCCTGCAAAGCTGTAAAACTTCTGGCGGGATCCCACCAATTTCCCTGCTGCCAAGGGGTCACCTGATTTTGTTTCTGAGAATTTTATCCAGCAAATTGGATCAGTTGTCAAATTTCTGGAAGTATCATTGAGAAGCTTCCCATGACTTTTTCCTTTCAGGACTGATAGGGAGAACTGCTTGCAGCAGCCTGAGTGGGCTCTTCTGTATTTCTTCAGGGTTTCTGAGACTTTTACACCTATTTGGCCCTGGCTTTATGTAGACATGCCTTTTCAGCTAAGGGGCATGAATATTTGTCTTGCTAGTTAAGAACTGTATATGCTGGCACAAATTAAAGGCAAAACCAAGCAAGCAGCCAGACAAGTGCCTCAGCTGAGCGAGGTACAGGCAAGACATCCTGGATAACCAAAGAAAGCTGATGACTGAAATTATAGCTGAAAGTAGTCAGAAAAAGACACCCAGCTCCTGACAGTTCTTTTGAAGACTATAGAGCATGGGCTAACTTTGAATTTGCAAGGAGAGATTTTGCATTTTGATGAGTTTCTGGTGGCAATCACAGTTGTGCAGCAGTGGGAAGGTGTGACTGGAGAGGCCACACTTGAGCTTGACTCCCAGATGGATCAGGGATCATACTAACAGGCCAGGATTGTGCAAGACACAGTGTGTATAGCAGACTTGGAAGTCTGCCCCACGGCTTTTAGGAGCCTGGCTTCTGTTTGTGGTGGGGTTAGGACCTGACATTGGAATGCCACAACCTGGCGTGCTTAGTAAGGTGCTACATATTCCCTTAGTAATCAGTTGGGCTTCACTTGAAAAAATCATAGGGATCATTAGGTTATTCTGCCCTGATGCCAGAAACGAGTCAGAATGGATCTTGATCCAAAGCTTGATCCAAGCTTTCGGTAGGGCATGTATGCATGTTCTAAATTTTTCTCTTCTTTTCCTGGAAGACTTGCCAGAATCTGGTCAAAATCTTTCACTTTGTGCCTGATGATAAATTTGGAAAAGTTGTCGAAGTGAAGTAGTCTCATTCCTGTGTACATACTCAATACCAATTTAATGAAATTTCATAGTACAACGACCATAATTTCCTCCTCAGGCCATGGAGAAAGAGTCAATTTAAAGGCTTAACTGATATATAATCATTATTTGTCCTACTGTCTGGAATTAGATATCAAAGTGAAGGAACAGAGCAATGTCGAATAAATCCAAATTTGAAGATGGGACTTCCCAAAGCTACTGATTGACCTAGTTGTGTTTTCTCCCACAGGAGGAGTTTTATCATAGGCTTTAACTGTTATTTAAGACTAATATTTGCCTCCCTGTATTTTTCTTAGAACTGATGTATGATCCAATAAATCCAGGCTTAGAAAATTATGAAATAATTTTGAAGTGGAAATAATTTGTTGCAATGACCTCTAACAAGAAGGAGAGGCGTTGAGATGGGAGAGCAGACTGAGTTAAACCAAAACTGCTATTTTCTCCTGGAAGCCCTGGAGTACCTAGAAACTACTTGTAACCTCATCTGGGATCGTAAGACACAAAATTTCTATTTAATGGTCCTCCTTGGTTTTCAGAGTAAGTACTGCAATGAAAGAAGTGAGACAGTGCAAACTTTATGTACTTCTTGATATTTGACATCTAGAAAATCTGAGGGAAAATAGACTTTGCAGACAATTTGAAAATAATTAAAGGAAAAATATGACTGCACTTTTGTTTTTAGCATATGCATTGAACCCTTGTTTAATAACTGTTAGAACCAAATCCTTGATTCTTTCTCTATAAAGAATCTCTCATCTTCCTATGAGGTCCCATTCTTTAGTTCACCACTTCATTTTCCACTAACAAGGAAGAATTTAAGTCATTCCACTGACTGAGAGCTTTTCCCTTTCTGACATCCTAGCTGTTGGTATCTGTGAATGAACACAGATTTTCTCCTCTGAGTGGACAGGCATAGCACCCCTATCCTTTAAGAAGATGATATTTTCCAAAACTGTTTTTGTTTGTATTTCGCTTTCTTTCTTAGCTCTCACAAAAAGTTGTTTGAATGCAGTTAAATACAGTTCTCCAGCTGGTACAGGCATGTGGCTGAACAGAATTCCTCTACCACAGCATCCCTTTTAGAAAGAGGGGATCATATTCAGGACAGATATAGACAGCAGTGATCTGGCAAATTGACAAAATCCATAGTTCTTAAACTAAATATGTATATCTTGTTTTTAATATTTTGTACTTTCTCATAAGCTTTAATGGGAGAGTTTTTTTACTATCTAGTTTCTGGAATTTTAGAGGTCTAGTGTTTGTGGAGGCCTCTGTGTGAGACCAGCACTCCCAGTAGAAACCTCAGTATAGTTTTTAAACTTGTCCTGGCAGATAGGTGAGTCAATGTGCTGGGTTATCCCAAGCTCAGAGAAAGGTGCTGACAAACTGCTGCTCTTGGGATCTGCCCATCCGAACCTGCACAACTTTGAATAGGGAGGACAATCATTATTAAGTCACTACATATCAAATCTTCCTGTTGGTTGCAGTCCTGTAGCAACCTCTTGTCTTCTTACTTCTGGTTAGAAACTTTCAGCTTGACCTACATCTATTTATAGTTGTTGGTATTAGTGTTTTCCTTTGATGTAAATATTTTTTTTTCTATTCTATATCCCTACAGAGAAATTATGTCTCCTCAGAGACTCCTACTTTGATAGATTAATAATCCAAGCTCTTTGACTCTTTTTATATTCTTTCTTGATTGTTCTTTTAGTTCTTCCCAGGATCTTTTCTAGTTCTCATGAAAATGGGTATCAACCTAATGAATAGCATACCAAATCGGGGCCTAGTGTCAGCAGTAGTACTAACATATGCTTCTTTATACATCATCTGATCAGTTCTAAATTGCATCATATTTCAGTCTAAAATCATCTCCAAGGTTGACAACATTTTATTAAGATCAATCTTATAATCAATATTTTTTTTCTGTCCTTCTGGTATTAGTAAACTAACTGATAGCAAAACAAAGTACAGAAATTTACATGTCATATTATACATTCTCATTCCTACTATGTCAGTCCTGGAGAATGCTCTGGATTATCATGTGCACTTTGTAGTAAAAGAAGATGTTTACAGTCATAAGGAATTTGTAAACTTATTTAAATATTATCAAGACTGAGGCTGACATAAATCAATAAGCTTATATTATAGCTCAGGGAGGCTAATACATAATATAAGGATATAAACACATTTTTCTTTATTTAATGACTAAAATAAAACAGAAATGGGTCAATGTGCAGCAGCAAAAACAAGCTTTCAAGCTGTTACAAAGCTTGGTACTCATCAGAAAGGATATTGGGAATAAGGAAGACGATGGTATTTTATCCCTATATAAAACTGTATAGCATCCACATCTTAAGTTCTGAACGCATTTATGCTCTCTGTATGGCCAGGACACACACTCTGAGCCTACTCTCAGTGAAAGTCCAGAGAAAATGGTTGAAATGATTAAGTGGATGGAGTAGTTGCCATAAGAAGAGAAACTATGAAGGGTGGGATTCATCAAACTGGAGACAAAGTTATCTGCAAAGGTATGGTTAATCTTTAGGAGATTTTGAAGGTGCTGGATAAGCTGAATACAGAACTGTTCTTTACCAAATTCCTCAATACTAGAAGAAGAGAGAATACGGTGAAACCAATAGGAGGCAGGTTTAAAACTGGTTAAACATGGTACCATTTAACTTAGAAGGCCAGAAACTTTTGGAATTTCTTTTTACAGAAGTTTGTGGAGAAAGAATTAATAGGTTCAAAAAGGTTGAATAAATTTGTGAACAGCAGACCATATACAGGATATATAGAATATATATAGGATAGAAGATTAATAAAGGTCACCTGCTGAAGATTGCAAAACTAGGAATGAGGAACTGCTAGTGAAGCAGAAGGGATTCACTTAAATCCCGGATTGGTGGGTTAAGGCGGGTGAAGGCTGTATAAATTCCCAAACCCTGGACTTAAGAGAGGTCTTTGGCTGAAGACAACTGGCCCTTGCTCTGTCAATTGCCCTATAGGCCCATAAGGGAATCCTGAAGTGAGATATTTTCCACAGATTTTTGCAAAGGTATCTAGATAATACAATGCAGGGTTATGAATTCTAAAATCTTTAGAGGAGGAAAGGGAACACTGAGGATCATCTAGAGCAACCACAGATTCAAAGCAGGATCATTTAGAACAGGTTTCTCAGGGCAGCATCCAGTCGTGTTTTGAACTCCTCCAAGAATGGAGGATCCACAGCCTCTCTGGGCAATTTGGTCCAGTGATTGTCTTGAAAAAGTTTTCTTAAAATTTAAGTGGAATTTCCCATATTCCAGTTTGTATCAATTGTCTCTTGTCCTGTTGCTGTTCATCTCTAGGAAGAGTTATACTCCAGCTTCCCTGTAACAACCTCCCACTAGGTAGCTGAAGACAGCAGTGAGACTGAAAGGACTAAGATCTCTGAGCCTATCTATCTTCTCCTCACGTGTCCTGTGCTCCAGCTCCAGCCATCTTGTTATGTTTCTGCTGGACTTGGTTTAGTATGTCTATGTCTTTCTTGCACTGCAGATTTCCATTCCTCCAGATGCCTTTTAGTAATTGTGAGGAGAGAATTGTCTGGATTTAGGATCTTCTTTGTAGTGCATTGTTGAAAAAGGAAAGCAAATCATGCTTTCTCACAATGAAATTCCCTCAAATAATAGATTTATTTTGTTCCAGCTTATATGCATTCTAATACAAAACCAGAAATTCATTACGTTCCTGAAAAGATACTGTGTGAAGGAAATAAATATCTCTTTTTATGTTAATTCTTAATTAATGTGAGAAGAAAAAAGAGGTAAGTTTTGGATAAAAATACATGTTATAGTCTTACAGTTAGGTTAGTCACTGACAGACAGTTTAAAATTTTCCATTGATCATTCATATCCCAACCTAAATCTTTAAAAATGTAGTTCACCACATTAATGAAGTAGGAAGATCAAATAGCTGCCTACAGTGAAAAATAGTTTATTGCAATGAAAAATATTAATTTGAACCACATTGTTTTGAACTTTCGTTATTTGTCACCTGAATAAATATTTAAGGCTGCAGAGACAGTAAGATATTGCTTATTCCTAACATAGTATATGACATCTGGCCATTGATATTGCTAATTCTACAATCTGGAATTTCAGCTTTAGAAAGCTAACTTTCCAAATATTCAGTGACACAACCTTCTTCCACCTCCTAGAAATAATATCATAAGCATTGTCAAAACTTATTAAATTTAAAGAGCAACAAGGTCTAATCTCTGAATAAGGTGAAGGATGAAAGCCACATGCTCCAGAATTTTAATCAAAATTCCACAGTTGACTTGATCTGACTGTTGCAGCTATGAACAAAGCTCCAGTGATTATCTGCATCCCTCGTTTTACCTCTCAGGCAGAAATGCATTGTGTAGCTTGGACAAAGAAGCTGCAGATGCTTCTGGGATTAAGGCCCCCCATAATGAAGGTCCAGTGCTCACCAACGTCACCAACTGAGGAAAGTAAAACCTTGCCACAGTACCTCTAAGAGCAAAATATCATTCCTAAAATGTACATCTGCATTGTACATTCTTAAAGGATGTTGCAACTTGCAGGTTTTCCTCCCCTAAAAAGCAATAAAAAAAAGTCAGGTATCTGATACGTATTGATTTCTTCCACTGCTCCTGGACTGGATTGGGTAATAGCTTGCCATTAGCTCGCAGTTCATCATCTGGTGGCATCTAATCAATAGATCATGTGCTGGTTGCAGTTAATCTTATTTCTTCATAGCCATGTACAGTTCGGCACAGAGTTTTGTTTGTTTTTCTTTGGCCTCCTCAGGACTGATCGAAGAAATGTCATGCTTGATGACAGGATGGATCCAAAAATGTCATCATCTCTTGCCCTTTCTGCAGGTTCCCCATAATCACAGCAAGATTTAGGGGATTCAAATTATATTCTCAATTCAAATTTAATCTTAAACCAAACTCAGTCTTATCCTTCTTTTTTTTTTCTTAGTGTTCCTTCTTCTCATATTTCAGACATATCATTAGCTCTTTCTGATGGCTCATTAAGAAATTTCTGCACTTGCTTTTCTCTTAAAATGATACCTGCTTACCTATTGACAATCTGTGGAGCCCCCTTCCCGATTTTCTCTCTCTTGAAAATTGCAAGTCTTTGTCCTTTCACCAAAACAACAGATTTTCACATATAAGTAGCACTTTCATTCTGACCTGCTATTTGGTGTTCCTGGCTATCTCCATGAGCTACCTGTACAGGCCTTAATCCATCCTGGGTGGTTCAATAATTTGCATTATTTTCCTTTTGCTCTGTGTAAGCGTGTGGTTCAGCACAGCCCCTGCAGTCATAGTCCCTTGTAGGTTCAGATCACTGGTTTAGATCTGATTCCTGTGCTGGCTTTCACTCCAGGGGAAACAGAGGATGTCAGGATGAAGGAATCACTGTTGTGTGCCTGATCTTGCCCAAGCCTAAAGCTCTGAAGTGTGTATTCCAGCCTGAGGAAGTTGGAAGTGCTCCAAGGTACCCCAGCTTGAAACTAATCTAAAAGGCCAGAGCATTCCTGGATTTTTTTTTTTTTTTTGTATTTGTTTTTGATACCTGTTTGGGTCCAGTTGAGTCAGAACAGAAAAAAAAGCTCATGGCTTCATTTGCATTACCTGCTTTCCAAGTCTTTGCTTTCAGTGACAAGACATCCAGGTGTTTTGCACAAAGCACAGAAATAAAATTCCTAGGAATGACTGCATGGCCCCCTGGTCCCTGCATGGGACTCAGATGTTGGGGAAAGAACACAACAAAAAAATAAAAACAAATTAAAATGAAAACAATGGAAAAATGTTTGATCTAATTATGACATGTACAAATCATTAACTGGCAGGTATTGATCAAAAAAAAAAAACGATGAAAGAAAAAAGAATTCAGTGAAGAACAAATTAAATAAAAAGTATTAGAAGAAAGTATGTGAGTTATAGCAAATGACTTCGGGACCCACAAATTAATAGTATCAGCAAGTCTTTCCTCATACAATAGACGCTCCAGTCCCTTAATCATCTTCATGACTCCACGCTGGACCCTCTCTAGAAGCTCCACGTCCCTCTTGTCC
>JAWLRI010000031.1:5296241-5329060 GCA_034781795.1 Crypturellus tataupa
GCCTGGGGTTATTCCTCCCCAGGTGCAGGACCCTGCACTTGTCCTTGTTGAACCTCAGGAGGTTCCTCTCTGCCCAATTCTCCATCCTGTCTAGGTCTCTCTGAATGACAGCACAACCATGGGGAGTGTTGGCCATTCCACCCAGTTTTGTATCATCTGCAAACTTGCTGAGGGTGCACTCTGTGCCCTCATCCAAGTCATTGATGAACAAGTTGAACAGCACCGGGCCCAGTACTGACCCCTCAAGGACACCACTGACCACAGGCCTCCAACTAGACTTGGCCCCATTTATTACCACCCTCTGAGCTCTGCCATCCACACAGTCCTCAATCCACAGTCCACTCATCCAGTCCACATTTCCTAATCTTTCCTATGAGGATGTTATGGAAGACTGTGTCTTCCATAATTTTGCACATCATGGAAGCTGTACCCACAATGTTGCCTGGCCTGAGTCTGTTAATTAGTTGAATTTAAAGCTGAATACAGATGGTAAACCTATTAATAAATGATGGATTTTTCCACTGACTGGTGGAAAAAAATATTCTATATGAAGTAAATTGTGTAGTTTAAGACAAAATTTTAATTCCCAACAAATTTTTATATATACTTGCAAATTAGACTTAATATATGCATACAACAGAAAAGGAGAACGCTACACCAGGGTGAAATTGCTCAATTTTAGTGAAAAATAGAAATAGTCTAATTAAGACAAATTATTAAACAGAAGAGAGAGTAAAAGCATTCTTTGGCTGAGGATGCAGGAAAAAAAATCAAATGCAACATCCACACGTGTGATTGTGTGGCTCCATGCAGACACGTTTGTACTCCATGAGGATTTTCACACTGTGAGTATTTTGCAAATATCTTGTGTGCCAGAGCCACTGTCCTTGTGAGGCTACCGCAGTCCTACCTTGTGGTGATGCTGGTCCCAGCTGGGACCCATGCGGGCAGAGGGCCTGTCACAAGCTGACAGCACAGTGCCATTTAAAGAAACCGATGTTAGAGTGGGATTATGTATATACAGTGCACAGAGACTAAAAGCTGATGTATTGTAGAGCTAGTACAGAGAAGATCGCACTTTGAATTCTGAACATATCTTTGTGTTATGTATTTTAAAAACAAAAAATAAGATATACTCAGCTCATTTCCTTTTCAGTTGACAGAGATGCACGAGTGTAGAAATCTCACAGGACAGTCCTGTGGTGAGAATTTAAACAAAAGATTTAACCATCCAATTCTAAATTCCTAATTGCAGTAAAAATAGAACTCATTTCCACATCCATGAACAGCCTAAATCTCTTTATCTTCAATTTTCCTCTCTCAGCAGAGGATCTCTGGAGCATAGTGAGGTTTTAAGGCAGCAGTAACTTCATGAAGTTTCTGCTCAGAGCAAACCAGACTTGGTCCAAGTACAGTGTCCTTTCTCCTTGAATCCTTCTAGAAGGGAGAGATGTCTAGAGCCTTACAGAGGCCGTGAGTATATGCAGAGCCTCCAGGCTCCTGCTATCTACTGCAAACCTTCAAGAGCACACTGCTATGTGGACAGCCTGGATAGGAATAGACCCACATTGCTCTCCCCAGGGTACGGGGAGCTTTGAGAGAGACGCAGTGACTTCTACTTCTATGATAGGGGCAGCAATGCCTGTACTGTTAACTTTTTAAAAGGAAGCCTTTGAGTACTGAAATCTCCTGCAGAAGTTAATCCAAGAGGTGAAGGATTAAGATCAAACTAGTCAATATCATTTTCATAAAAATGATTCTAAAAAGTACACAGTGTAATAGTGATATTACCACTAAACAATTTGATGGGTTTGGCTAAAAAGCCTGTAGACTCTGCTCTGTTGTACTTTTGTTAGTCTAGTAGGTAAAAACTGCTGATGGAAATAAATGCTAATCTGCTATTTATAATAAGTGGTTATATCCTAGCCTGTCCCACACACCTTTATAGGTTTTTCATTTACCTTGGGAAATTATATGTACTTTAATTGCAAACTCTTCTCTGGAATTGCTCTCATCTGAACTAACTTTAGCAGGCTTTGTTCTACCCTAATGGCCAGAGGTGTTTTGAGCTGAACACAGGGTGATGTTACAGCTTTGTAAGCAGGTTAACTAATGGCTATATTTATTTTAGTTTGCCAGCAGAGAAAGTGTTATGCTGAATGTCAGATTAATTCATTTATGTGAGAAACTTAGGAAAATTGTTAGTTTAATTCTGTTTCTACTCGCAAAGCTCCCTGTTTCCCCATCAACTTATACTACTGGCTAGTGCTGATAAAGATTTAAGATACAGGTGCCATATGTTGCTGCACAATATTATTATTCAGCATTTTGAAAGCACTGAGAATATGAAAGGTACCATACAAAACAAGAAGATAGCCTTGTCCTGAGAGCTGCATTCAAATTGGTACAAATACCTATTAGATTCTTGAATGTTAAACAACAGGGAATAGGGGTGAAAAAGGAGAATGGTAGCAACACAGCAATATGGTCTTGCCCCTAGAACTCTCAAAGGCAAAATAATAGAACTGAACTTCCAATATTGACCTGAGCAGAGAATAGCTGCTGGGTAGTTGAGGAAAAACATCTTTCATTCTGCGACATTATAGAAAAATGGATAAATATAACTTTGTGCGTGGACTGCTTTCATCCTGAATGCTGGTGTGCAAATGTCACTGTACATTTTAAAGTTCTTACGACACTTAAGTTAACAAGCTCCTGTTGGCATAAATGTGGCCTAAATTTTACTTATTTTCTTCAGTGATTTAAAACCTCATGATCATCTCCAAATCACCTTTTTAAGACTCTGGTATAATCCTTCAGGAATACCTTCAGGCTTCAGGGTTTTACCTTGTGCTGCTTTATGATCAATCTTTTGTATTTCTTGTACATAATTATGCATTTTAATGAGGCTCTCCTCTATAACTTTCATCTCCCAAAGAGGTGATAATTTTCACTTAGAATAATTTTAGAATTCTTTTAGATGATTAGTATTCTTTTAGAATATATAATTTTTCTACTCTGGCAGTGGAAAAGACAATTCTAGCAGTTTATGTCTATTCTAGACACAAAACCTACACGAGTTTAATCAAGCTAAATTTAAGTCGCACTGCTGAATAAATCTGTGGGAATTTATTTGTGGGAATTCTTTTATATTGGCTAAAATTTGATTCAGATTGATAAATACTGGTGCAAACCAGTATTGGCACAAGCTATGTCCACAATACACAATTGCAGTAATTTATCTGTATCTGTTTATTTTTCTGCCAGAATATGCTTCAAGACCTTCAGCTTTTTTTTATTTTATACTCACCTCTCAACCTGTTGTTGGCAGCAGGCCTGGGTCTTACAGATGTCACCACCCACGGCTTCCATTGACTGAGGCGAATGGTCCCAGAGTACCAGCAACAGAAAGGGCAGGACAGCAAGAAGGCAGTGGGGAAGGTCTGGTGGTGACTGGGCATGTTGGGCTGCTTCCTTGCACAGGCCCAGAGAAGATTGGAAATTACTGAGCAAAACCACAAACAAACAATCTTAAACAGCCTCCCATGACATTCTTAGAGCTGCTGATGTTGCCAACTGTTTTAATGCTTGTTATGGTGCAGCTAAAATACGAGTCTGATAGCAGGCACTAGTGGTGATGTGGCTGTTCTCATGTTATCTTAAGTCATGGGAGCCAGGGTGGATAACACTGTGCGGAGTCCTTTCCAGCTAGACGGGGAATACGATGTGGGAGCCGAAAGTCAGGGTGTCTGCAATGAATGTTGAGTAATTGAGAGCAGCTACTGTGTGTGTTTGCTGGGAAGGGCTGGAACAGCTGGAAGTGCTCACACAGACTTTGTATTCCTGCTGGGATCGTCATCCCTTGAATGGATTTTCATAATTGGAAGAGTACAAATAACATAAATAAAAGGAGGTGATTTACCTCACTTTTCTTCTTGTTGTTTCCTGGAGTTTTATAGCACAGTTGTGTGAAGACTCTGTTAGTCGGCAGTGGGTAGTCCACTCATAGGAAATATTAATAATTGCTTCTAAATTATTGTTTTGTTGAAAATCATCTTCTCTAATGAAAGCATAGAGATTATGTATTACTCATTGGACTCTTTATGTTTTTCTGTGAATATAATTTTATCTTGTTCGATTAAGGAAATGAGACTTATGTGATAAAAATAATGTGTGTGCCTGTGTGTCTATGTGTGTGGGAAGGAACATGCATAAATGTCCCTTTATGCTTCTCTGATCAGTTAATTTTTGAATAAAGTGAACAATGTCAAATTTAATAGGGTGATATAGGTATTAGAGATATTGCATTCTTATGCCTTCTGAAAAAAAACAGAAATCCTGCTAGGTGAAAGAAGCCCTCTTAGGTTACTCACCAAAAGAAAGACTTCTGTCCTTATAAGACATCAAAGAGTTCACACAGAAGGTTTCCCGCTTGAGGCATAAATCAGGAGGGAGTCATTAGCTCCACTTCTGAGCAAATGAACTACTTATTTTGTTTGGGGAACTATTGTCCCTTCTCTGTCTCAGGGGACAAAATTCATTTGCTAATTTTAATGCCAGTTCTTGTCATGTCTTGGTCTGTGGACCAAGGACCGTACGAGATTAAAGAGTTTGTTGAAGAATTGGAGAGTTTTTTCATGGCTGGCTTTGTTGTTGTTAATTGACAATGTAAAAGTGTGAGTATAAAAGGCAAATCTACTTTTATGCTTTCAAAATGGAATTTAGCAGCTAACTGCTGAGTTAGCAATTTTGTAAGTGCATATTTTTTTCTTGGGGGGTGAAAACACCCTCCCTCCAGGATCTACCTTCTGCCTTTGCCTCCTCTCAAAAGTGACCATAAAAAAACGAGGTGGAATGGCTGTAACACAAGTGTCAATGCTCTCAGTTACCAGAATGGGAATTCAGAGCTACTCAGGAATCAGCTGGGTTTTCTGAGAGGAGAATTTGAAAACGCAAGAGGAGGTTTGAACAGTAGGACAGAGAACTTTGCCTGAAATCTTGATGCTAAACCACTATCCTCTTATTCCTCAACACTAGTGGTGAGAGAGACTGCAGACTAAGCAGAAATACCAGTTGGAAAATGAACAAAATATATTCGAGTCAATTTTGATTTAGGTAGTATATTTTATATATATATATAATATGTGTATATATATTTATATCTAATGTACATAATAGTTGCTGAAAGGCACTCAGCTTCCGACTTGTAAAAGTTTCCTGCTTGTCAGAAGTTTGTGAATCTCACACAATCACATTCCTTCTTATTTCTTCCTAGCACCAATGGCATTTCCTTAATGAATGAGAGTCATTCAGAGACTTTGGACTGCAAAACAAAATCTCAGAGAAAGTGAAAACAGCCTGGGATGGCTGAACTTATTATTATGAATGTATAACATTGACAGGCAGAGGTTGCCATGGAGGCTTAAAACAGGTCCAGTTACATCTGGTTTCCTGGGCTGCAAACAGTCAAATTTTGAACAACTCCATAGATGGGATTTCACAGTCCCTCTGTGCAATCTGATTCAATGTTTGACCAACCTAAGGATGAGAAAGGTTTTCCTAATATTTAATTGGAATTTTCATTTTCCAGCTTGTGCCTGTGACCTCTTTTCCCATCATTCTTCACCTCCTGGAAGAGTGAGGCCACATCTCTTCATCCTCCCATTGGATGGCTGAAAACAGCAGTGAGATCTTCCCTGAACCTTCTCTTCTCCAGATCGAAAAAACCCCATCTCTTTCAGCCTCATCTTGTACATCCTGTGCTCACGCCACATGGAGCATCCTTGCAGCCCTTTGCTGCAGTATGTCCATGTCTGTTTTGTTCTGCTAATCAAGGCAGATGTGTTTGCCTTCTGCAAGGTATGTGTTTGCCTTCTTTGTCACAGGGATATCCTGCTGACTGCGTTCAACCTGCCATCCACCAAGACATCTGGCCATTTTCTGCAAAGCTCCTCTTTCCCAACTCATGCTTAACTTTTATGTTACATAGGATTGTTATATCTTAGTTGCAGAATTCTGCACTCACCTTCACTGAATTTCATGAGATTCCCCTTTTTTTCCAGTCTGTCGATGTCTCTCTGCATGGCAGCTCTGGCTTTAGTATATTGACCACCCAATTAGGCATCATCGAGGATTTTACTGAGAATGGACTCCACTCCGGCTTCCGTGTCTTCAGTAAACACATCAAACAGTATTGGCCACAGTATTGATCCTTGGGGGATGCCGCTAGTAACCTGCTGCTGGTTGGGCTTTGTGCCACTGCACATAACTCTGGCAATCCAGGCAGTTTTCCATCTCCTTATCGTCCACTTATCCATTCTATATTTCACCAGTCTGGCCATGAGAATACCACAGCAGTCACAGCATCACAGAAGTCTTGCTAAAGTCTACATGTAGCAATCCGCTACTCTCTACTTGTCCACTGGGCTTATGCGTAAAATGCTATTGAGTTAGTCAGGAGGAATTTGCCCTTGCTAAATCCATGCTGGCTGGCTGTTCCCAGACATATTCTTGTTTTTCATATTTTTCAATATGTATTCACATCTTTGACAGTTCCTTGTGTTATACGGAGTTCTGACACTAATTACTGTTCATTATTATTATCTTTTTAATTTAGATGGGATATAGTGAATCACTATCCAGAGACAATAGCACAGAAAAAAAAAAGAAAAGGAGCATTAAGTATTTTAAGAATAGCAAACCTATAATGGAAGTGATGGCTTTCCTCTCTATCATGGAATTAAACAAATATTTATGACAGATGAACATCCTGCCAAAAACTGAATAATTTTTTTTGTATAGGTTCTCCCCTCAGAAGTTGTAGGGCAGTTAGATACATTGCCATTGTTTACTCCTAATAAAATAATAATGATTCATGTTAAGTAATAAAGACATAATAATGTCAGAGACCAATTAAAAAAAAAAGAGGAAAAGAATCCTGGGCTGTGTGACAGAACGTCCAAGAATTCCAAAGACATCAAATAATGCAGTTGGTACTGTTTAGAGCTCTTAGCACAGATATGCCTCTGATTAAAACTACCACTGACTAATGGTAGCAAATTTTAGGATGAAAAAATCCTTTCCTTCAAAATCCTTTGAAAGTCAGTAAAGTTGCATTAGATGAACTGGGCGAAATGCTGATTAGAAGTAGTTATAAAAGAGCTGGATGATGTGACAGAATATGATCAATGCTTATGTAAAAGAAAGTCTTGTTTTGTAAAGCAAGAATCTTTCAAATACTTTATCAGAAAAACAGATAAATAGAATTGATAGCCATAATTTGCTTATATTTTAAAAGCTATTGATATCTGCTGGAATACTGAGGAAGGAAAGAATTATTAGCCTCGAATCAAATACGACTAGATTTAAACAATTAAAGACTATATTTACATTATGATTTATTTTCAGCCACTAGGCTATAGGCCAAGTATCCTGTAGTTGGCATGAGCAACAGCTAGTAGAAGTAATTTATGACAGAACCTTCCGCCTCCTGTCCTAATGAAGAAGAGTAGCTGCTGCCATTGTGTTATCTAAGACTCCCTAAGCAGAACAGAAGGAGATAAGGAAAGCCAAGAAAATTCTCCTTGGAAAGATAAAGAAAGGAATGCAACAGATGAGGGAGGAAAGGGACTGCTGAGGTAAGTGGAGACATTACCAGCTTCAAACAAAGAACTGGAAAAAAAATTATAAAAGGTGACCAGAACAGAGAACTTGAGCGAAAGCTTTGAACTTGTGAATGCTTTGAACTTTGAATGAGATGAATCTGCATGATCTCTGCTGTAGACCATCTCCAGATACTCAAGACTCACAGGACATCTGGCCAACAGCCTGGTGAGATTTTATTAACAGAGAGTATGTATCACTTATCACTGCTTGGCTTTGCATAGTTGTGTATGTTCCAATAAAGCTTGTCTGCTAGAGGACAGGCTTTCTTTATCTCATTTATTGACTGCCCACTACCTACATTTATCATTTTGGCAGTAAATTTGGCATTTCTAGGTGGGCTTGAAGGTGGGTGAACTGAGAGGGGTAGATAACCTTTTGGAACTACAGGTTTGAAGTACTGCAATTTTCCTTTCCAGGTATAAGAAAGGTGCCAGTGTTAAGACAACTTTGTTCGGAAATAGGAGACATTGATCTCCTCTTACATTATTACAAAAGAAGCTGAAGATAGCTGGAAGACAGAGCAGTTCATGCTTCAAATGTATATCCCTCCCATTTGGTCAGATAGGGCATGCCAGGAGCCAGAGACATATCTAGTGAGGCATCTCTTGTCAGGAAAGGCTGATAAAGGCAGTGTATAAAACCTTAGGCTAACTAACTGGACAGTGACTCTGCTGAACAGAGAGGTCATAGTGGAAATTCAGAATCAGTCTTAGTTGTCTTACTTCATCCACACTTAATGGACGAAGGAATAGAAGTGGAAGACCATGAACACTTCCTCCCCAAAACCATAGAAACCATTTGTATTTGATGGCCATACTAAAGGGACAAAGGCAGGTAAGACTGGTTGATTGGATGTGGGCCAATTGCTATGAAAAAGCAGCGTCTCACATGGGGCATGATACTAGCAAAATGGTCAAGGGAACGCTGCAATGGCAGCTTTACAAGTCAGACCACAAGATCAGCCAAAGTCAGGATCAAGTTTCAAGCTGTATAGTGAGTGAAAAACTGGACTGGCTGTTGGTCTGGAAGGAAGAACAGTCAGTAGAGAGTAAACATCTTTTAACTTCAATATAGAAGGCCAAGGACTCCCTAAGGTATATCCCACTCCAGCAATTCAAGAAGGAAGAACAGAAGGCTTAGACAAGCTAGCTTTGCAAGCAAAAGATACAAACCCGATTGATTTAGTGGAAGAATCATACAGTTTGAGACCGAAAGTGTGGTAGGATATCTCTATTCTAGATTTGTACAAAAAGCAGATCAAGTTGGTATAATGAACTTATACTTGGGGAAATTCAGGGATAGACAAAGCCTAGACAAGATTACAGCGATGCATGATAGCCTATGATAAGAAAATAAGTAGAGAAGTATGTTAAGAAGTATATAACTTATTTGACTAGCATTTCAGATGATAGAAAAGGAAAAAAGTTCACTAGAGGATTTCTAGACTATGGAGCAAGTAGTGAAAAGGGTCCTTGTCCCAGTCTGTGTGAGGAAACAAGGACCATCTTATGATAGTTTCACCAACTTGACAAACTACTGTATTTCCAACTCTCCAAGAGAGCCAGCACAGTTGCTGAGGCTTCTGCTAGAAGCTAACTATGATCCAGGCCTACATGTCTTAGGAGAGATTTTAAGTGGTTGAGTCTGGCACAAAGATTTATGCAAGGACTCCACATTGCTGGAGATCCCCAGAGATGACTGTTGAATGTTGAAGACTATCTTGAAGGAAGTATTAACACAGCAAAGGAAAGCCTGAGATCAGAATCTCCCAGTAATCTTAATGCCGTGATGAGAAGCTGTTGAAAATCATGAAATGGAAGAGACTTGAGGATGCTCCACTTGTGATTAGGAGGGCATCTGCCAGATAAATTACAAACATATGGCACAACAGACAGATGGAATCAAGGCACGCTAAAGACAGTGTCAGCTACACACCACCAGGTAGCCAGGCGTACATTAGAAGCAAATGTTCAAAGGATGGATAAAATATCATGCTTGTTGTATCCGCTAGAGTGAAATATTGGAGCCAAAGGAAAAAACATATGTTGAGACCACAGAGTATGGGATCTCTCATAAATATATCCCTACTGCATAGAAATGAAAAGGAAAAGGAAGACAAGAGAAAATGTTTCATTTTTCAAATTTAGAGGTATGGAAGGGATATAAATAGGACTGAGGATTTCATTTGCTTATAATTTGAAGAAAAACAAAAATAGGACCTGACTGGATGCTCATAGAATCCCTAACCTTGTTTGGAACAGGGAAAATTTTTGAATTTGCAATTTGAGGATTTACTTTGGTTGCTGTCAGTGCTGTCAGTGCTGAATAGCACTGAATATAGTCAGATGCACCCAACTAAACTTATACCTGTGTAAAAAGTTTAGAAGTTAGATATTCTAACAAAGGAGCCATAGTCCAGCACACATTTAAATAAAAGATATTTAAAGAATATTGCAGAATGGCCAAGATATGAAGTCCACAAAAAATGTGGAAGTTTGAAGTTAAAATCCAGAAGGCTTGTCAAGGGTTCAGGACGCAGGCTGCATAATCCACCTTTTCTGTCTACACAGGATTTATAAGAGAAGTCCTTCTGACTTGCTGGCCATGGCATTGAGAGGAGCATGACCTGGAGTAGTCAGTAGTCAGACAGCAGCACACATGCTGAAGTCTGGAAGGATTGAATTGGAAGGCTTGAGGTGTTGAGACACCAGGAAGGGAGGCTGCAGTGGTGTACAGTGCCCCTAAATCCTCCTAACAGAAAAATAGCCAAACTCTAGTACTCGGACAGTCGGTGGTAGGAAATGTTTTGCCCGCCTGAAAATAAAATGCAGCTATTGAAAGCCTTGCACGTTGAAAGAAAAGCGCTCTTCCTTGCCTCTTGTTCTGCATACAGCACTGAGAGAGGGAGACTGTGGAGTCCTCCCTGTTGGGATCAGAGAGATTAATTCAGCTGGGGATAGAGAGCGACAAATACAAACTTGACAGAGACTATTTGCCTTTATCCAAAGCTGTTCTAAGTGATCGCATGTGCTGAGAGTGGTGGTCAGCATCAAAGGTGGTCAGCTACATCCAGTTGTAGCACTGAGAATTAATGAGAATGATTCTGTGATCTTAACTCAGTGGGCCACAGAATGAAGACAAGGGTGCCAATTAGAAATGGTAGCTGAGTCAAGTGTGCATTTTTGAATGAAGTCTGTGCCTCTGAGTACTTTTGAGTAAGTAATATTTATCCTGATGCTCCAGAGAATTGGCATGTCATTTTGAGATCAGTCTGCAGAGGAATAATGAACAGCTTTAGCTTATGTATGAAATGGATATGTGTGTTGCAGAACAAATAATGTGTAAATATGATTTAATTAATGACATTAAGAATCAAACTATAACTAATAACTCCAATACAGCTATTATTGGATATTGTGATTTTTTTTATATAAACCACCTGTGTTTTCTAGTTGATTACTCATTAAAAACTGAAACCTGTATCAAAATATAACCCCAACTGAAACTGATATAAAATTGTTTCCTGTAAGAAAAATGGTAGAACATGCAAATGTTACAGTAACTATTAGAAACTGCTACAGAAGCAGGCCAAATAATCTTGATAATTATACATCATAGTGACAGATACTGGAATGAATTAGAAGAGTAAAAAAAAAAAAAAAAAAAAAAAAGTGACCAGAACAAAGAGCCAGTGAATTCTTTGGACGTAAAGAATTTGAATCCACATATTGGTCTATGTGCACCTGGTGACCAAAACTCGCAAGATGTTTGATTAGGAGATTCGTGAAAACTTCGTACTGCTTGGATTTGCACAGTAGTGGAACTATCCTGACGCTGATGTGTCTTTGTTGTGAATGGTCACTACCTAGATTTATAGCTTCAAGAAGACTGCCTGTTCGCAATCTCTCTGGCACAAGTTAGTGGAAAAACACAAAGTCAAATCAGTAAATGTCATATCAGAATCTGTGCTCTGTCAGCTCTACTAGCTTTTGAGAAATAAAGAGCATATTAAAAATTGGCATGAATTTTTGACACAATGTATACTTCATTTCAGCTGACATAGTGCAAATAAAAAGCTAATAGCGATTAAGTATTTGTTAGCCTACTGCATACACAAATTCATCATTAGGCTCTCTTGTACTTAAGCTTTTAATCTCTATTATCAGTTTTTCAGTCTTACTTTTGTTTTTCATCCCTTGTTTGTATATTGCTATATAATAACATTTTTTTTTCTTTTTTAAATCAGTAATTTTTTGTCTTCTTTTGCAGACCATTTTCTTCCTGGGATTTTTCCATCCGTGTTTTCTGCAAGTTTCCTTTTTGAAAGCCTATTTAGTGTTTTCATATTGAAAGTTTCATTGCTTAAAAGGCCTTATGATGTAAGAGCAAGAGCGACTGAGATGCTAACCTTCTTTTCTCTTTGGTTATTAAACAGCTCTTCTGGGGGATATACAAGTTCAGAGATTCTTGAACTTCTGCCAGAACCACGGTACACTTCCAGTGGGTATATATAATTCTTTAATGCCTAGAACGCAGCTGGATAATGTTGGGTTTACACATGCCTAGAGCCTAATGCATATACCTGCTCCAAAACTGATTCTCTCTTTTGCCGTAATTCTTACTAGATTGTTATATAATAAACAGCCAGGTGCCAACAATCTCAGCAACGATGCCCCAGCTAAATCTCTTTTAGATGAAAGTGCACCTGCCAGAAGTATTTCCCAGGACATGCAACCATGTAGTCTGCAAATTCCAATAATGCTCATTCTCTTGGTTAAATTACACCTAGAAGTCTAGTCAGACACAGGAAAGTTGGTAGATGTGCCTCAAAATAAATAAGCTGGGATCTATGATCACTAATATAGGTTTTACAGACCTGGAGCTCCATGAATTCTAGTTGAATTATTTCAAATTTATATAATTTAAGCACAAGATGGAATAGTTGGCATGCATTTACTGGGCAAATATTTGTAAAGGTGCATTTTCTTGTAATCTTATTACACTGTGCATAATTGTTATGAGCATGTGGTTTCTGTGCCCATCCTGAACCCTGGGTTTCAGACTTGGGAGTTGGATTCCTTTCTAACCAAATAGAGCATTTTAGCTCACCCAGTGCAAGGCTGGCTGCTCTGCAGTCAAAGGGGATCTCTTGACTTTAGTGAGCCCAGGCTTTCGCCACTGACACCACTGGGTAAGGGCATAGCGTACTGAGGCACTGAAGGTGTAATAGTCTAGCCTTCTGTCAGAGCTCTTTATAATTAATTATGACTTCAGAATGGAAAATCATATTCAAAGCCTCAATGGCTTGTGGGCATCTGCTATAGGCTGCCTCATCAGGGGAAGGTAGAGGGGAGCTTCTTCAGGCAGTTGAGTGAAGCTTCACATTCACAGCTCCTGGTCCTTGTGGGGGACCCTGGTACTTGCAGAAGTCATGTACACATTTTTCAATTAGAGGAGGTTATAAGTGTAATAGTAATTCTTCATAGTCATAAAGAACTAATCAAAATATAGCAGTAAATACTTTTTTTCCACGTAATTTCAAGTGTAGTATTGCTTGCTGTGATAACCAAGAACATCTGTGCTCTAAACATATGCAGCTAACTCTGCTGAAGAGTTGGACCAATCTGAATCATAACTTAACCCTCGTTCTTTCTGGACTCAAGCAAGTGATTAAGTTCTTCTTTGCTTCCAATATCTGATTGAGAGAAATAAAAATGATTCTGAATTTCATTCTGATTCTGAAATTTCACATAATGAAAAATAATTAATCTAATGGTTCCTATGCCATGGCCTACAAAATCCAGACCATGGTTAGTATGTGAACAAGGAGGCTCTGCCATGCTTGGGTTGCCCTCAGCTAGCAGATGTTCTCTAAGGTCTTTTGCTCAGCAATTAAAAACTTTGAGCGCCCCTAAGAGTTTTCTAATCAGTGCTGGGATTGACAGTGGGGTAGAATTAGATCAAGAATCAAGGGGATCAGCACTGATTTCTTTGCAGTGGCTTTTCTTTGGCTATAGCCCACAGGCCCTGCACACAGATAAGAATATAAAAAGCTATAAATGTGTTAATGCTGCTAATATTACCTGTTGTTCTGGCACTTTACTTCCTTCTTCGATGAAAGCCAGCTCATCTTTGGATTTTTTTGTGTTATAGATCCTCCTGAGATGCTACATACTTCAGGTCAGGCTGTGATTTGTGTTAATGTCATATAACAGAGACTTTTTTTTTCCATGTAGCACATAAGAATCTGAATTCTTATTGTTATTGCTGAATCAGTAAACAGATGTTAAGAAATTGTACCATTCTGTATTTTGTTAAAGGAAAATAACCAATAAGAGACTGAAAGTTACTTGCATGATATTAAGTTAATTCAGTGTATTTTTAGGTAATAGTGAGGAATAAAACAGATACTTTTTTTTTTTTTTTTTTTTTACTTTTTATTTTTTAAATATAATTATAAAGCTGAAATCTTAAATATAATTTCAACAAAGTTTTGGCTGTATCTGTAAGAATGAAGCACAGATTAAGGTGACAGTGAAAAATGAGCTTAGCAATAGCACAAAGATTATATCTACAAAGGTTATAAAAGATACATCATCTATTAGAGACCAGAAGAGAAGCATCACAGGGGTGCAAAAGAAAATCAGTAATCCTCAAATGAATAAAAATGTAGTTTGATTGGAAAATGATGAGTGATGTAGGCAACTGGACAGTGGAAACAGCAGCTTGTTGTACATCCTGTGGGGCTGATGTGTTTTCAACTATTTCACATATTGAAAAATGTTTAAGATTATTAATGCTGCTGTTATATATAATTTACGAGAGAATTTTAGGGAATTAAAGATCATCGATGGCTGAATTGGAGGGACAATATTACTCAGAAAGATGTATGATGATGAAGGGCTGGAAACTGATAAGGAAAAAAAATGGAAGGAGGAACAGTTTGCTGAGTACCCAAATCCAGCAGGAGAGAAGGGTGGTGGGATCAATGACAAAGAGTTAAAAGAGTAAAAGAAAACAGTGCAACATTCTAGAACAATCCTACTGCCACCAGTCCAGATTCAAGGACCTGGAAATTTCTGTGCTGTAGATCACAGAAAAGTGCCAGATAACAGACCTTACCTTCCACTAGTGTGGGCAATGTAGATTTTACCCATTTCTAGGGTACTTAATGAAATCATGGCAAGACTCGTGTAAAGGAGTGGGCATGGTAGCAAGCAACTGGGCTGCTTGCATTGTATCAGACAGGCCTTTTCCCCCGATGACATAAAGCTAATATGAATGTGATCTACTTGACTGATGTTAGAATCTGAATGCTGTTGCATGGATTGATTTAGAGAGCAGAAAAGGAAGCAGAGATTAAACAGGAAGAGAAAAAAAAAGGAGCTTGAACAATTCAAGATGTGGGTCAAGCATCTCTAATGGAAAATGAAGGAAACAAAATGTCATTCTGTCTTTGTAAAGGACTTTAGAGACATCCAAAAGTTACAGACAGCAGGGTTTTGATTAAGGAAATGGGATTTGTTATGATCTGGTTCCTGGGAAGCACTGCTGTTAAGTGCAGAATAGATAGGCATGTATATAACAGCTTAAAGGAATCATTTTTTTATTCAGGTAGGGATGCAGGAGGAGTGTTTGACTATCAAAATTTATTACGGTTGACCAGGGAGGATTGGACAATTTTCCCAAATGCCACCTGTCACAAAAAGGGGAACAAGGAGGAAAAATATTTTACAAACAGAGAGTTTTACACAGATGCTGGACTCTTATTAGCTTCATTGAAACTGGAAGCATATGTTTGGAATGGGAGATATATCTGGAGTGTCAGAGATGCGTTTTTTTAAGACATCAACTAGGTGGTTGAGAGGAAGGGGATGTGAAACAGTGAAAGAAAGGTATCAATATAGTTGAATGGACTTGCACAGGGAGTAATGTAAATAAGAAATAAGAAAACACAGATCAGATTTTGATCTTGGCTTATTTCAGAAGTATGCTCCTTGAGTTCTGTTACTAAAATCTGAATCATTTTGACTTGACATTTTAAATCTCTATCAAAAAACATGAAAAGGTACAAAAGTTATAATAATGACTCACTTGTGCAAAGTATAATGGAACCGCAACAGTTCACAGTAATAATTGAGACTTAGCTGTGCTGGAACATCAATAGTATTTATTTCTTGGCTAGTAATAAACAGTATAACAGAGTGGTTCTGTCAGAGATCACTGAGAGATTCAGGGGATTATGAATCTATTTCTGCACACCGATCTCTCTCTTTGGCTGCTAGCATGTATTAGCATAGCCTAGACACGACAGAAACTTTTGTTCTCGGACATGTGGCACAGTAGGGAACATGGAGATAGAAATGCCAAATGAATTTTTGCACATGCCATGATCGGAAGATCCTTTCTCTTGCTCTCTGCTTTAGGTCTTCTCCAGCAATTCGTTGAGAAGGGCAGCTGAAGTGCAGAATGCAGGTAAGTTCAAGAGACATGTTGTTGGAAAGGAAGGAGCTTCACTGTTGCAGTGAAGATGTAATGAGGACGAGGAGTAGGGAGAGGATATCTGGTGTTCCTGGAGTTAGGAAGGCAACTTTTCCAGAAGCATTCACTTAGATTAGTTTGTTAGTTGTAGCGTGGGGAGCTTGAGACATAAACCAATAGAATTATTTTTTTTATAATTTCACATGCACATTCTCCTAGTGTCATCATTTCCACCTGTAGTGTGGGCCTCTCATTAACCAGTCAGAGGATTTTGCAAATAAGAATATCCAAGGAGGATGCCAAGCTTTTGGTTCCCAAGAACCGTTTATTTTCTTAAATACTTTTGTTAGTTTTGTGGTGAAAAGCAGAAAAAATACCTTTGTGCTATTCTATGCTTGACCAAGTGTGGTTTTACTCTTAGTGCAGTGGAGATGCCATCAGTGATTATGCTTGAATATTAATGGGTGAATAAACTGATAAACCTTTGGTTATCATAAACCATTACCATGCTATTCAATTTTACTTTTCTAAATGAAGGGAGAAAAATACAGGTTTGCAAAATAGGCAGGTATAAAATGCTGCAAATCTTCAGTGATGAGAAAAGGTAACAAGCAGAACTGGGTAGATTTGCTTCCAGTCATACTCAAAGTCTCAAAGTCCCCAAGACCCAACTTCAGATTGGTCTTGATTTTCACGAGGACAAGAAAAATTCTAGCAAACTTTTTCCTTGTGGTAGCAACATTTATAGAAATTAATGCTCTATCTTCAGATCTTATAAAATCATGATCATGTGGTACTCTGCATACAGAACTGGAGCTTAGAACAGGACAGATGCAGATTTAAGCATGTAATAATATTGGAATCTTCTTCCTCTGTTGATTGAAATGCTTACTGATATTAAAAACTGTATCTTATTTTGTTTAATATATTTTTCTTAATTATTTTGTACTATTAAGCTAAGAGGTACCTAGCATTTCAAAGCAACGTAATTATTTTAAGAATCCATTTAAATAAAATGAGAGTATAAATTGGATAGAAAATAATTATCTTTCCCTTATAAGACCTATTTTAGCTTAAATTTATGACTTTCCCAGAAATATTTTTCTAAAAACAATGGCAAATTGATGGTATTCCATGTTATGAGAGCTCAATTTTTAAGCTGGATGTCTTCAGCTCCACGAACTTATAGAAGTTTTGCATTAAATGTGATTAAACGGTTCTTCCATTGAAATCTAATGCTTTCTGTCATATATTTAGCCCAAAGACTGAGAGTTTGGCCAGCCATGGCCACAGGCAGAGCATCAGCAAATGTCTACAGTGACTGTAAATGGAAGCGAATGAGCAGTGACTGCCGCAGCCTAAGAAGCTGCTGACTGAAGAAGCGGGAGACGGGATCTGCCTTGGAGCTGGAGCTGGAAAGACCTCGCCTGAGGGAACTGCCTGGCAAGGAGGCCTTGGCCTCCATCTGAGGCACGCTTGGAGCCTTTTTTTGCTCTTCCCTGAAATCGTCCTCTGTGACCTCCCTCCGCCTCTCTCCTTTTATCTCTGGCAGGGCATAAAATGCCTGGAAGCGCCGGTACGGAAGAGACGGAGCAGGGAAGGTGCAGCTGTCGGCCCTGGCTGGGATGGTGCTGCCTGCGCTTGCTTGGTGGCAGCAGGGGCATGGTGCAAGCATGGCCTTGCCTCGGGTTTGGGGTTTGCCTTGGGATGGGGGAGCATCCTTGTGGGATTGGGGAGCATCCTTGTGGGTTTGGGGAGCATCCCCACGCATAGGAGCTGGGCAGGGATGGTCCCACTGCAGGCAGGAGAGCGTTCCCAACACCGTCCTCAGTCCTATGGAAACTTATATAAAGAGCAGCATTTTACCTTGAGACATTAATTTATTGAGTAGAGAGTGGGAGACTGAGCACTTACAGGTGTATTTTGAGGCAGCGAAATAGAAAAAACGAATAGAAAACTAGAGAATTAGTAACAGGAAGTGAAACTACTCCTTTTTCAGTTATTGGACTGGATGAGGCTCAGTCAAATAAACAGTCCCACAACCGTCCTATGGCTGATGGCCTGTGTGGAGGAAGCTTGTGTGAAGCCCAGACACCACTTTCACTAGCATCATTTACCCAGTCGGTGCAGACTGGGGACTGCAGCAGCCCGTCCAAGGCTACAGATGAAAGAGCCCCAAAGAACTCTCCTACCCACGGCATGGCCTCCTTCGGTCCACGTCTGGTCTTGAGACCTTTCTAAAATCCCTGGGAGACACCTGTATGTTAGTGCTGCAGCCGGAGCGTGCTCTGGACATGAGAGCTAGGAATCTGCCGGGACCTGCATGGGCTTTGATCAAGGTTTCTGCATTCGAGCACTTGAATCTGGAGTGCTGCTGCGGTACGCAGGAAGGAACGGCTACTCGGTGCTTTTCACAGAGTGGCCCTGATCCTTCAGTCAGTGCTTGCATAAATCTCCCCCCGAAGCCAGAGCATGTTTCTGCGGTACACAGACAGGGGGAGGGGAGCCAGTGTAATTAAAAAAAAAAAAAAAAAAGAAAAGAAGCTGAAGGAGAACTAATTACTGCAGTCATTTTTCTGGCTTTGTTAATGAGGAAGTGGAATTGGGAAGCAGAGATACTGTATATGAAACACTTTGACAGTTTAAAAACTGTTAGCCACATCTAGTGAGACTGCTTAATTTTTAGTACTAATAGCAGAACCAATCCCAGACCAACAGTTCTCTGAGCTTCAGTGGTACTCTGGGGAGGACACTGCTATTTGCAACAATATTACTCTTCTTTTCTTTCTTTCTTTCTTTCTTTCTTTCTTTCATTTTTTTTTTCTTTATTTTTCCTTGTTTTTTTTTAAGCCTCATCACTCCGTGTTTATTGTGGTGCTTGCTGTGTATGATGAGAACACGGGCGGTTTGCACATTTGGAGCAACTCCTGCATGTCTCAACACATCTTATCTGGCTCTCCGGAGTACCCGAGGAGCTGGCACCTGCCTTCTTACTCCCCCCTTGTGTGGATACTCCAGCAGTTGCAACTTTCACTCAGCTTCAAAGGCAGGTGAGGGGCAGATCACTGATGACTCTTGGTGCAATGAAAAACACCTAACAAAGGGACATGTATAAATGACTGCCCTTTCCCTGGATTTTATACAATGTTCAGTGCAAGAGTTTAGAACATCAGGTGAAGCAGCATGCTGTAAACCTGCTCTTAATGGGAAGCACAGCTCTCTGTAGCATTGACCTTGTTCCTGCAGTACAGGTTTTCTTAGCAACTTGGTTGAAGAAAATCAGTATCTGCTTCTATTGGAAGCAGATAGTCTATTGGGCCATTCCCTTATTTATACAAAGATAAGTTTTTTCTTAATCCCACATTTTATTTTATCTTGTAAATCTATGTCTAATAGTATCCATGCTGCATCCTAGTGCAGTCCTTATTACTTCATTTTTTCCTCTGGAATTAAGATATGTGAAATATTCACAGAAGGGGAACAGTCATAATTTTCCATTCTCTCACATATGCTTGCTATGGTTTAGCGTTTACTCCATGGGTTATAGTGAATTTGAATCTGCTGCACTATGGGCGAGATCTGAAACCAGTTTTAGTTCCTGTTTGTCTACAATGTATATTAGTTAATTTCTTTTTTTCACAGATCAAAGTGGTTTTGTTTTCACAAAAAAAAAAAAAAAAAAAAAAAAGCAACAGTACTAATATCCCTTGAGCTGTGCTTTCTGCGGCACATCTGAATCTGACCCATTGCCCAAACGCAATTTTCAGAAACACGGGTCTGAAAGAGAAACCCTGGATTACTGAATGCAGCTCTCTTCTCTCAAATGGAAATAGGCTATACAATTTCTTTACATCAATTATGTATTGTTTTGCTCACAGTAATATTAGAAGGTTTTTCAAGAACTTTTTCCATTGAAGGCTCAAAACCTTGTTCTACATCCAACCTTATACGTTCAGAAACATTTTATACCCATTTATTCTCATGCCAGCATTTTCTTTTAGCTTAAATAGCTCTTTCCTCTCCTTGTGTTTACCTCCCCCAATGTATTTATTGACAGCAGTCATAACCACCATTGTTTATCACATCTCTATTTACTATTTTAATTAGAAATAGCAGTGTTGATTTCTCCCATTTTCTTTTCTTTATAAAATAAAAGATTGATTATCAGATATTTGATGCCAACAATTTTCTTTCTTTTTTTTTTTTGTCTGTTAATTTTAAATGGCATCAATTTATTTAACTTGCTGCTCATACTGAAAAAGAATGTTATGCCTAATTGGCTGCATTTTCATAGCTACACAAAGGGGACATTGCATAAAGGCAAAGCAATTGGATTCTCTGTCAAAACAAATTAGAAAATATATTTTTGGTTCTTATTAGAGTAGCAAAAATACTTGGTTCCTCTGCAATCTGTATAATCATTTGACCTATTTATGACCTCAGGTGCGCTTGGTTCACCTCCAAAGACCAAATGAAGTGATAACTGTAGCTAGTCAATAATCCAGGACTTAGCTGGCCCAGGAGACATTAGCATTAGTGTCCTATGGGTGATGTCTAAATTAGATGGCAGTCAGGTATGTGTACACTGGAGCGGTCATTAGAGCGGGCAGATGTGCTCGTCTAATGGCTTACAGTGGGGATTGCTGCAGGGGGAATTCCTGGAGAAAAAAGTGAGTTAATATGAGACAATGGGCTATACAAAAGGGTGCCTTTCTGAGAGCTCTGATGAATATCCTCAACGTACAGACTTGCTGCAATTACTCCACAGACAAAATATGTGAATTATTAATTTAATTAACATGAAAGACATAATTAATCTGGGTGCATAAATGTTGGTCAGTGGTACCATTCAAGCAAGCCTTTTTTTTTTTAATTCTAACTATGTAAAAACAGTGGGCTTAAAACCTGAATGCAATATACAGCCCTAAACACAGTAGAATAAAGCTTTACGTATGTAAGCAAAAATGTCCATGGTCTCATTACACCATTGAGAACTAACCAGCATTACTCCCAAATAACAAAGAAAACTAAGTGCACAAGTGACCTATGTACCAGCATCTATGCAAATCTCAGGCAGATGCAGAGATTTATACACACTTTACACACCCCCGAGGAAATACCCATTTTATATCATTGATGGAGCAGATGTATTTTCCTCTGTGAAATGTGCACAGAATCTAATCAGAACAAAGTGTTTAATGTATTCAAAACAAGCACACACCATCCCTTAACTTTACTAGTAAACTGAAATAGAGTAATGTCATATCTGAACTAATTAGAGGTTTTATTGTATGCTATGACTATACATTTGCATGAGTGCATTAGCAGAATCTTATGCCATTCCAACTGCGCTGCACATTCTTATCCAGACAAAAAATAAATTTTATTCTGATCATAACTGGCAGTGTGACGAAAAAGCTGCCAGTGTGAGATATTTGATCCCTTGAAAATTTTGATGTAGATTTCCAGTATTCCTCCCTGCCTCCCTCCACTAAACCTTTGCTTTTTGGATATGGAAGAAAGAAAAGTAAGAAGGCTTTGGAAAAACAAGTCAGTCCCAAAGAGAGCCTTCTAGAGCAATCAGTAAGCCCAATCCTGCATCTGTACATTTTGCAATAGGAAAGTGATTAATATACTGCAGACTTTGACCATGTGGACTATTGACTGTTTTGATGTCACAGAAGACACTATACAAGCACATGATACACTATACAAGGACATGGTACAGTTAATGTCTGTGTAGTTCTAAGTAAAGTGAAATGAGATGCATATTTGTAGCATCAAGGCGTTTGAATTGATCCGGTGGCATGGCCATGAACAATTATGTAAGGATCCATGAATAAAACATTTTCAGTACATAAACAGAGTAAAGACTTAAGAACAAAACATGTGCAATAATGAATCAAGAGGGAAATTCATCCTTTAATCTTTTTCAGACTTTGGATCACAGCATTTCCAGTGAAGCAGAATTGCTCCTAGTAATGTCCAGAGAAGCACATAACTTACGACCCATATACTGCAAAGATTTAAATCCTCATTTTTTTTTTCTTTTGTGAGCCCCACAGATGGAGAAATTATTGTTAGTCTTCCTAAGTCTTTGATACTTCACTGAGGAGGTCCAAAAAGGGGGGCATTAGTGTCCATAGATTTAGACACAGGATTATTGAGATGTTAGTGTTGAATTCAGGACAATGAAAGCCAGCCTCACAAAGCAAACAAATCACTCATATTGCTTCTGGCATCAGCTGGCAATAACACTGCAAGAGAGACTGCTTGTTCCAAGGAACTTGTAGCTCACTTAGTGACACAGATATTTGTCAGTATAATGAAAGCCTAGAAGAATGTAAGATATAATTTGGAAATGATTTAGGTAGCTGAGTTATTGAGGGGTTAAATATAATACAATTATTTCAACATGCCAGATGATATGGCAGCCAATTTTGAGATGTGACTTTTTAATGATAAATGAGTTCCTGAGATTATTCAGAATGTTATTGCTGAATGCTACTGAGACAGTTTTTGGCATGCACTAACTGAAACCCAAGATCTGTCAGAAACATGGTACTAAAGAGATCATTTATACTGACTAATAAAAGTGGATTGTTTTCGTTCTGGAGAAAATTCTTATTAATATCATTTTGCAACTTGTGAAATGATATGAGAAATATCTGAATTAGGAAACGCCTTTCAAGGATAATGCTCAGAACACCCCAGGCCTTTCTGAAAGCACAATCCTTTCTGCTTGTGAAATTAGAAGTTAAGCTTTATTTCACTATGAAGGAGGGAACTCTGTTCATCTGGAACTGCAGTAATTCTGAGCTAGATTTTCCTCTGGTTCATAGCATTAGTCTATCAAGGCAGTGGAGCTGCAGTAAGCTACACAGCTGAGAATCTTCATCTAAATATGTATTGACCAAGTCAAGGTATGTATTTACCTTAAAGGTTTAAGAGCTTATGATTTTCAATCTTTTTCTCATGGATTTAATGTACCCTTGTGATATGTAACTCCTTAGACACAATTGTGATTTTAAGCTGTAGAATTGTGACTGACAATATGGGTGGGGAAGTGGGGAAGGGTTAATTAGAAGACCAGGTTTGTCTGGGTTATTTGTCATCTTTGAGAAACTCCAGAATACAGAAAAAATTACCAAGGTGTGTTTTAGGGATATAAAGAAGGAATCTGATTTTTTTCCAACTTAAGGGGAATTTTGAGCATATTTGCTTAGAAAGAATAGAAATAGTTAAAAAAAAAAGAAAAAAAGAAAAAAAGGAAATCTTTGTGTTACCATAGTTTTGGTCCAGTTGTGTTAAAAGGTTGGAGGAACTACATGCAAATAATAAGTCAATTTTGAAAGATTTCTTGAGATCTGCATATTCACCAAGATTGTTTTTCCCCTATGTTTTGTGATGGTAATACTCCTAAGAACTTCCAAATGGGTTGAAGTGCTGAGGACATAGTGCTAAGGATAGACAAAGAAACTGGACCAGCACCAAGCCCTCACATGCAGACAACCTGTGGTGAAGGTTTAGAAGAGAGAACTCATAGTGGGATGGAAGAAAGAAAAAATGTCTAAAGCTAGACCAGAGTTCTGAGGGATGAGAGGAGATGAGGAGGAGACACCATTTGTGACCCATGGCTTGAGCACAGCAGCAGGGCTCTTTCTCCCTTTCCCTCTCAGTGGGTAGGAGCCCTGTCTGTCCAGGGCACTGGCAGCCCTGTCGCTTGCAGAAGAGAGAAAACATCACATGGTAAGGGAGAGCACAGGAATGGCAAGAGCACAGTGGAAAGGAGATATAGGGACCCCAAAAGAGGCACAGAGGTGTCTCTGTGAACCCAGCCTCTGTGAACTCTTTGGTAGACTTCCCCAGCCTGCAAAACTTCTGGAGATGAAAGGAATTTCTGTTCTGTGTTGGATGAAACAAAAAGTTTTCAAAGATCTTTCTGGGAAAAGCGATAGAAATGAATGCACGTGTGAAGGGCCAAGGACCTGGTGGTTAGCGCACAGCACCCGTCTGGGAGAAGCCCTGCTTCCCCTGCCTGCAGGGCCGCACTCCTGGTTGAGGTCTTAGCCTGGGGCTATCACTCTTGTCCTGGTTTAATAAGTTTTCCACACTTTTGAATATTCAGCTATTTTATAGAGATCGAGACATCTTCAGTGAGACAGGCAGAGATTTTCAATCCCTCGGCCTCTCCTGGGGCATGAAATATCCTTTTTTTAAGGCCCTTTTAAGTGCTTGCCTTTCCTATGAGTGAGACAGAGCTGGATCTGGAATATGAGGTCTTGACCATTTCTAGGTGGCCTGCTTATTAGTTCAGAGATTACATCTTTTTTTCTCAGTTTTCCCAAATAGTATATCCTGGTCCTGGGGAGTATTTGCTGGCATAAGTATTGCTGAAACTCACGTAAACCTCACAAAAAGATTTTATGTGGATGAAGTAATGTTTTCCAGCTATGAATCATTTTGTCAGAAATCTGAGCTAAGTTCTATTTCTTATCAATGCTTATGAATACATTATTTGAGACTTACAGAGAATGATTTCAATTCTGAACATGTGAAGCAATAGAAAGGACTAGATCCAAAGCCTATGCAAGTAGTAGAGGGTTTTCTCTTCTATTCATTCTCCCCTTGGTGGGTCTTGCAGTACAAACTCATGCAGTACAAACTTGTGGAAAAGAAATTTCCAATAGCTTTTTAAAATCTCCTTCTCTCAACACACACAGTTTACTTGTAATGAGTCAATTAAATTTGCAGTGTATCATTTCAGCTAGCTGCCTTTTAAACTCCTCAACTGTCTTTACAATCCTTAGGGCAGCTTCATAGATACAGATTACTCTGGACAGGAGATAGTGATATTTGGATAGAGGGCAGCCCATGCTAAAACTGAGCACCTAGCTTAAGTTGTCAGCATTTTCAGCCTTGGGGATGAGAATTGTTGCTGCAGATGGTGCAGCTTATATGGGGAAGAGTTTTCTTCTCCCATTACCCACTGGAGGCCCTTTTAAACCCAAACACCCATGCTATTCACATTCTCTGGGGAAATGACAGCAGCAACAAGGACACTGGGTGAAAGGCCTATAGAGAAGTGCTATTGTCCACAGAGGGACTTCTTTACACTCCTCTTTTTTTTTTTTTCTTTTTCCCAAATGCTTAGCCTGCCTACACTTCTGCAGCCTGGTTTCTTACTGTCAGGACTGGAGGGTTCTGGGAGCCTTTTAAGTGGAAATCAGTGAGAAACTGGAGTGGGAGTTTCAGAGTGCGAGGATTTAGCCTACGGCGGATGAGAACTCAAAGAATAATATAGAGATAGATCAAGCAGGAAGGGTAATTTGTTGGGACCTGAGCCCAGTTGTAGAAAGCTGCTACAGAACCACCAGAAACACTTAACTCCCTGTAGAGCATCTGAGCCTGAGGATACTGAATTTATAATTAAATCTTGACTTCTGTGGTTTGGGGCTGAATATCAGGTATCAGCCTCTCGGCTTGACTCACCCCTTCTCCTTGTTCTGGCATTGCTAGGTGTGCAGAAAGAATTTCTCGTTGAACCTCTCCAGCTCGGTCGCTGGTGTTGTGCACCATCTGTGTTGTCCTCTTCCTGGTTTCCTCTGTGGGAGGTCATGGGAGAGAGACCAATGAAAGAGGCTTAGTATACTCTGGGGGCATCAAACAGCAAAGGGACAAGGAGAATCATGTTTGGTCTCGGAGGCTCTGCTGCCCATAGTGACAAAGCAGAGGCCTCAGCCAGGCAACCACTCACTTTTCCATAATGCAAAGTTTGGCGTGTGGCTGGTGCATGCACTGCTCTGTGCCTCCGTACAGGCTGGGCACAAATGGTGTAGCTGGAATACAGGCTTACTGCCTACTTAGTCCATTTTGCATTAAAAATAGGAATCAAGGAATCAAGCTTTCTAACTTGGCCTTGAATTTCTGATCCAACACCAGCTGCTTCTCTGTTCCTCATGTAATTAGTCTCACTGAGAGGTACCGAAGGTGTTTATAGGAAAAGACAGTCTTGGAGGGGATAATGGAGTGAGTGCCCAAAGTATGAGGGGAAAACCCTTGTGTGCTTGACATTCCTGGAAATATAATCTGAAAAATTATTTTATTCATGTCTGGACACAAATAATCTTTTGAAGCTCAGAAACTTCAAGGCTATGACTACTTATTTTATTTAAAAGAACTGGGAAAAGAATGACACTAAGGCATTTGGACCTGAATGCAGTTGAGGAACCCAGGTAATGTATTTATTGGGACTTGTCCCATTGTGATTCTGCAGCCTGTGTCTGTTTTCAGTGCATTTAGAGTGGATTTGTACAGACTTTGAAAATTTCCCTGCAGGCTTCATCTGGGGAGCCCACTGATTACAGAATTGATTTCTGCGTTTTAAAAAATCCTACTGATCATCCCATTAGTTTAAGTGCGCAGAGAAAAAAGAAATGAGAAGCTACATAAAATTATGGCAGGTCGTATTTATTTTTCATTCCCTCTGATGCCTTATTCTACACAAGAATACCCTCTGTGTGCACACAGCACTTATGCCGGCCAGTTACAATCTTAAAAGAGACAATAGCATCTATAAAAAGAGCAAAGCATCTATAAACATGTATATCATAAGGCATATAAGCAGTCCCAGTGAACATCAGGGGTTTTATTATTCTTTGAGGTTTTTGTGATGTTTTGTGAAGAGATTTTCCATGTATACCTCAGCAGATAGCAGACAATCAAAGAAACTAATAAGAAAAGAATTGGAAACCAGTTTCAAAATGTTTTATGTTTTTGCAAGTGGATAAAATGTATGTGTTTTCGTTTGATTCTGATGCTTTAAAACTATTAGTAACCAATGTTGTAAGATATTTAATGTATTTATTTGCATGCTTTAAACATAAAACTAATAGGCTTGTTTTGATCAATGATATATCTGTATGAATACTACTAGTCATAGAAACCAATTAATTTTCCTAGTAATATCTGTAATACAGATCCTGCCCACTGGGAACTTTGATGAAACTTAGCTCATTTCTCATAGGTCACTCAATACCCATTGGAACAGTAACATCTTTCAGAATTACTACTGGCCTTGAATGACAAGCTAGTGAGGAAATGTGCTCTATCCAGCTTTGTCCTGTCTTTGCCTTGTGAAGAGGAATGCGGGAACAGAGATTCAAATCTCTGGATTTGGCAGGCTCAGAGAATGTCCTATTTTCCCATTATGAGAGGCTGTAAACAGAACACAATTTGTCAAGACAGAAGAAAAAATAGTAAATGTATCTTCAGTCAGAGTTATCTCCCAAAGCTGGTTTCTTAGAAATGATAATTTAATGACTATCTTATCTTGCTTATTTTCTGTAGTATTATTTGAGCTTCCTTTTTAGCAATTGTATGTTTTTATTGGAACTACAAGTAATTTCTTGCCAATTATGCTGATGAAGTGTGAAGCTCATTCACAATTCCTTTTTCAGATTCCAGTTCAGTGCACAATAATGTTCAAACTACCTACGGCTGGATTGTCAAGGTAGAAGTAGGTTATTTGCTGCTGACACGATTTGACCTACATTAGAAAGAGGCAAGAATAATCCCTCCCCTCTTTGTGGATTCCATAATCTGTCTCTACAAAAGTGTGTGAAGTCCAATTTTAAGCAGATATTTTGTTATCCCAGGCGAAGGAGTATGTCTTCCTCAAAGAGAAAGAATTCCCTTGCAGTGTAGCAGCCATGGAGGCAACCATGGTTTCGACATCATGGACTGAAAAAAGACTCTAGCATAACTCTTGTTATTGGAGCGAATGCTTTAACCATGTCTAGCCAGGTAACTGATACTGACACTTTTTATCTCTAAGTGACTACACTGAGATTTCTTTCCTTAATATCTACAAGCTACAATTGAATATTACTGTACTTGTCTTTGTGGAAAACTGCTATAGTTGCGTTCTTGGACTGGATTGTATGTGTATTATGGCCTGAGAGTAACCCTCTGACAAAAAGCTGTTCTGGCTACCACAAAATAATTCTGGTTTGCATGACTGGGGTAAAAACTGGGAATGCACTTTGAGAATTTGATATCACACATATTTCGTAGAAAAAGTAAGCATCACTTTGCATTTTGCAATCACTGTTCATACCTAGCCAGTTACTTAGCCAACCTCAGCACTACCAATATCATGTGAACCAGTTTTACTCAAGTCCAGATTACAAACAACACCTTTCTTTGAATGGTATTTAACTCTAAATACAGATCCAGTGCACACAGTTGGGTTTCTTGGATAATAAAGTACTCCTCAGCATGAATGTCAGAAATTTGACCTAGGCTATCACACTGAATGTGATTCTGAGTCAAGAATAAGTCAAGAGGAAAAGAAAAAGAAACAAAACTGCCAAAACAGAAGTACCTTTTTCTCAGGTACACAGCAGTATCATGTATGCTTTTTTTTTGTGGACTTTCACCTGGCAAGTGGAGATACGTGATCTGTGAAGGGGTTAATCAGTTTGGTTTACTTAAAAATTCTTAGCCACGATGAAAACATTTTAGCACCTAGGAGGAAAGACTGGGTGAAAAACTGAAGATACATGATTTATCACTCCCCTCACAAATAAAATTTATTCATTGCATCCACCAGCCATCACACAGATGGTCAGAAAATTGGCTTTGTGTAGGGATGTGGATTCAGGCATGAATATTAATATGAGACAGATGTAAACGCATATTAATATGCATTTGCTTTGCATGGACTGACATTACAATATTTTCATTAAAGAAACCGCATTTGAAATGTAAAGTATAGGTCACCTTTTAAAAACATAAAATAGTAGGATACAATGTATTTACACTTTCTTGAAACCACAGAAATAAACAAAAAAAAACCTTTTAAAAACATAGTGCATTGCACTTTTTGTAGTAAAATATGTTGTATACAACATAATAATTGATAAATCAGAAAGACGTATCTCACTTGCAGTTAAAACATTTCCTGCTTTTGGAATACCTTGTTTCACTAGCAGTAATGAACTCAGTAGTGTTCAGGTGATAGATGTAGGATTCCAAATCAACATAAGGTGAAGCTAAGCTAAGTCAGGTAGACTTGCTAAAGTCATTCTATCTCAGAATGCATCATTCAATATGTTGTTGTTTTTCCAATGGCAACAATGCATAAAACCCTAAGATTTATGAAGATGCAGTACTTTGGGTGTTTTTTTTTTTTTGTAAGGGACAGCATTTATGTTCACAGCAGTGTTCACATCTGTGCGTTGTTAGTGTTTGTTCATAGTAACATCATGCATTTGCCCAAAGAAAAACAGCATCATTATATATCATTTTACAAAAGACTTTCACAGATATTTGTCAAGCAATTTTTGCAAGGACTCTGTAATAGAAATAATATTTAATGGGAAAAATTGAAGCAATTCTTTTCTCATTTAAAACATCCAGGTGTATTATAGTTGGTAACTGTAACATTTGACTATCTAATATACAGCGTTATTATTATAAATAATCTACCAAGAGAGGTTGTTGATGTTGAGATTAATAGTGGCAGCAGACTGTCTAGTGCATTGTCAAATCTCACGTATCTTTGGGATCTATCTTTGAGGATATGGACTGGACTTGTACTGAAGATGACAACAAAGCAGGGATGTAGTCCTCTACATACAGATGAATGAATGTAGTCTCTACGTGCCGAGGAATGAATCTGGTCACAAAGTCATTCTGCACATGCAGGACTCAGTGACCTGATTCATTCCTCTGCAACTGTGTAATTTAAAGGTGGCATAAGTGCTAATGTAAGCACCATGAAGTGGGAGTGCATGGCCGATTCTAGTGGCTAGTGATATAAACAAAGGAGATGGTAATTTGCTAACTTCTGCAAATTGTTTTAAGTAATGAAAATCATAGTGTATTATAGGCCACACTGACACACTGTAGCAGAGTCTGCTGTAAAATGCTGGATGCAACACAGAACCAGTAGGCCCATGGGCTCCTTGTGTGCTTCCTTGCTTTGAGATTATTCTGCACCGGGTGGAGGAAGCCACTTGGAGTCAGCAGCTTCTGCAGATGACAAAAGTTATTGCAGTCACTGGAGGCCAACAGGACAGGGAAACCTTGTGATCAAGTCTACTATTCTTGTTCCAACTGTAGGATGCTACTTCTACCTGGTGCCAGGACACCCATCAGAAGATGGCTCAAGATTGTGATCCACAAGCAAATTGGGCCATTGTCTCTGTTCTGTGCTCAGCTGCACCAATATCCATCTTGGTGACACCTCACACTTGCTTTGTGTTCTCGTGCACACAAGTGAACACACATCAGGGTCTGGCTGCTCTCCCTTTTGCTGTTTTGGTGTGGCTGGAAGGCTGTCTTGCTAAGGGTGTGTAGACTCAGGAAAGGGTGTGTAGACTCAGGAAAGGAAGCTCTGATCTTCCACCCATTCTCAAAGTATGTCATGGAAATCACTGTGCTTGGACAGACTGTGCTTGGACAGCTTCTCTAGGACTGTTCCCTTTGACATGTCTTGGAGAAGTATTTTAATATATCTCTGATGCTATTTATATGTTCATATCCTTTCTGCTCATAAGCTGTAGGATGTGGCAAAATCCTCAGGAGTGCAGGACAATACCTGGGCACCTGTTCCAAAGTAGACTTTGAGATGTATTTGTGTGCTGTGTTTAGTAGCTTTTTAGAGCAACTTAACATTGCTTTTATGATATCGAGTAGGATCTAACACCTATCTCAGTCCATTTTGGAAACTTCTTTAGAAACAATAGTCTGATAGGCCTTCCATCTGTGATAATTGTCATATGTCAAAGGGACATATGTGTTTCTGGCAGAAGATTCAAGATAAATAAATATTGACATTGTAACCTTTGCTCCAGTCCTTCCAGGTGCTTGAAATACTGTAAGACTCCTCTGTGTGAGTGTGTATGTACATGCATGCATGTTTAATAGTTTAAAATTTATATTTGCTTTGCATTTTTCGTTTTCTACTTCCTAAGTTTAAGTAAGTATCACACATAAAACTGTTCTGTAGCTCTTGAGAGCATGCTGCCCTGGTTTTCCCTGTGGTTGACTAGCTCTAACTCAGCTGTCAATCAAATGCGGCAACTAAAGAAAGGTAATGCAGAAGGGACCAGACTCTCAGCTCATTATACACTTCTGTCAATAGAACAGATTTCATTCACATAACATACTTTGTATCACAGGTAACTTCCTCAAATTCCCAGTCATAAATCTTGCTAATTCAATATTCTGTGGCCTGATTAATCTGGCAAACCAGTAGAGGTTTCAGCAAATCTGGCAGCTCCCTGTAAAGCTTTTCTCTCATGACTTCCCGCTATGGCTCCCAATCCAATGTGCCTCTTTTTTCTCTTCCTCTCTCCCTCTCTCTCTCTCTCTCTCTCTTTTTTCCCATGAAATCTCAAAGAATCAGTATCCCCATACAGTTACTTTGGAAACTACTTTGAAAAAAAGGTCATTTTTCTCTCTTTTTTTTTAACTATATAAGAATATTTGATTCTGTATGAATTTTTTGGAACAAACTGAGAGTATTGTGTACTCATATCACCTTAGAATGCAATTGACTCTTCCTGGGATAATCAGGGAAGTGGTGGTTAGGGTACCCAGTTCCTATCTACACACGCAAAATGATGCCAGATGGTCTCTATCATGAAGTGAGGTTGGTCTATCTCCCCTACTGACATGTTCCTACCCTCTTGAATCCCCACCGTGCAGCAGCAATAATACCACTTGTTTCCTCTTCTAGTGCATTCTTCTGAGGTAAAATATATTTTAATAGCCTGGAAAGATTAACCCTGATGACTTTTTGTCCTGAGAAGTATACTTGAAACAGTGAAGTGTGTTCTTATAGGTACTAGTGTGGTACTGTGACCAGAAAACATCTCAAAGTTTAAGTCTAGTTTGTGCTACCTGTGGTGCTCTTCAAGAGAAAAGAATTTTTTTTTCTCAGGACTTTAGACTTGCTCTTTAAGGACTTTATGTAATATTTTTGAATATTTATGTCCATTTATTTTATGGTAGTAGACTAATTCTGTGAATAAGAAAAGGGAGTTTGTTTCTGAAAATGAGAAGTTCCCATCTGATCATCTTCAGGACAGGCGTGTTGCGACCAGATTATTTACAAGTCTGTTGGCTGGATCAGGCTACAGAGTCCCCCAAAAGACCTTTTCTTTCTGACCCACTAGTAGCTTGGAATGATGTTGGTCTCTACAGCAGCTCATCAGACCTCTTCTTGGGAGCATGTTAGAAATACCTCTAACTAAGTTTTGTTCAATTAAATGTATATTTTGATGTGTCTATGCATTGTGTTAGTTGCTGGTTTCCTACTCAAATGCTGTTCTTTGGAATATTAATTCAGAAGCCTGAATTAATCTGTTTATCCTGTTTATCCCTTTGCAGAATATACAGTTTTTTTAAAACAGTATATTTGTGAGCAATATCTTGGGGACATTAAGGGTTTAGACAATCCTTAACTTCTTATTGAATGCCAGAGAACTATCCTGGCTTAATAATTGTCATCAGAGGAGACTCTTGCCTTGGTGATGCCAGTTCATTGCCAGTTTTTGAGAGGATCCTTGCTGTATTACAGTGGTGTCTCTACTCTTTTTTTCCTCGAAAGAGGCACAGTCAGACCATTTTTCCTATTAAGAGTAACTGCTGTTTCACTTCCT
>JAWLRI010000031.1:5329160-5387649 GCA_034781795.1 Crypturellus tataupa
TCTCTACTCTTTTTTTCCTCGAAAGAGGCACAGTCAGACCATTTTTCCTATTAAGAGTAACTGCTGTTTCACTTCCTATGAGATGCTAATATTTCTTTCTTCATTAGTTATCATTCCATTTTCTTAGCTAATCATTAATACTCCTTATTTCATCATGGGGTAGAACTCTCCTCCTTTGCTCCTTTGCACACCCCACTGAGCATAGTAGATAAGTCTTGATGTAAAATATTTAATCTACTCAACAGTATGGTTTAACTCTATCTGTACTTTATCAGCCATGCTTTTAAAATGTTTTAATAGGGTATAGCCATTTTGTGGTGAAGTAGATTTGGGATGATTTGACACCCAATAACTTTTTCTTCCATGGGTACCGAAATGAACATGTATTTCTGGTTTAAGTCAAACAGTATCATTTTCTGTCTGTATTGGATTTACAAAGACAGATGGCTTCCAATGTCTAGAGCTCTATCCAAGTTAAAACTGGAGGGAAATCTTGTTTGATTCTTTGCAGGAATTACTGTCTAAACAAAACCTGACTTCAACAGATTTCTGTGCAAAACCCTTTGATTCCCATTTTCCATCTGTGAGAAATTTGGGATGTTATTGTTGGATTTTTTGCTTTCCTTTGATAAACATATTAAACATTGTTCAAAATAGCTTTTTATCAACTTAAAGATATAATGTGAATGAAATCCCCTCTGACTCTTGTGGATTTGAAAGCAGTTCTGCCTGCTTTTGGAATACTTGCATCAGTTTTTTGTAATTCTTTGTGTGTGGCTCTGCTCATGCTGTCGGGGTGAATTTGTGTTTGGTGTAGAATGTGGCTTGAAAACTGACTCAGGTACCTGGAGGGAAGACTGTTTCCCTCACCTTGACATTTTCCTCATTTTTTGTCTTTGATTGCTACCTTCAGTAACACTGAAATTTGGACTCTTGGCAGGCTGTTTTTGAGAGAGTGTGCTGAATACCAAACTTCTGATGTCAAGTTGAAGAGCGTTCTCACGATCCTGATGCTTTCACAGTGTATGACTTTGGTTCGAGAGAGCGAGAGCTCAGGGCTTTCAACTTTTGATCTTTTTTGTTTGTGTCTTCTCTTGTCTAGCAACTCGTAGCTGCAAAAGAGATACACCAGTTGTCAAGATTAATGACCCATATGATGATGGTAAGTAAGTCAGAGTATAACAGTTACACCATTTTTTTTTTCCAGGGTAACTTGTATACGGTAAGGTGATAGATACAGACAAAATCAGCCTGATGTATTGAGATCTGTGGCTAACTGTTCCTAGTTTTTTGTCTGTAAGAATTCCCCACTTTTAACTTCTGCTAATAATGTGGCAGAATTTCCTGCTCCTGACCTGGCCATCATGGACTCACTGTTCATTGCTTTTCCCTGCCCTGCCTGGACCACGAGGGACTCACTGGTGCACTCCCAGTGCACCACTCCTTGCTGGGTAATGTGCCCAGCATGCCAATGTGTGCCAAAACCCACTGTTAGTTTTATTTTATTTTAAGCTCTTGAAAGCCTGACATGCTAAGAGAATGCATTCTTACCCATGATTTTCTATGTATCTAGTGATGTATCTCTCTGTGGAAGGTAAAATGTGAAGATTATTTTCTTTCGTGTCTCCCTTCTGTTGTATATTATTTCCTGTAAGTGTTCCTCCCTGGGCAACTGGACTGGGGCAGCACAATTGAAATCACTGCTATATGCTCTTGATCTGAAGGGCAAAATTCACCGCAACAGCAAAAACAGAATATAACTTTAAACCAGCCAATTGAGTGGAAGATACTGAGTGTGGAAGGTATTTTGACAGATACTGGACACTGAAGAGTCTGGCCACCAGATATTCCACTGAACAGCCAAATTTCATACGCGTCTCCTTTACCAAGGGCCAAAAGGGCCTCACGGAGAGCCCGTGTCACCAGTGCTGGGGCAGAGGGACCGTCTCGGTGCTGCGGGTGCCGCCTGCTCTGTGTCCATCCACGTGTCAGTGCCCTGACTCATAGAGGCCAGACCATGCATCTGCTGGTCTTTCATTGTTTTGTAAATGTGATTTTTTTTAAGGTCAGATTCAAATCCAAGCTCCACAGTTTTAATCTTGCTAAAGCTTTTGGCTGGTGTTGACACACTATGTATTTTTTTTCTTCAGTTAATGGGTTATTTCTGTTGCACAAGGAGGATTAATTGTACTCTGCTCATTTTACAGTTAGTATGTCATGGGTATTAATCAATCTTAGTCTGGAAAAAGATGAGTATTGATCTGTGATATCTGAGAGAAGTACACAGCCACATTTTTGCCTGAAAGCTTTCCTTACAAAATGAAGCAGCAGTGTTTTTATTAAAATAATTTGGTTGTGCAAGCTTGTAATGAAAATTCAGTCATGAAGAGAACTAATTAAAATAATTTCTTGTTACTATTTTAATATTAATTCATTTTTCAGTCGTTCCTATTGCTGCACACCTTCCTGTGATCACCACAGGCCCATGAAATGAGGTAATGGTGCAAAGTGGAGGCACGGGTTGTTGTGAACGCTATGGGCGAGCGCAGGAGGCAGGTGGTGAAAGCGGAACATGGAGCCAGAGGGGTCTGTGGGTGTCAGGTGGAATGAGGTATCTGGGGTTGTCAAAAATGCATTGGTCTGTAAGCCCTCGCGCCACCTTTTCTCCACACGTCTTGGCCATCCTCCTCCTGAAGGGCCTCCCCTTTCCACTGCCCACCATCCACGGGAAGCTGCTCGGGCACTGCTCTGTGTGGGCTTGTGAGGACAGCAAGGGCATGGGACACCTTGGCCTCTGCGTTGAGGCTGTCCTTGGCCTTCCTGGCGGTGAAGGGAGGCAAGCTGTGGACAACAACGTGCTGCAAATGCGATGGAGGCCACCAGTCATTACCACAACGGCTACAGGACAGCTCAGAGTTGCTGGTAACAGCCTTTGGGCAATATCCATCTGCACTGAATTTAAAAAGAAATCTGTCTTGGTGGTTTCTCTCTCCTTTTTTTTTTTTTTTTTTAATCTTAAACTCTTTGGAGACTTTTTCCTGGTCTTTGGTTTTAGACAGATGATCAGCAGGGTTTCCTAAGCTGATTGTGTTCAGATATGCATTTGCAGCAATAATGGAGATACATAGAGAATAGTGTCACCGTAACATTTCCCAATATCTGTTGGAAGGAAACCACAAATAGAAAACACATTCTACTCTATAATTGCTTGATTTAAACTCACAAAAGCAGTAAAACTCAAAGACATAGGAATAATAAAATGGGATGGTGCTGGGAAAAGGCATGCTAGGTTGGGACCAAATTCCTGTCCCCACATTGACATCAGCTAACGCATGGCTCTTGCAAAATAGGTTAGGACACAGAATAATTCTTTCTATTGCTGCCCTGCAGCTCACATTACAGCAATTACCTGTGGCTGCTCCTGCCCATGCAGTCTGAGCAGGACCTGGTGTCACCCCAGCCAGGTGGGAAGCCTGCACAGCCCGACACGATCCCCTGTTTCCTGCAGGCAGCTCAGCAAGGGGCAAACTGGGAAAATCTGAATATTTCTGGAATTTGAGAACTTTCTATATAGAATAACAGAATCATTATGGTTGGAAAAGATCATCAAGTCCAACTGTAAACTCATCATCACGAGGGCTGTTAAACCATGTCCCTAAGTGTCTCATCTACATGTTCTTCCCTTTCATTCCCTCTCTAGATTCTTACATACCCCTTCTCACTCCGGGCCTTTCCTATGGTAGGTGCTGTTATGACTCATCATGCTCTTCTCTTACTGCTGGCCCAGGGAAGCAGCTCTCTGCATCTGTATGGAGGCTCATGGCTCTCCGAGCACCTTTGCCAGAGCTCTGTGGCTTTGTTGTAGACTCCTTATCCTTGTAAGGTCTAGTAGGAAAATCATTTTTTCCATATGGGGAAAAAAATCATTATCACCAAAGGGTGATATCCAGCCCCAACTCCCAAGCCTTCAAAATTTACTGAGTTATGAGGTTTGGAAGCTTTCAGCAAAGCTTTCAAAAATTCAATCAGAAACAGGTGTTCCCTGTGATTATCCATTCAGAGAGAGAGCCTACTTCTTCATGGGAAAAAATGTCATTAAAATTTTTCAGCCATCCCCTAGGTATTGGATTATTCTTTTTTTGCACCTTTTTTTATGGAAAGTAGAGGATTCACTTCTGTTTAGTGTAGCCTGAAGTTGTCTGGATTTAAGAAATTATGCAGAAGAGAACTATGTTTCCTCTTGTTTTTCCTATCCTATTTTACTATAACTGATGCAAATAAAAGCTGCTGCTCCAGGATAGGAATAGTGAAGAATGCTGGGCATTGGTACTGCTGTCTGCCTGCATTGAGGCAGACTTCTTATCAGTCGTGGGGCAGGGAGATTAGGTGAACTTGCACTGTTCTGCACAAATGCAAGCAAAAGTGGCCTTAAGTCTGGCAGAGCATTGGCTAGGATTGATGAGTCTGTTATAAGGACAAAGTCATATGAACCTGGCCCTGCCCCCACATAAAGCTTTTTTGGAGATCATGGTATATACATGTATATATATGCACATGTTTATATATTTGACAGCATATCACAGAAACTGTAGAGAATTATTACATGAAAATATATTTGTATTCCATACCAAGAAAATAGAAAGAAGTTCAAAGTAATTCCAAATAATCTGAAAACAGAACAAAAACCTACCATTCTGAAAGCTTTTTGAAAGCTGGCTTGGGAAAGCTAAATAAAAATTCTGCATCTCTGAGATTTCAGGTAAATAGTAAATAAACAATACCTATATTTTTCCTTACATAGGGCTTAGCCTTTCACATTCTGTTCACATCCCTGTAAACCATTCATTCTTACACCTCCAGCACTGCTCATTTTTATTTTTCACCTGCTGTTTCTCCTCACCTCCTCCACAAAATCATATAGTAGAGGACCATAGATCACCTTTCTAGAAAAAACTTCACTGCTGCTTCTTTAGACCTTCCTGGTAACATAAGTCAAACTAATTTACCATTGAATGTTAATTTCCTCTGGTTGTTGTTACTTGTTTTTTAGCTTGATGACTGCATTCTCTACAGCATTTCCTGACCAAAATTTGGGATATAAGGCAAAATATCTTATCTCGATAGCAGCTCCAGCTCGGTAGCAGCTCTGTAGGGTGTGCATGTGCACCCGGACGTAACCTGGACGTAACCTGTGCGCTGCAGGGAACCGGGACCAGCCGGGAGCCCTGCTGCTCCAGGGAGCTTCTGCTCCTCAGGCTTTACTAGCTTCAGAGATGCTCCTTGGGTGGGAGTCCCTTGCGGAGGAGCTGCAGAGCAGCAAATGCTGGCTGAGTGATGGGTATCGATGCAGAGGGTAATTAACACAGACAGGCGTTTATTGCCAACAATAGTAGAAAACAGTTTTATTCCCTTATTTGCTGCCAGCTCTGGCAGGTTAAAGAGCCAAGTGTCATAGCAGAATGTTTTCGGTATGTGGGGAATTCAGTGCATACTTCCATACTTAGCAAAAAGAGAAAGAAAAAAAGAAATAGATTGTTGTCCTTTTTGCTGGTGTGGGATTTTGTCAGTGACGTGTTCTTATTGTTATGGGAGCATTTTCCATATGCTCGCATACTATTAGTGTTACTGTTGTGTGAGTTTTATGAGAAACTAGTGAAGAATAACCCTTTTACCATGGGAAAATATGAAACAGAATGCTCATATGATAACTTTGTAGAAGATCTCTGTGCTCAAATAAGAAAAAATATATAAAAAATAATAAACAGCAACTCAGGAAGTATTATAAAAATGCCATTCTCCTTCCATTGAAGCCTAACTTTATACAGGAGAAATTAATATTTCAAGAGTATTATTGACCTTCAGAAAAGACTATTTTGCAGAAATGTGGCAATACTGCACAATGACTTTTTAAATATGAAAAAATACCCAGAAAAGTCTGTGTAAGGTAGCACTGACTTATCTTTTTCTGAACTACACATTCAGAAGACCATCTTTACATTTCCATGCTTGTCACTAACATTCAGTGGACCTGAGAGCCGTTTTCCTAAAATTGTTGCGTATTTTTAATCAACATTTTGGAGTCCAGAGAGCAGGCATTCCTCAAGGATTTCTAAGTAGCTCTGCTTTAAAGCTGATGGCTTAACTGTTAATTCATGAGCTAAATATAATCTAATACAAGAATGATCCAAGTATAGCGTTTGAATCAAAAAGATAACATTTGAATAGAAGAGAATAAAAAACACTTCCAGTTTTGTGCAGTTTCTGGCCTATGTCTACAAGAGCTGCAAGATTACAGCTTGGGAAAGGAACTTTCAACTTTTCTTTCTAAAGAAATGGTGATCTGTGTTCTCTAGAAGATGGAAGGGATGAGCGGGCTGACATGCAAAATGTGCGCCTTATTTCAAATTTTTTTAAACTGGTGTACAGAAAACATTTGAAGACAATTAATTTCTTCCTTTGACATTAAATTCGGGATGCTGGATGACAGGTGGTGCTGGCTTTACTTTGGAAATTGGGTAAGTCCATGTATTTCTGGATACTTCCCCCTACTTTGCATGCGGTTGGTTCCGGAATTAGTATATGCGGCTGGTGGCTTGGGCTTGTGCCTTTCCCTAATTGAGCTACTGACATAAAAGAGCTGCACAGTGGTTCATTCACTTGGGTTCTTCCAAGTTATCACTTTCCAAAACCTACATGACAATATTGAAAATTAAACCCGGTTAATAGAAAAAAATGTTAAATCAATGGCCATAAAATTTAATGGGTTTATAGCAGTCTTAACACAGTAGGACTGAATTATCATGTTAATTTAATTTCCATTTCTAAATGAACCAGAAGGCACAATAAAGGTCAATTAACCACTACCTTCCTTGTCTTCTTTTTTCTTTTACTGCTAGGTTTAAATCACAGTCAACCACAAAACATGCAAACCTATTTGGGAAGTTCATTAGCTTCTCTTAAAGATCCAGTACAAACAAAATACAAACTAACAACTGACCATGTGCCCAAACACACCAATTTCTTCACCATGTTATAGCTATATGTCTTGTCGTATCTTGTTATATATATGTTATTAATGAAGGTGCTGAGGCCTGGCAGCATTGTTTTTGGAAGTGTTCATAGCTCTAAAGTGCATCATTATGAACAAGTGGCATCTGCGCATCCTTCCCAGGATGCGTCTTCAGACAACGCTCCCCATATCTCTCTGCAAACCTGCTCCAAAAACTGTCCCTAAAAATTGTGTTTGCTATGATACCTAAAAAAAAGAAAAATCATAATAGCCTACCCACGCGGCAAACATGTCCTATCTTACCTCTTTGCAGTTGTTCATCTCATTCAGATGTTGTCCCCTTTCTTATATCCGGAGTGCGGGGTGTCTGCCTGCACCGTGGCTAGCTCAACATAGCAACAGAGACCAGGCATTTTAATTAGATAATAATTAACACTCTGTGTTGCTGCTTCAGAGGTGTCTGTGGTTTCCATTGAAAGAAGCATGTTAGTTAGGTGCTCTCTGTTATCTGGTGTCACGTCACCACTGCTAATTTATCCTTCTGTAGTCCACGTGTGCTGGGGGGTTGCTGCTGAGCGTCTTTACAGGTGCTGATAAACCGCAGTATAGCTGAAGCACAGAAGGTAATGCTGAAATTAATTGGAGTTTGGCTGTTATTTTTAATAGGGCCAGGTTTACACTGGAGGCTTTTAACTTCCTCAGGATCACAGAGTCATAGTGATGTAGCTGGATCAGCCAGAGCTCGTCTGTACCTTAGCTACAGCATGTGTCTTCCCTCCTTTCCCAAGTGTGCACATCTTCTACAGCTTCCTCTTGAATGTTTTCCTTTATGCCGTGTCTCTTAAAAGCCTATCTTCATAAAAAAAAATGTTTCCCCTCTTCTCTTTTCACGAAAAAACAGAATCAAATGAATCAAAGTTAAAACACTGTGTATTATTTCTTATTTTTCATTTATTTGCAAAATGTTTAAGGTACAGACAAGTTTTGCTGCCTCAAATAAACTTTCTTAAAATTGTGATTTAAAGAGATGATCAAAAGAGAGGATTCTTCAACTTTCACTCTCTGTAATAGCACAAAGCACTATAGCACTATATAAATTATTGCTGTTTGTATGGCCATGTATGCAGTGAAAGCACAAAACTGTACAAGGCTAGAGGCAATTCCAATTTTCACATAAAACAATTCAGGTGCACGGGGGAAAAATAGAGTCTTTTTTTTTTGTGTACTGATGGAACAAGGACTGGAGTCAAGGCTTCTGCTTAACCAGCCACTGGTGCTCAGCACTGTCCCCTCCAGCATGTGGCCCTCGTGCAGCTGCGTCACCGTCACCTGCCTATTGAATAAACCTGCCCCTGGTCTGGCGAACGCAGTGCGGCGTCTGCTGGGCACTGCAGAGATGCCACGGGTGAGGGAGGTGTTACTGTACCCGGGTGTTACTGTAATATTCAGCATAGTTTCCCGAAATGTCATCCTCTTTCCTACTTTGGGAAACAAAGTAAATAGTGCCTGGTAGGACTCTCAAAGCAAAACGCCTACTACTGTTTTGGCAAAGTTAAAAAAAAAAAAAAAAAAAAGTAAAAATAAGAATAGTGAGCTGAGCTCAAGTTTAAAGAGTTTTCTTGAATTTTCAATTTCAAATGCAGAAGACCCTTAGGCAAGTGGCAGGAGGATGTGGTAGCCAGGGAAACCAATGACAGTCTGGAGAAAAAACTCCAAAATGAATGAGAAAACTATAAGGAATGAATCAATTGTACTGGATTTTTTTAAAGCCATTCGTTGGAGGCAAATAATTCTCTGCTAAATGCTACAGGATGGGGCAAAAAGACCCTCAGAAATAACATTATTGCTTTTAAACCTTAAACTGATTTCCATAAAAGCAGTAATGCTATGTGTATGTATGTATGAATTCTTCAAAATGCATTTGTATCTAGTTATTCTGCTGAAATACTTCATATTTGTGGTTTTCTATGTATCCTTACAGTGGTGCTTTTCTCCACCTTTTAGCTTTCCCAATCATTATTTTTGCATATGTGTGAAGGCTTGTACTGAGAACGTCTTGTGTTTGTCTTGCCATCACTTAGATTTCAATTTGTTAAAATTTGTTGGACATCTGGAAATGATAACTTATGGTCTGACTTGAACAACCATCCACCACACCTGTCAGCAAGCAGTCAGCCAGCGGAATAGCTCTGGGGTGGAAATGTTCATGGTCAAGAGCATCTAGCTCATTGACCAGTTTTGAGTAATAATCTTAAAAGTTTCAAAACTGTCCTGGAATTTCCTGAAAAGAACAAAAATGCTGTGTAAGTTATTTTATGTCTGCAGTTTTATTTTTCATTCCAAAGAAGTCACAGTGGGACTGGACAAGCTGAATATGTCCAAAATGCTGGAAAAGCAGAAAAATGCGATCATAAAGAAAAGACACACTGAGGAAATATTGGATGCTGGAGCTGCCCTTGACTCCTAATTCCAGTCAGTGGCCATGGAAATCATTGCTCAGAAATTAGAAGCATTATATAGCTCTATTATTTATGTCAGGATTTTCAGAGTGATTTTGTAAGTGACAGTTTGTTGTTTTTGTTGTTTTAGTCATGTTGAAGGCAGCTTACTTTTTGGGAAGTGCTAAGAACACGTGTTGACCTCCTGCTGCTCTTTTCCCCAGGCAAAGGCCAGTTCATCACATCACCATGCACTTCCTAAAATTCAATGACTTGATATCAAGCTCCCATATAAAAGCCACAAGGAAATATTACTTTAAAATCAAAAATAAGGGCAAAGTCCTCTTTGCTAGACCTTAGAGTAGATGAAAAGAGCTGTTGCCACTTGAGGTCTCTCTGGACCTGGACTACTGGTCAGAGTAATGTGTAATGCTGTTTCTATTGGGATTTTATATATATATATATAAATATATATATATATCTTCTGGACTTTCCACTGTATTAGTTCAGATGATGAAAACTGTGTTGTTTGCTTAATTCCTAATGTCATATCAGCTAAAAGAAAGATGGAAATAACATTCTTAATTCACCTGCAGATCTTAAAGCAATATTTAAGTTGATTTAATTAAGTTAAACAAAAAATGCATGTGGTTTTCTTCCTTTCATTGCCTTTGAGGCAGTAAAAGTAGCATGCTTGATAATATCTGAGTAGCTTAACCTGAAAAAGTGTATTTTGTCTTCCTTTTCTAAATACTTTTTTTACTTTGTATTTAACGCAAGAATAGCTTGTTCTAATTTTCTTAATGACCTTCTATTTTCCATTAGATTTTTGTCTAAGACTGAGTATTATTTAACAGTGTATTGATGTTTCTGCACTGAAAAATAAGCAGCCTTCAGGTCTCTGTCCCCTTTTATTTATGAAAGCTTATTTGTTCATTTGTATGACTATAATGGCTGCCTGAGACCAATTTAATTTGCATTACAGATCCAACAGTGTGCAGACTGTATCTATTTTTCCTGATCTTCAGACTGAAATGGGTATGGATTAAGTTGGCAATGGCTTAAGAAGATTTTTTCAGGGCTGTTATGCTGGTTCAGGCAATTAAAGGAGGAACTAAGATATTGAATGTTGTGAGAAAATCCTTTGCTTTGACCAACTTGGCCCCTGAAAGGAAACTACCAGTAATATTATTTCTCTGAGTGAAGTGTAACCTATGTGTGCATATGTATTTGTTTTCAGTTGTGTCTGCCAAGAAAGCTGGAAAAAGATGTTACTCATTACCTACTTGGAAACATCTGTCCATTTTCAGAGCATAGTTTTTACAAGGCATGATATTAAACATTACATTTACACATCCTGAAAAGCTTTACAAGGGGAACCAAACTGTTACAAACAGTGAAGGGAATGTGGTTAGAAACAAAAGTGCAGACAAAAAAAAAAAAAAAAGGAAAGGAAAAATCAAAAAGAACTGGGTATTTGTGAAGGAATGCCCTAAGAAACTGCTCTTGGGGAACTGGGGGATCTCACTTCGGGCCAGGAACACATTTTGAGAGTCCCGTGTCTGTTGCTCTGACTCCTTTCTCTGTTTTCCAAGCAGTTGAAGTGAGTAAGAGCACTGCCTGCATGACCAGGTGTCCTGCTTGGCCAAGCCCTGGAGAAGCCCAAAGCCGCTAACACGTGCACGCAAACCCGCACAAACCCCGTCGTGTAGGTAGGGCCCCACGAGCAGGCGGTTAGATTGCTAGTTGGGGACTTCAATAAGAAGATTATGCTCAAACCTAAAGTAAGTCACCAAATGTATCAATTACTCACAACCGTTATTGTTGCAGTAACAGGTAATTAAGCCCTCTTTTATTTTCTGCTCTTTTAGTCATGAAAATGAAACTAAAATACTGACTCAATGTCCATTTCATAAGCCAATGTCAGAAGGCACTGAGGAGTAAGGAGCCTTAGTATTGACTGAAAAACAGATGGTATAATATCATAATATACTTTTGTGCAGGGAGGTGAACCAGTTCAATGCATTTCTCCCTTGCCTCACATCCCCTGCACAGACATACAGAGGAGGGACACAGATGACATCTCTGGGCCTAATGGTCCTTCTTCTATTTTTATTTCTCAGCTGGGGGTTGACTGCTTACATTTTTATAGTCACTTGTCCTTTTCAACTCATAGAAGGGCTTTTCTGTCTGTCTTTCTTTCTTTTTTTTTAAGGCTAGCTGTCTTTCTCTAGAAAGCTTTCTCCTTTTGGAAAATGTTTAATGGGATTGTGCACATTGTTTTGCTGTTAATAGTGATGCTTTTACTATTACACAACTGCACTTGTCTGAAGGAGATGTTTATTAAATGCAGATACACATTACTCAAATATGAGTTTCATGCTATAATTTTGACCATAGCATCCTGCAATCCACAAGGGCATGATTTACTAGAAAAATTATGACTGCTTTATGAACTCTGGAAGCCCATATGTGTTACTCAATGCATAGCTCCAATCTCCAGTGATCCCACAGGTTTACACAATGCCGGAATCAGATGTCTTTTTTAGGTTTAGATTAGACTTTAAAACAGTGATATCCTTTAAAATCATCCACAATAAAAATATTTTTAAGTCTATAAGTCTGTATCTAAGGTGTTTTCACACAGTAAATTGCAGGGACCTATTTCTAGAGTTTTAACTTTTGTTTAATGCACCCAAATACTATGTGAGAACATGAAATGTATATAATTTGTAAGGTAAGAATCTTATTATTACTGAAATAATGTTCTGTTATGCTTGCCTGATTACAAGTGCAGTTATTCTTAAAATCAATATTAGACTATTTTTAAGCAGAATGATTAGTCATATCTCTAATAAGATATAATGAAATGTAAATCTTTAATATAGGTGACATTTTTTATTAACAAAATTGTTCAAAGCAGTCATCCCTCTGGAATATTTACTTTTCCTTTATATAAAAATATGTACATTTTTCTTCAGACAAACATTTCTTTTTTATATGTAACATGAAAATGGTGCAGTGCTGCTGAAAATGACATGCATGTGTGGTTCAATGTATACTTGGACACTTGTGTAAGACTGATAGCGAAAAAAATGCTAAACAAGTCTAGAGTTTACATATCACTCAATGTGGAGATCGTGGCACAGATCTTTACTGCAATCTAATCGAATCATCTATCAGTTTTTGGCTCCTGTAACAGCACTCACACTACTAAGCAAATACTTATTACTACAGAGCTCCCCAGAGCCTTGAAAGAAAATTGGGATCTGCTTGAGCTGGTAAGTATCCACTCTGCTGCGACTACAATATGCTGAAAGTTTTGCTTATTTTGTTCCGGCTTCCAAAATCAAGGTGCCATAAACTTGACATCTCCATCTGTGCCTAAATGTAGTTTTTTGGGTGCATAGTTATTAAGATTAATCACTTGCGCTCAGGAGATCAGCTCATGCAAGTAAGAGATGAGCTTCTCGATAGTTCCACGGCTTGTGGTGTGGTCCATTGCAGATCTGAGATTCTGAAAACCCATCTCCTTATTTTTAGGTTTGGCGTTTGTCTAAGAGAATCTACAGTGCGCCAGTTAAAGTAAAGACTGCGCTCTTTTTCAAACATTTAATAAGGACATATTAGATGATTTTTTTTCCCAGTAATATTACTAATTCAGATGGATTCAAATATGCAGTAAAACTTTAGATGAAATTGCATCTCTTTCCAGCCTCTATGTTGATTTGTTATTATAGAAGTTTGCTATTCACCATGGTATCTGGGTATTAATTGTGTAATGAAATTCAATATGAGGCCAAAAATATAGTCAGCCTGGTTCCTATCTTCTTCACCTGTCAACAAGAGGGATCCATCCAGTAAGTGTACCACTGGGAAAACTGGACTGAAAATACGTCTCACTCTGCATCCTCAAAGCTAGACAGATATGGACTTTGTGAGGTCTCAACAGAAACATGTTTTAGAAATAAAGCTGTTATAAATATGACTTCCCCAATTTCATATTCCATGAAATCCTGTCTATGAGCCACTAACAGAAACATTTCACCATACTCTAACCCCCGTTTTAAAACAAGGAAACACCTGGATATTATTATATTTAGCTATTATTAGAAATAGCTAAACTGGACAGACAAGGTAAAAGTGGGCAAGAGAAAGTGATTTCTGAGATGCTTATTTGCTGTTTGGTAGTAGTGATTCAAAGAGATTTTCACCCAGAAGGATCTGAAGATGCCTTACAGATGACACACTGTCTTGAAAATCCTTACATCCTGTTTCTGGAACACATCATCTCTGGGATGAGATTTGGGAGCTGCTTCCTTCTTTACACTATATTTATACTGGCATTTTAAAAAAGAAAATAGCTTTTAATAAAACAGAGATCATACTGACGCTCCTGTGATCCTAAGAAGTCTTTGGATAGCCTGCCTGCAGCTGGGCTGTCCGTTTCACCATGCCAGCTTGTGGACAGCTATACAGAGCAACGTGAGGGCCGCATCCCTGTGCTCCTCTGGCCTGTCCTGGACCCCAGCAAGGCTCTCTGCCCCTGCGGAAGAGAGGAGGAGGCAGCAGAAGTGACCTCTGAGATCTTGGACCTTTGTGGCTACCTGGTCTTACCCCAGGAGACAGGCTCACTCCTAGGTCTGCCCCTTCCCCGAGCTGTTCCCACCCACAGCTTCTTGTCCATAGTCAACAAAGTATAGTTTCCCCTGTACTTCTGTGTCTCTTTTTCTATGCCTCCTATTCTACCTGTTCTGGGACTGCCTGGGAGCTAGAGGACATGTGATGTCATTGCACTGTTTTGCCAGAATCGACAAATGCTCGGATGAGGTGGTCTCACTCGCTGCCTGCTGCGCAAGATGCAGTGCAGTGATCTCCGGTGAGCTGCAGCAAAAGCGCTGCATGGGAGCAGAGCGACCCTTGTGCATGCATTTCTGGTAACAGGATACTCTCTGACTCCGGTATCATGTAGTTCCTGGCTGAAACGGCTAGGAGGTAAAGCATGATAAGGCAGGAGATGTACTGGAGCTTGCTGATTGCATCCTGCAGATAAGGCGTGAATATGTATGCACTGGTGGTCCCCATTTTACAGAATCTGATTTCTGATAAATATGATGGACTCTGGTGTGCTGATGGATTTTCAACCACTGACCCCAATGAATTATTCTACACTATATAACAGGGATTTTCTTTACAAGGTGCTCCATGAATGACCAAGCCTAGAGGATTTTGGAATGTTGCTCTCCTATTAAAGCTAGCAGGAGTTGCATACTGCACATCATGTTCTGCTTTGTCAATGAGTTGGACTTCTGCTGAGAAGTACTCCTGTAGTAGTTTGTAATAAAAAGAATGCATTTTTTTTGCTGTTCATATACTAGGCCTGTCCTTTTGAGTTACTTTGCTCCTATGGTTGCACACCACCAAACAAATGAAATAATTTTGCTCTGACAGGTGCTGTGTAAACTGAAGTTCTTAGCGAAAAGAGATGTGTTATTTTTACCTCTGCAGAAAATACAAGGCAAAAAAAGATCAGTGTTTGCCAAATAGAAGTGGACAAAATGGATATGATGAAAAAAATACTGTAACAGTGTTGCAAAAATGGATAGGAAAAAGCCTGCCAAAGCAGTCACAAGGCAGAGCAGAAAAGCACAATCATAACAGTGTTTTTCCTCTGAAATACAAGGATGTTTTAAAAATTGGAACTGCTCATCATTCTCTTCTAATCTAACATGATCATGATTGAAAAGGTATTCTTTGATAAATTAACACTGTGTGGTGTTAAACACACCTTGTTCCTCATGGAAGGAGTTGCACTCGACTACTGCAAATTGCAGCATAAGACAGCTAATGTCAGGCACTGCATCTGGGTAATGACTTGATAAATTACCTGACTCCATGGTTACTGACCCCGAATTTATAATCCCTTTTCATAAAAACCTGCATAGAAAACCTAATGGAGATAGACATGGGGCATTTTCACATACAGCAGCAATGTATAGAACAGTAGAAGAGATAAGTGCAGAAGTTACACAACAGTTTCTGAGTTTTTCACTGCATGGAAGGTGCCTGGTTACAAGCTTCTGCTGCTGTTATTATCAACATTTTGAATATGTTGGACTATTTTAATATACTGGCCTATGAAGGTACACTGGGGATAATTAGTGTAACAGAATGGTCCCACAGACCTCAAGCTTACCTCATAGTCACGGTATCTGAAATTAGATGGCTTAATAACACTGCGGCTTCTTGTGTATGAGCCAATATATAGACTGAGAGCACACATACAGCCTCTTTGGCAGTTGTTTGGTGCTTAGGTTTTTTGCACTGTCTTCTTGAAGAAAGATCAGAGAAAAATACAGGAATTAAAGAGGTAATATGTGAAATATTTTGAATAGAATAAAAATCTCCATTTAAGGTTTGCTGGTTCATTAATAGGGACATTATCTGCCATTTGAGTGAAGGCTACAGAGGCTTCCTATGGCTCCTGACAGGCTCTTGCAGGTCACTCTTGCAGTGAGGTCCCACTTCTGTTTCTGGGGAATTTTATGGAGTTGGACAAGCTGCTGTGGGGAGCCCGGGAGACTAAAATTTCCAAAGCACTGGAAATGTGTTGGAGAATGGAGACCCACGCAATGAGAGCTGCAAGGATGAGCGTCTGTGACCACAGCAGGTCACAGCAGGCTGGGCTGAGTTACCATGAAGGCTGAATTGGTGAACTGCGTGTTTTGACGCCGGTAAGAAACTGGCCACCTCCATGAGGGAAGGATATGGAGCAAGTCACAGGGATAGTTTACTGCAAGATGGGCAGGTCCAACCCCACAAGCAATTGGGAGTGATTGTCTGTGGGGCTGAAGGAAGAGAGAAGGGAAAGAGCAGTGATAGGATTAAAGTAGAATGATGGAGGTAAGGATCAGGGTGACCCCCCCAAGTAAATTCAATGGAAATGATCCATGACATGCGAGATATTTTAGCAAGTGAGAGCATTAAATGAGAAAGGGGTCAATAGCTCTCACAGGCTAGATTTAGGGTCAACAGACTGCATGTGTGCAGTGGTGGCAGGCTCCAGGGATAAAATACATACAGGGAGTTTAAGGCAGCTAAATGCATATGTGTCCTCTTTAGCTTTAGGGGGCTTTACATGTGCGTGCATGTATCGCGTGTTCTGGAACTCCTCATAAAACTGTGATCATTCGGTGATGATTTTCTGCCAACAAAATGGATAAGTTTCTTGCAATGACACAAGCCTTAAGGGGATATATGATAAAACTGCTGCAATGTGGAATTTTAATCCTAATCCTGAATTTTGCCTATTTTCCACTTTGTAACTTTCTAATTAAAATGATTTCTAAATAGCGCTCCTTTTATTTCTTCCTTTTGCCTATGGTCTTTGAGTCTGTCTAGTAGCAGGTAGTTATGTATATCACTAAATCAGGCCAAATATTTAACACATTTACAGATGAGGAATGTAAATTTCTTTTTCTCATCATTAGCGCTGACGTTCATAAGAAGACTAAGGAAATCTACTGTGTCAAGTAAAACCTAGCTTGTTTCTTGATCTTTGCTTAGAAGGATTTCAAGTCTACAACTTTTTTATTTTAATCTAAGAGTAATCCTCACTGTCAAAACAGAACATTGTCAGCCCCTGTTGGATGTACATCAGCTACTGCCTGCTACTAACAGCAGCCAAATCAGAGATAAAACTGGGAACAACTGAGAGAGAAGTTTGATAAATCTTCATTGGCATAACCACTCCTCTCCATAATTTAACTGTAAACCCATTTTTCCATCAGACACTATCTTGTGCCTGATATTGTACAGAATGGATTTAAAGTTCTATTAAATTAGAATATATGTCAATGCAGATAAATAATAGAAGTTTACATTTATATGCTCAGCATATTCATTATCACCTTTTCAGCGTATTTATATGATCAACACTTTTGGGAATTGCTACTAATTACATCTTTATTCATTTGTGAAGACCTTGCAGTAAATCAACTACAAATCTTTAAATATCTTCATGTCTTTTAAATAAAAACACCTGGTCTTACATTGAAACCATTTTTTAATTAAGAATTGGACTTTTGATCACTTTTGATGGACATTGCAATGAGATTTTTTAAACCAGTGGTTCACAGCTTGGCACGCTGGACCTGCTTAGATCTGTGAGATCCTCAGTTCTATTATTAACACAGTCAGACTTCCTGACTGGATTTTAATTTGATAAACTGATTTATATAAGTCAAAGGTAATATTAAAAAAAAAAAAAAAACTCAATAATCCTCTGCACTTCTCTGTGAAAATTTTTTTCCAAGAGCCCAGAGTTCATTACTGAAGATAATGAATTATACTTCACAGCACCATTATAGGGAATATTATTAGTCTTATCTCACACCTGAGGAAACAGGTGTGTGGAGAGTGTGAGATAGATCAGTAGCAGAACATTGGCTTAGTCCACATCTGACTCTCAGCACTATCCTTCTTTCGGTCTCAAAGGGTTTTTCAAAATGCTTCCCTCCATTAGATAGAATATATAAAGAATGTTTATTTGGTTAGCATTTTCCACATCATAACGAATGAGCAAAGAGACCCAGCCACCTTACAGCCTGAATTGATTGACTTCTAATCTTTTCTTTATGCTACTGCTCTCCATCAGTGAAATGCGGGCTGATTTGGTGCTGGCTCTGCTGTCAGCTCCTCTAAAGCTCTGCAGGCTTTGAAGTGCAACTATGACTAAATATGACTAAATTTAGCAGATCGGATTCTTAGTGGAGGGTCCCTGATAGCTCTGCAGAAGCAGCACTTTCTAGCAGTGCGGCCCTTAGCAGCGACTCGAACCCGAGCGCTCATGCTGCTCCGTGCTGCTGGGGCATCCTCAGCCCGGCTCCAGCCTAGAGCCATAGGCAGCTTCTGCCTCACTTCTGGAAACTTTTTAGGTGAGTTTAAACTCAGCTGGGGCTTGTCTGATTGCAGTCACCTCTCTGCAGCTCCCCAATCATTCACAAAGCCAATTAGCTTTGGCCTTCAGTCCTTCTTCCCAGCTGTGGACTGCGGGCAGAAGCAAAGTCCATTTTGAGCTCGGAGAAGCCACCTGAGTCCTGCAACCAGCTTATAGATGTGCTTCAAGGGCAAGCACATCACAATACCCTTCCATTCACTTCACAGCTCCCTTTTTTTCCTCGAAAACAACTGATCTGTGGGCAGGAAAACCATTTACTCAAAAATAGAGAGTAAAATGTTTTTCCTCTTCGATAATGTTCCCTGTTCTTTCAGTAGGTATTATGTTCTGTAATGTGCTGTGTGCACCCATTTTGTCATTGCTTTGGGTCATCCTTGCTCACAATTGGTTATTTACTCAGGGGCTTTTGAAATTATTGAGTTGACACATCTGTCAGACGGCAAAAGCAGAAATGCTAAAAGGTCACTTGGAGAGAAACCAGCTGCTTCAGACAAACCTTTCTGCCTTCAAATAGCACAATCATTACAGTCTAACAGATGGGGCCTCTGCTTTCATTTCTGTTTTTCTCCTTCACTTCAGGTATTTAGATACACTACCTCATTGCCAGGTCAACATAGGCCTCCTTGTAATTGCTTCCACAATAGGCAGCTCACTGCTTAAGAAAAAACAGCACCATTTTCTGTAAATGGGGAACCTGTTTCCTCACAGATATGAGTTACAGAATGCTTGCCACAAACTTTCCTATTAACAGATTAATTTTGACAGCGGTAAGTACATTTTTATTACTCCTGCTTCAGTCATTACACTATGAAACATGCATTTAGCACTGATCTAACGATTCTGAGAGCCTGGAGGCTTTTGGCGAAGATGGTGATAAGTAGAAGTGAGTGAATAATTCTTAACAAATAATTTATTCAGCAAATTTGGACCCTCTCCCTGTTTGGTGAACATTAACCAGGTGATTGCCATTTCCTCTGATTTATTCAATATCCATATTTTTGGAACAGTGTCCATCCAGATGATTTATACGGCTGCTCATGAGCAATTGCAGTTCTGAATTGCGGTGGTTAGCTGCTCTGAGTCATAAATCAGGTGAGAGTGTTTCTGTTCTGGGGTTGGGCAAAGAGGAACTGCTTTTGACATAATTGCTCTTCTGTTTTAAAATTCTCTTTTGGGGAAAAAAAAAAGCTGTCAGAAGCTTGATTGCTTTTCTGGCTCTGAAAAAAAAGAACAATGAAAGATTGCAGAAGTGTAGAGCTAAAAGTTCAGGTGAATGTTAAAGAAATATGCTCATCAAGATTTTTACTTATATTTTTACTTATAAAAGGCCTACTTCAGATCACTCACATCTATGCAAATTAACAGATAACAGAGTCCTTGTTTCATAGAGAAATCCTCACAACAAAATTGAAAGCATTGAAGTAATAGCCTTTGTTTCAAAGAATACAAACTTGTGGCACATCAAATGAATGTTCAAGATGAAAGATATGTATTTTTGCAGACTGTGTACATTTAAATTATGCAAAAATCCTTGATTTTCAACAAAGACACTGGAACATGCTCTCTGACAAAACTCTTGTGCTTTGAACACTGATGGAAAATTGGGGAAATATTGTACTTTAGGAAGTTCATTGGTCTATAAATTATGCAAGTTTGGAACTGACCCATTTCACAGAATGTGAAAACAACACAATCAAACCCATTCTAAAGCCATGGTTCTTCAGATACACGGAAAGAGGTGGAAGAAGGTCTTTCCTCTGGAGGGCCAATCAGTTGCTATCAAAAAGAAAAGCACAATTTGGGAGGAATCCTTTAATTTTGGTGGAAGCTACTTTTAGAGCACTTGCTATATTTAGCCATTTTTCAAGTAACTAGGCTAACTCTTAAGCCATGATTTATAAACCTGAGGAATACCACAAGCTGTATGAGAATAAATTACAAGAAGGAAATGTTCAGAAGGAACAAATTATGAAGCAATGGGTCCTAAAAGACTCCATAATGTGAAATATCAAAAACTAAGCTTGCTGTTTGAAAGGTAGAGAGAGGACTAGAATTGCAATCTAAGTCAAAACACAGACAATTGTGTAACATCTAGATTTTGTCATGACTGAGCACTTGAATTTGTCAAAAAATAAAAATTACACAATTGAAGATGAAGTTTTATAAAGAGAAGACTGTTTCTAAAGATATGTTTCTTGGTTATTGAAGAATGATGCAAGAAAGGAGGAGACATGTAAAGATATATTAGGATTCATTTACTGTGAGTAGGAATTACTGCAGTCATTTCACAATATAGTCAAAATCGCCTATGTGGCTAATAAATAACAAATGCTGAAAATCCATGTGGTCAAAAGAAGAAGTTTTGGGGTGACAGTTTTTGATGAAAACATGCCAGGTGTCACTTTCTATATTATCTTTGCTGAAATGAACTATAAGCACCATCTTAAGACAATGAAAAGTATCATTACACTGAAGCTTTGTGATCTGAAAACAAAATGAAAATGGATGAGTTTTATACGTCAATGCAATAGACACTGATCTAAAGCAGGGTATCCTGAAGCTTGTCCAGATCTGTGCAATATCTGTGCATCTGCACAAAGACTTGACTGATTTCTGAAGAAAGGAGAAGGTCATTATGACAGCATGGTCAAGATCACATGCATCAGACTCCTATTGAACAAGTCAAAACAACTTTAGAAAGGATTCTCTATTCAAAGAACCCGGAACAAAAGTTGTGTTCAGTGTGTGAAAAAAACAAGGGCCTGTACTTGTCCTAAATCATAATGCCACGGAGGAAGTTGTCAAGACTTGGAACTTCTGCCAAAAAAGCACAGGCCAAGTCAGGCAAAAGAGTCCACATTGGCACAGGAAAAAATATTTTCCTAGAGCAAAGTATTCAAAGAATTGTTTACAATGACTGGAAAACATTATGCACTTGTCCTAGACTATTATTCTCAAATCTATGAGATAGCCTTACTAGAAGACACTAGAGCTAAACTGTGATTACGCATGTCAAGTCTGTTCACATGCCATGCAGCATCTGGCATAGCCATCCTTGGCAATGAAATGCAGCTTAATAGGCACGGGTCCTGGCTGCTAGTGGTAATTTTAGAGGTTAGACCTGTAATTCTCTATTTTTTTTCCTTTGTCATAGAATCATAGAATCATTATGGTTGGAAAAGACCTTTTGTCATCACACTGAAGGGAAATACACAGTCCCTCTGCTGTCCACCTATTAAGGTAAATGACAGAGACATAGCTGCTTTATTTTCTTCCCAGTGAAGGTATTTTGTGGGTAGCAGTTATGGGAGATTCAAAGCAAAGCCCCAGGACACTGTATTGTCAGAAAAAAAACAGTCCGCATGTTCACTGCTGTTGTTGGGGAGACCCTGGAGCAGCTGTACACGGCAGTGCATGGGCTGATGCTCTGAGACCTCCAGCTCAGGAAGGCTGTTGGTCAGTGTTATTGTGTCCTAATTGCACCAGAGGTGAAATGAGCGCCTGAAAAATGTCTTGATAGATCTTATGTGGGTGTCTTTAAGGACCACAGATACACTGAGGCCTGCAGAGCCTTTTGTGTCTGTGTTTTTGACTCGCATCAGGTTTATGCAAGTTACTGAAAGTCATTATCAGCCTAAGGTTGTTCTGTGTCCAATGTGAAATGGACAGCTGGGATAGAGCCCCTTCCTAGATTCGGAACATATTGCAGAAATTCTCAGTACACAGCAGAAATGCTCTCTCTTTCTCACCTCCCATGTACTGTGTTCTTGCCATCAAATACTCTGTCACACACGCGGGGAGCTGGATTGACAGTGCTCAGCCCACAAACTCCTGCTCTGCCCAGCTATGTCCAGCCATGAGCAAGCCTGGGAGATCTGGCAAAAGCAGGGCGCATGACGAGATGCCTTGAGGAATGATGCCAACTTGAAATCATGAGGGAACCTGAGGCTAAGGTATATACAGCAAAGGGAGAAGAATGTATTTTGGGTAACATTATTTCAGAAACATCTGCCTCGGCTGACCACTTTTAAAGAATAGCCCAAATAAAAAAAAAAATACTTAAAATTTATGCCACCTGATTTGAATACTAGGTGCTTCATGATGTGAAGAGGTAACATTATTATCATCCATCATTAAATCCAGTGAGTGTCAAACTTATCACCTTGACACTTTAATGATCCTTAAGATGTCCTTGTAAAAGCTTGGTACCATGGCAACCACTCAAACACAGGGCCTTGGTACTGCTGAACTTCTCTTAATAAATCAGGCATAATTGGCATCTATGTATTATAATAAATTAAAAGTTATTCAACTGGAATGATTTTATATTGTACAATATTAAGTCATTAAATTTGCTGTTCTGCTCTCTCCTTTGTGATATAATTCCTGTGTGTGTTTTTTTACATGGAAAATTCTATCTCCTCCTCTTGCTAGATAAATCTGAGGGGGATCAAAGGTGCCGTGAATTAATGTATAGCCTGTCACTCCTTGCTATTTGGGTTCGGTTTCTGGTTAAATGGGGCTCCCGCTGAAGTGATTTATACGCAAAGACTGAACTAATTAAATTAAGCAGCTGAAAATTGCCCATACATGTACTCGGGGCTCCACATGACCTTCCGAGGTGGTGTGCCCTTCTTCACCTTGTCCTCCTGCTCCTGCTCTGCAGTGGGAGAGAGGCACCTGCTCTGCGAGGGGCAGCTTTGTCCACGCACGTGTCTGTGGGGACATTCGGCCCCAGCAAGCAGCAGGGACAGGAGAAAGCCTGAACCATCCCCATGGCTTCTGGGCTGCCGCTGCTGTGTCCCAGACTGCCTTGATTCCACTCCTTTCTGCCCCGCCAGCTCTCAGTCATGTGCTGCAAATAGTCTGGTAAGGAGTTACAAACCCATGAAAGTCAGAGCTGCCTCTCCTCTGAAAGCCAAGAGCTGTGTCCATGCAGACAGCACTGCCACATATCCCTTATAGCCCTATTCTCATGTCCCTTTTGTCCTTTGTGGTAGCACCAGCTGCAGGCAAGAGGGCTTGAATTCATTGCCTTTGCATTGCACAATGTTGCAGTAATATCTACATATAGTCCCTCAATGGAAGGACTAATGTTAGGTGCAAAACTTGTGACGCATATAAAATATATCAGCCATGACAGTATAGATAGGGCTAATTTTGAAACATAACCTCCTTTTTTTCTTTAAAGAGTATTTATTTTATTTTCCTGATTGTCTGAATAGTTCTTTCTTTTTACTGAATTATAAGGTATTTCCTCCAAAATTATTTTATCAGTAGGATGTTTGCACTGGTACCTTGGGACATTTCTAGTAGTGTTCTTCATATTTGGATTTTTAAATGTCCTTATTTAAAAGTGTAAGTTTATTTTGGCAATGTGACTGTGAAACAGGAAAAGAGGACCCTTTTATTTTGGACTGTACTGTATTTGTTCCATAGCATCCAGCAAGGCTTTCAGGAATAGCTTAGAAAATCACTGGACCTCAGAGGGTTCTGGATAGCAATATTCTACCACAATCAGGAGCCAGAGGTGACATTGCAGTGTTGTGCATTAGCAAATGAGCTTTCAATGGCTTCAGGAAGGAAGAGCACAAGGATGAAATCTGGCTTTAAGCAAATAGGAGCATTTCCTGGCCCTGTGCTTAACATCTCGAAGCTATATTTCTAATGCAAAGGAATGGAAAAAAAAATAAACAAAACACTGTGTTGTGGCTGGACTTCACCTGAGGCACTACAGTCAGCCAGGAGACTGTCAGCAGTGTGTACCCAGCAGGGATCTGAGAAAAGAGAGATCTGGTGACAGATTAGTGAAAAAGCCGATTGGGAGCAACTGAATTCCTCATCCTAATACCGGGGTGCTGTCGTAAGATGTGAGAAAGAGGAGATTCATCAGCATCTCAGTCAAACCACCGTGAGCTCTGTCTGGCGTGTAGTCTGAAAGTCTCTTTGTGCCCTTGCGCGATCAGAGTTTGGGGCTCCAGGTACTGATTTATAGTACACTTAAGTGTACTTGCAACTTAAGTCAGGCAGTACACTCAGTAGTGGAGTGAAATATAATAAAACATATGCTCAATCACTATAACATTATAAATGCACAGGTCTGAATTTTTACTACAAAAAATTTATTGTTGCAACATACCAATGTTATTGACATTTTTATTAAAAGAAACTGCTAAGTTAATATTGGAGTCAACATCTCAAGAAGTTTGAATTTCATTATTGAAATCTACAAGTCCCCATCTATATTAAACTGTTCAGTTTAATCTAATGCATAAAAAGATGATCAGGTTGCTACATGAGATAATTTATATAAAGGTAATACTTTCCTATCATATCTATCACTTGGGAGCCCCAGCTATGCCACTGTAGCATCGAGTAGAACCACTCGATGTGCGTAGAACCACTCCTTCAGGCTTGTGACTGCCCCATGTTTTTAGGCTGCTGTTCTGTTCTTTAGACATAAAGTTTTTACCAAAATGCAATAAAATTAAGGGAAAATGGTAAAAAAAATGAAGTAGATGCACCTTGATGAAATGATGTCTGAATGGCCTGCTCTGCTTGTCTCAGTGGCATCTTAGATGCTAAAGATTTTAAGTGTTTTCTTTATTAGAAAACTCAGTAGTCATACAAAAATGAAAGAAAGGGGAGTGTAGGGTGTGTTCTGAGTAGCACTTCGGTCTTGAGTTCTTGCCTACATCATTTCTTTTTCAACATTGTTTTTGCAATCAAGACTTGACTTTTTTTTCATAGTAAACCACTCCATCCCTCATTGCTTGTTTGTCTTCTTCTAGCATAAGTCCTGACTTGTAATTTGTCAACACAGCTCTTGTATAATGTGTGGGTGATGAGTGATACAAAGATAAGCATGAGTAATTTTATATGCAATAGTGTTGTGGTGCACATGGACTTTGTTTCTGGTGTTTTGTTTTCTGTGTTCTCTGTTCTTAACTGAAGAGAAATTCCTCTCCCAGAGACTCTGGGGTGAATGCTCTGTTCTCTAGGATCTACCCTGTTAGGGATATTCTCCCTTATGATTTCTTCCTTTTTTTGTAATCTAAAATCAATCATTTTAGGGCAAGAATAGTTTTAGCTTGTTTCTCTTTTAACATATCTGCATAGATTGAAAGTGTTGGATACTGGGGGGTCCCTGAAAAACTGTCTAGAAGATGGATTCCTGGAAAAAAATCTTCAATAAAGAGATCAAATACCCTGAATTAAAAATATTTCTAAATCAAGGTTTTATGGTTGCTCTTCTAAAACATATTTGTTCATTACCACTTATCTGAATTTGTTGAGCTTACAGGAAATCAGGAGCTGAGTAAGGATGAAAAGGTGTCTTTCTGCTGTTACAATAAGACTGGTAGCAGATATTCAGAATATCCCTGTCCCCTCATCATGTTGCAGTACCATTGTCACTTTTATCATAAAAGAATTATGTTTCTCTATGTATGAAAAATGCATTCTAGAACTACTCTGAATTAGTTTTTAATGTACTGTGACCTTGAATTGCCCCAGGATATTAACGCTAAATGATTACTTCTGAATGCTTTTTGAATAGCTGCACAGTGCAATTAAATGCACCATACATCACACATGACATAGTTAAACGCCTCTTCTGGTCAAGGAACCTAAACAGTTCTTTCAAATGATGGTAATTCCATATTACTGAAGGTGAAAAAAATAGGCACCTGCTCGTACTAATATAAGCATAACCTGGAAGAGGTGATAACCTTTGTCTGAGTATGATCAAAATAGAAAGATTTTTTTTTCACAGTAATCTAAAAGAAGATGACTTCTGATCACCTCAAAGCCAGTGCTCTATCATACCACATTTGCTCTCTAGACAAAGGGAGTAAGAGTAATAAATTCCTCACTTTCTGACAAGTTGCCAATTTTTGTGTAAAATGAAAGAATAAAGAATATGACTCATAAAATGGGTATAAAATAGAGACACTGCTATTATGTACATTATATTACACAGCAATTGATTTGAGATTGTGGAACTTCATAAACCTGGTTCTCTGCAAAGCCTTCTTATAAAATTAGTGGAGTTCAGAAGTGATCAAAAGGCCAAGATGACTCAAGAAATTAGTATCAATGAGAAAAAGAGCCTTTTCTTTGAGTTACTGGTTCAAACCTGACCTGGTCTGCTTGCCTCAAGATACTTGTCTCAGCTACTTTTGTTATTTCATGTGCATTTTATTTTTTGTTAATGTTTTTAATTGTACTTTTCTTTTCTTCTTTTCTTTTCTTTTTTTTTTTTTTTTTTCCCCAGAGAGGCAGCACAGCATGAACATCAGCAGAGAGGGCTCCCAGGTTGGAGCAAGGACCATGTGGGACCCGAAATGTCAGTGTGAACAAACCTGCTTTCAATAGCGTGCTGCGAAAGAGCCCAAGGTGAGGTAGAGACATCATCCTGTGTCAGGCAATCTGTCTAAACCACAAAAACGTTAATGGCAAATACATTTCACCCTTGGAAAAAACTTTGTGTAACTCCAAGTAATTGAAAAAGAAAAAGAAGAATATAAGGTCCATGTATGATTTCAAATGAGATTTCCAGCTTTTGCAGGTATTCTTGCTCAGACACAGGAGTGGAGCAAATTATATGTGGTGATGTTCACTGGATGAAAAAGGGTTAAGAAAGTGGACCTTAAAATCCTGGGAAACTGAGTAGGTTTTGGAACCTGTGCTGAGATGCCCGAGGGCATCAGTGAGGGAAAGTGGGAGGTGGGAAGACAGAAAAGATGATTGCTAGAGGCAGCAGTTCATTAAGACAATCCTCTAGCAGAAAAGACCAGAAATAGTAGGAAAAGTGAATAAAGCCCTTTCTCTCTAGGTAAACTTCAGCTTTCCCACACTGGTGAAGAACAACCCAACAACTTCCAGAGCACACACTAGGGGAGAGCAAGGAGTGGGAACCACAGCTCTTGAGGAAATTGGTTATTCAGCTTGAAGAGTTTTCACTGCATGTTTTCAGTGTGAAGAAGAACACTGTTGTATGACTGGATTAGAGTGTGAAGACAAGCTCTATGTGTTTTACAAAAAGAGCAAAAAGATTTTATAATGAAACAGATTTGATGCTCCAGCTACTAAAATCAACTGTTACCCAGTAAAATCTGTGTTACGGTTGCCCATGTCAGCCAGGCCGGATAGAGGCATAAAAGTCTCTGAAAAGTTAGGCGATGAGTTAGACTTGCCCAAGGCAAGCAGAACATGCATGACTGGCACTTGCATGACAGGTAATCCAAGTTGACACCGACCTTGCCAACGTTATATGACAATATTTTTGCTAGGATAAGCTGTCCTTGAATTTCCCAAGAGCATTAGATTCCAGCAGAATCTTTTTTTCAATGTGAGGAATGCACAGAGTCTTTTTATCTTTATTTTGGAGTATGGAAATGTTTATGACCAGTACTATTACCTCTCCTCCTCCCTTCCCTGGTCTTTGATTTCCCCTTGGCCTCAGAGATCACACCATAATCTCAAATTATATAGATCACTTATCATCTCATGGCCTTCATGTCATCTGCTAGACTGTGATCTGTCTTTGCAAATATATGTGGACAAGAAAGGGGCTTCAGGAGCATTTCTTGCGTACTAGCCCAGGGAAGGGTCAGTGACCGCCATAGACTACATATGCAAAGTACTTGGTGAGTAAATTTACCCCAAATAAGGGAGGAAAGGAGGCAGAACTGATGACCTTCAGCTTTCCCTGCTTCACTGGAAGGGAATAACCCATGTCATCTCAATGCCACAGACTGCATGCCTGCTGGGCTGACTGGTTTTGTATGGGATTTTGGGTTTGTAGTTTTTTGCTCTACATCATTTGATAAGGATTTACTAAAACTGGGCTATATTTTAGAGTTTCGAGCGTAACTTCTTCACACCTTTGTTTGATGGTAAGCCTTCTACTTTGTTATCCTGAAGAAAAACCCAAGTGGAAGATATCAATGATATCATAATTTCTTTAGTCTTTCCAAAAGGAGCTTTTGGAAATTCCAAAGCTTCATGCAATGTAATTCTTTAAATTAGCCACTGGAAAAAGAGTAAGCAAAAGGTAGGAACTTGGTTGTTCAGCACAGAGTGAGATTTCAGTTACCTTAGTAAGTCTATAACAAAAGTAAGAGCTTTTGAAGAAGCAGGTTTCTCTTACCTGATGGATCTCAGCCATTTCTGGCATGATGAACTCAGGTACTGCAAAAAGGCCTCCTGTGAAAGGAAGTAGTAAATAAATCAGTCTTTTTCTGCTTGTACATGTGTTCCTTGTATGTATTCTTCTGGGTAGACTGCACAGTCCAAAGGCCTGAGACCAAACCAGGGATCTGCATGGCCAAGTGGGGATCTATGTCCTGCTTTTTACACAGCATAGCTGAAAAAATCAGTCCCCTCATCTTTATTCTTTAATTTCTCTACCTCATAACTATGTGTAGAGTAATTAGTTAATGTGACTAATTCTGTTTCCACTTACGCTAATGTTATTACGTGTGATACCCGAGGAGATCCAAGAAATCAAATAAAACTGGAAAAACTACTGACACCAGAATCACAGACAGTATTTGAAAATTAATAAATACAATTTTTACTCCATGGACTAGAGAATATTATTATTATTGTTATTATTATTATTTTTACTCTGCATTCCCTATGCATTCTTAGCTACCTTGATTTTTTCCTCTGGCTATGTAAATACAGCTCAATGCCACCTCAGTTTTGTCATTACTCAATGACACTATCACCTTGTTCAATGTCATTATCACAGAAATACAGCCACTTCAAAGAAAATGATGGACAGTTATGATGCTTAGCTGTACCGTAACACTAACATTGACCAGAAAAAAATGAAATTATTCTTTTTGCTATTCTGAAGCTATAAGGTAATTCTGAAATACCAGGAAAAGATACAGCTCTGCAGCTGTGAGTTTAAGCTTCTTGAGGAAAGGAAGAGGAACAAATGGCTTCACCCATAGGAACACTACTAAAGTAGATCTGCTCATTTTTTTCAAAATTAATTCTGAATTTTCCTTCCTTTTTTTTTTGTATGGATGACTCTAGTGTAATCTTTAATTAAAATTAAATCTTGGTTTCTCATGTTTTAGAGTTAATATCATTTTAGTAAATCCCATATTTACTCATTTTATAGGCCACAAAAATTGCATTTTTCTAAAACTAATTTCAGTAACAAGCATATTTTTAGTGAGACTGGTATTAGTCTCGCTCCTTTGCATCATTTTTATCTCTTAAACTATTACAACTTTATTATTATCAATACAGTAACATGGTGACCAGAACTAAACACAAAACTAAGCTCCTTGCCAGAATCTTATATAATAGGAGAACAATAGATGCATGTTGTTAATTTTAAATGCAAAATTATAAATCAATTACAGTGATGGCAAAAGCCCTTCATGACATGCCACAATTTACTTTCAAAGACATTTAAACCTATTTCACATGCTGAACAATCTGTAATAAATTATGATTTTTTTTCCTCCTGAAATGAAGCTATAATTATGACAGTTGAATTCTTGTTCTGAGAAATAAGGTGGCATTTAATTCCTTGAGAACAAATGACACTCACAAAAGAACAGTTAATTATTCTCAGCTGCAAAAAAAAAAAAAAAAAGTGGGGGAGAGAAAAAATATGAGAGAATGTGGTAGTACTCTATGTGAAGTGTCTATTAATGAATCCTTAATGAAAGCTGTACTGCAATTGAACTTTGCTTGGTGTCCATGTGATTGAGTGACAATCTTTTAAGTCCAACCCTTCCCATAAAATCAAACCCACATTCAGAGCAGAAGAGCAAGCCAGGGATATATCTTCATTAAATATTACACGTCTGCCAAATATTCAGTATGCAAAGAACATAATCCAGAAAAACTCTGGTGCCCATCAGATGTGCAAAATAAATCTCTAATTCAGTTATATAGGTTTCAGGTTGCACTACAATGGTTGCGCTATCCAATTAGTTCTACTAATTCTTAATTTACATGCTTGCTGCTACATAGGGTGGATGCTTTTGACTTCTTCTAGCATTAAAATGGCAAAAAGAGGAATGCTAGTCAGGTCCCCCCCGAAATACGTGGTCATGTCCTTAACTTTTCTAATTCGGTGGGACCACATAAGTGTTCATGAGTAAGGGCCCTATTGAATCCAAAGTTTCTTCATTGAAAATACCTGTCATCCTCATTTACCACTTTATTCTTACGCGTCAACATGTGCAAAGTTGAATTTATTAGCGCAAGTCTTGCCGTACAGCACAACCAACCTTCGCAGCTTCAGAAGTGTTTTAGCTGTTTGGTGAAGAGATGCCAGTCTTGCTAATTTGCCTGCCTTTCTTAGTGAAGAGAGACTTTTTGGAAGGACTATAGTAAGTGGATACTCCCTCATCCTTTTTGGTTCAATTATGATTTGTGATTTGGCTAATTTGGGGGCGCTCTGAAATGTAGTCAGAACAACACAGTTGCATGTAAAACAAGGCCTAATGCACTGAGTTACATTTATGCTAAATCAAAGATGATTGGATTAATTGCTGTTTCATTTTATCATCTTCTGTGCACGTGTGGTGCTGGCAGAATTTCAGAGCTTTTAGAAAAATTAATTGAGAACTATGGAAATAATACAGGCAAAGAGACTTGTGCATTGGGTCTCTGCTGGTTGTCATGGGATATATAATCTGCAATTGGGAGGTTATAATGTATTTTTTAATATTTCTATTTTTGAAGTTTCTCATAAAACAAGTAGGAAAATGAATCGATCATACAGTATATAAGTTACTGGATATTACAGCTGTCAATAATACTTCAGAAAGCAAGCACATATTCAATAAGACTTTCACCATAACAAAGCATATAAGAAAATTGCTGTTAATTTCTATTAGGGAAAAAAAGAGAGAGTGTTAAAAATGTAACAGTATACATTTTAAGATAAAAGGCTGTTCATATATTTTTCATTTTGTCGCCTCTCTATTTAAATCTGGTTAAATCCCTTGATAGAATGACATCATCGAATAGTGTTTGATCCATGTGGAAACTCTTATTATTGGGTAATTTATTTTATTTGTCCACTCAGTTCTGATAGCAAACAGAAGATTTATTAAGGCAATGTAAAGTATTAGCTGGCAGGTAAAAGTAATTCTGTTAATGAACATGATTAGAACAGCAGCTGGAATACAGAAAATGCAGTGTTTGCAACATCCACAAAATTAATAGACCTTAAAATACTTGGGAAATCAATTAAAATACATCTTCAGGATTGCAGGAGTGACTGTGCAATGTGTTTAACTTGGAAATGAACAATAAAAGAATTAAACACATGCTTCCTCATCAAGAACAGTTCAAAGTGCCTTTCCTTGACCAGTGGCAGAGCTTACCAGGAGACAGGTGGAACAGACACTTTATTCATAACTTTGAGGCAGAAAGAGAAGATACTAGAGAGAATTTGGGGCAGTGTCGAAGCTGGTGCTTCTCTCTACTCCTTTGGGCAGGCTCACACTGGCTCATTTGCTGTATTTCAAGATTTGTTGCCCTACTGCCCCAGGCCCTCCTGTGTTTCTCCTGAGCAAGCAAGTAGGGCAGGTCCTTCACCATGACAACCCATGGAGGGTGGAGGGTCACCATCCACTGCGGCCCAGCTTCAGTTGCCCTGGGGTTATCCTGAGAAGTCCCATGGTTGGGCACTTTCCACCATGGGACCACAAGCCCCATCAGCAGGGGCTGCATGCAAAGCCGTAGAGCTCGAGCCTTCCCCGTCACTTCTAAGGGCACACAAGTGCGGCTGGAAGGACTGGCGGGTAGCAGTAGGACCAGGCAGAAACACTGGATTATACTGGCAAGCAATGGGTGCTCCTCTGAGAGTGCTGTTTGACCCTTAATTTTGGACACACATCTCTGCCCTGCTGCAGTGGCACTGCTTGTCCAAGCAAAGTTTGGTTTGGAGACGGCTGTTCTGCTTCCCCATGCTTTCCTGTGCTCATGGTCTCAAAACGTTTTCCCAGACAATCAAATGTGCATGTGTATGTGTTTTAAGTAAATGCAATAGCAGCTATTTTTTAGTCTGTGGATTTTAGTACCACTTGCTCCTCTTAGACTATGTATTACTTCAGAGTTCTAGTTCTGTGAAATAGGAAACTGCTCAGTGCTGTTCTTTCTCATGTAATCAGTACAGAAAAGTTATGGATGTGATTGTATTTTTCTTTCCATTTGTTAAGCCTTTTGGCTCCTTTTGGCTCCTGCAGGAGTGAATTTAGTGCTTTGGAAAGGCGTGAGGATACAAGGTGATATTCTCTGCCTAGTGACATTTCTGGTCTAATCTGAACAGCAGCATGTATCTTTGTGTCAATCTATTTATCTGTTTTCATGATGATTCAAAGATACCATTGCTTGGGGAAAAAAATAGTAGTGAGACAAAATAATATACATTCCTCTTTCCATTCATCTATAGACCTTGAAACATAATCACATTCTCTTGAAATATGCTGCAGTTTTCTGGGGTTTATTAACCTGAATATATCACTGATGATCTAAAGCTGGCAAAACCACTATGGATTTAGCCTCTCTCTTCTATGGCAATCCTGTTTAATCTACTAGAATTTGGAACTATGTTCTTTGGTAAATTAATGCCAATTAGTGTATTTAACACTGTAAAGCAATTAATGTAGTTGCAGGCCAGTGATTGCAGAGGAATAAAGAACTGAAAAAAATCTAGGATGAATATCACCATAAGAAATATGTTGTATTTGTTTATAGAAGGCAAAGCATGCTAGAAAGACACTGAAATGAGTAAGAACCATTTTGCTGTTTCATTAACAATCTTCTTACGAAAACAATAGAAAGCACAATATGCACAGGGCATTTTGGGATAGTGAGCAGGTCGTGGTACTTAAGCGAGAAGTGAGTTTCTGAAACCGATTTGCAGCTTTCTTCTCTCTGAAGAACCATATACTTACATGCATTTCAAGACGGTATCAGAATTCAGGGATCCTGTCCTTGGACATGAACAATCTGTGTATGCCTGGTTGTAAGGAGCTCTTTTTTGGATTTCCCCAAGTCATGAGAAAGGCAATAACTACTAGGAGAGAGATGTACATCACAAGTCAGTGCAACCACCAGGAGAACTAACAAAGAGCTGTAAATAATTTTTAGTTCATCTACCATTCAAGACACTGAATTTGATACAAAAAGAGAAGCCACCTCATATAATTCATTCATTAATACCTGGTTAGCAGTGTAAGACAATAGAATAGCTCCTTGGCCAAATGGCTCCTAGTCAAAAGTTAGTGTCAGCATTGGCTGGAGTGCAACAGGATCTAAAAGATGTATTGCCCTCATGTAGCTGGCTTAAGAGAATCTGAAGTCCACTATTTTAGGTGCCAAAAAAAGTAGTGTTCAAACATCATCTACTCTTTCAAGGAAACCTGTTTCAAATCATCATCCTGCTCCTTTTCTATGAGAGAATACAATTAAAGGAGATTGCATTTTTTTTTTTCCTGTTTGGAAGAATAATCCCAGGAATTTTATCCTTCTAATGCTTTTTACATGTGGAGAATCACTTATTTATACAATCCTGATGAAAAACAGTTACTGGGAGACTGATGGTGCAACTCCTAATGAGTTTCACAATACACTGTGTTCTTCCCATGTGTATGAATAAGGGAGGTGAATATACACAAGACCTGTAAATTCTGGAATTCCTATGAAAGGTATTCATAGGATTTCTTTCTAGTTATGCCTGCTTTCCAAAAGATGATGCATAAGGCCAGAGCTGTAGTAATACCATGAATGAAATTTTATTATTGAATTGGTTAGGAAGCCCTGATGAGCTCAATATGAACCTCAGCAGTCTAGACTGAAGCCCAGGCCACCTCCTCCTGCTTCAGTGAGCACTGCAGGATCTCCTTTTTCCCCCTTGAACTGTTGCCTAAGGCAAAAAGTCTTTGAGGAAAAGAGCTAGCTGATATGTGCACGTTTTGTTGCACATATTCCTCATCATTCATCTTAGAATCATGTGATCATGGCAACATTTCAGACTGTTGCACCCAATCATACCCCAGCTGGGCTGAGAAGAGCCCTCTGGAGTTCACCTAGGACAATCTGCTCCGAGCAGATCCCGTTAGATCAGGCTGCTCAGGGCTGTGACTGGTCCAGTCTTAGACACCTTCAAAGATGCAGATTCACAGCCTCATGAGCCTGATCCAGTGTTTTGTTATCATCAAAATGAACAACAAAAAAAAATCTCCTAACATCTAATCATTTTTCCATGTTCTAACCTGTGTCTCTAACCTTGGAGGCTTGTACAGCTCCAAGAAGAATCTGGCTCCACCTTTTCTGTGTCCTCTGGTCATTAGCTGTAGCTAGTACAAAAGACTTCCCTTAGGCTTTTCCTCTTGCAAATACTGCTTTTATCAGAAAACTCTGTGCCTGTGGCTTTTATCAAAAAACTCAGTGTCTTGGAAAATGCATGGCAATATTTTTCCAGACATGAAACTCGGATTTTTGCCTGTTGTCCACAGTCTGTCCTCCACACTTTCTACTTTGTCCTCAGTGTAAAATAACTTAAAATTTTCTTCACAGCAATGTTATACAGCAATGTTAAGCTAGATTAAAAATGTTCTGTCCTACTTGCTTGTTCAATCCAAGCTGATTTATAAATATTTTTGATTAATATAAGTCATTAATATAAGTCCTCCACAAACTGATTTTTCAGTTTGTGGAGGAAAACATAAAACAACAGCTCTATTTGTCACAAATGTTTAGCATGTTTTGATTGATCCTACCTTGCACTTTTCAGCCAGTAAATTATTTATTTAAAAGACTTCAGCCAATTTCATTCATGGCCTTTTGGGAAGCTCGAGCTGATGTGCCAACATCACTTCACGGGCAGACTGAGCTTGGCCTCCAGAGAAAATTGCCAAGAGAAATGGTCTTTGGAGTTTTTGTTTGCCTTTAACATGTCTAGTTTTGAGTTTTTAACCAAGGAGGCACCTCAGAGTTTCTAGAAAACTACAATACTAAAAAAAGGAATGACTTTTAGAGTAAAGGTGCAGCAGCATCAGTGAGCGATCCTGATAGTGTTTTGGCATCTGGCTGGCAATTTCAGCTAATCAGATTCCTCTTTTAGTTCCTGTTATGTTAATTTATTGGTTTCTGGATTTGAAAAATTGCAGCTCACACTCTGTTCAGCTCCCAGGATCAGAATTATTGTTTCAAAAACTGCACTATGTAATATGGAAATCTGGGCTTTTTAATGCAGGTTTTAACAATTGCAGTTAAGCTATCTGAGGGTGGGGGGGGGCAAAGACATATCCAAGGAGAACACCTGTTTTGATGCAATTAAAGCCCTACAGCAGTATATGAGTAAAATACTTCTAGAAAACATTGCTCTGTAGAGTTTAAAATGATTACAGGACCAAAGGGGTTGTAAGTAGTTAGTCCCTTGGAAGTAGATTAGTAATGATGGAAACAGATTGATTTGAACTAACTATTGCCCAGGTGCAATGGAAGGTGTATGATGGGGGGGCTTAAAGACATAGAAGAAAAATTGCAGAGACAGGTGCTTCTTAGGCAAACCTGCTATTGCAGTGCAGAGGCTCTAAAACAGAATAAATTAAATAATATTTATTTTTAAAAAATGATAAAATGTGCCACTGGTTTCTCTGTCCTTTCTTACACCAGTGTCCCTTAGCAACTGTCTGTGTGAAAGTCATAAATTCAGAACAAATCAAATGCAGCACAACTCTCCCCAAAGCAAACCAAGCCTCACATTTATTTCTGTGCCAAGTGCTCTCCTGCAGCAAACAAGTGCAGTTCTTAAATCTTTACAACCCAGCCTGATGTTTTCCTTCAGAGAACATGTGGGGAAAATATAGGTCCTTATTTACACTGAAATTTTGTTTTTTATTTTGTCTTCTGGGCTGGCTTGACCTTTATTCCAGCTCTGGCTTAAAGCATAGTATTAAGTATCCTGGCCTTGGGCTCTTTCTTTCCTCTCCCCTCAGCCCCTACATGTCCTGTGTCAGCTCCCAAGGTCAGTCTAGGTCAGCATATGCAGTTATATAAATGTATATATGTAATATAAATGTAGCTCCACTGTGAGGAACTGAAGCTGTGGAGAGAAGAAGAAATTTTGGGAGAGATGACTGGAGAGCCAGCCCCCTTGGGTTCTGGCCTTTTGGCCTTAAAAACACACTTTTTGCCATGTGCAGCCCCCTCCATCCTGCAACTTTGAGAAATCGATGCAAAAATATAGTTATGCAGTTGCTACAGTCCCTGAAATCCTTGTGTGTAGCCCAGTTTGCCTCCTGGATCTCACTGAATACTTCCACAGGGAACTCTGTTAGAAGCAGCTTACTTATTTAATCTTGAAAATTAGTTCAGGAGCTTTACAAAGCCACTAATGCCACCACATTCTCTAGACCTTAATTTTTTAACAAATTACCATAATAAATATGAAGATTTTGATTAACAGAATGTCAATGGAGCATCTTAAGAAATAGCAAGAAATGAACCAACCTTGCAACAACCCACGAAATCCCCACCTGAACATAACTGGCTCCAAGTACACATGAAAAGAATTCCAGTCCAGCCTCTGCAAACAATTCTCTGTATAAACTATCAGTGCAGAAGCAAGTAAGAGAAACATGGGCAGAGGGCTAGCAGTTTCTTGGTTTAATTTCAGATCTTCTAGTTACTCTTGCGTTCTGACCGCGGCTTCCTTGGCTTTGATATACTTTAGTTGCCTTAGCAGGGGGTAAAGACAAAATTAAGATGTTGTTTCTCCAATTATGAAGACTCTGGGTAGGAAACTATGCAATGCCCCTGCTATTAGATAGGGTGGAAATGTCACTACCTAGATTAAGATAGGGTCAGTTAAATTGAGCTATGATATAATTGTACTGACTTTGGTGGAGTTATGTCAGGGATAGTTTTGTCTCAATATGAGTTCTTTCCTCCCTTCTCTAATGGACTAGAGAGGCCTGTCAGGGTTTAATCCAATTACTGATGACACTGGTGAAAACAGGAGCACACGTGGATAGGATGGAAGAAGGGTATTAACACATAAAAATACCATCTTCCCCAAAGAATCCGACTGAGAACAAATGCTGAGAATTGTGAAGTACCTCTTATTTTGGTTCTTCACATAATTTAGGGTTAATGAGTTCATTTGTGATTCTTTAACCCGTAAAAGCACAGGAAACAAGATGGTTGCGGTTCTGAACAGTAAATGAAGGCAACTTTGCATGAATTTGCACAAGACTTTTAGGTAATGAGAGAGAAAATAAAAGTTTGAGTTGCTTAAGGAGGTGTCAATTAGAAGATCTGTTTGCAGGACTGCACTGAAGTAAAAGCATCTGTACTGTCCAGCCCACCACCAAATTTGTCTCTGGAGGTTTCAAGAATGATTTCCAAAGTGTAAATAGTACTAATGTTATTATTTTACTCATTCTGTTAAAATTTATTAGTTATTTTCTTACTTGCAGTTATCTTTATCTACTTGCACAGAATGTTATGCCAGCTGTACCTAAACCAATTACTGCCACTGTTTGCTTTCAGGATTTGGTCTGGTGCTTTTGCATCATGTATGATGTGACTGATCACTTGTGTTTCTGCTCCTTGTTTGGACAATTTCCAACTCACAGCATGCAGGACAACCACAAGAATGTAAAGTTCAAGTAGTTGTATAAAAAAGCATCTGACTGACTATTTGTATGAATTCTCCATTTTTATTTTCTCTGTGGGAATATTCTGGTAGCCAACAGGAACCCAAATGCTGACAAGTAGTAAGAGTAGCTGTTGAGGGTCACACCACTTTGCAATGTTTATTCTGCTCACTCTAGTCCCCTCAAACAGCAGTCCTACTTGCATCACTCTTTAGACTCTGATTTATTTTCTAAATGTGGTTGTTTTAAACAGTCCTAATTGCTTACGAAATGCACAGATTTCTTAAGCCTGTGACCCACTTGAGCCCTCTTTGAAGTAGGCTAGCGCCTTGTCGATAGCTATGAGGAAAGTCAATGCCATGTCAGGTCAGGGAAGGCATTTCACCCCGGTGTCACGGGCAATGCTCCAACTGTCATGTCTAGAATTCACTGCTGTGACTTTTGGCAGTTTCGATTTAATTCATAGGCAATAATGAGGCCGCTTCAAGCCCACGCAGTAGGTCTTTTCGTGGCTCTGCTACTTCTTTTAGACAGGTGGTAAAAATACACTTTGTAATATGACTGATGTCATTTTGGTTGCTATATTTAAGTCTAACAGACTTTTAAAAACACTGTCTTAGCCAGCAGGATTTAACTTCATTAGTTTTGAAACAGGAGAGAAGCGTTAGCCACTGTTCGGTCTTTGATTATGCTCTGGGGAATTTGCTAGGGTTAAATTAACCACAGGGGAGCTCTACTCTTGCTCTTTGAATGTCAGTGAAAGATATTGAGAAATACAGGGAAAAAATATAAAAATGAAATGTAAAAACTATAAAGTTCAGCTTATGTATAATCCCTCATGCACAGTAAGTTCTGTATACTTGCAGCATTTCATGTTAATTGTACCATTTATTTTATACTTTGTTTTTGCTTTATGAAAAAAAAGTCATACCACCATGAATAGCATTTGACCATAAAGGGAGTTTCAGAAAACTACCATTTCGCCAGACTCTGTTTAAATTCAGGAGGGAGATAATTTAGCCACTAAATGTCCTGCCTTATCTCCACCGTCACTGGAGAATTACTCTCCAGAATCACTTTCATCCCCCAGCTGCTGACAATTTAGCAGTACTGCTCTCCTTTAATTAATCTCTTTGAATTTACGTGGAGAAGGTCAGTGTCAATGACGGCAAAATGAGCTGAAATTTTTGTCCAGAAAATACAGTTTGGAAAACATGATGTCATACAAATCAAAAGCATTTTTTGGATAGTGTTTTTGATGTTATCCTTGGAAAATATGAAATGAAAGATTGTTTTTAACTCCATGTATCAACAAAGATTTCAGTAATTTTGACTCCAGAAAATTAAAATTAGCTGTTTTTGGTTTTTCACTCATCTCCTGATTTTCTTTACATCTCCTTATTGCTGTCTTTTCAAACAGAAAATAAATGGTGGAGAGCAGAAGAACACAGTTAACATATGTAGAAGTGAATAAAACTTCTCCACAGAAGAATTGGAAAAAAAGTGTAGAGTGTTTATACAGCATTTTCTTCATTTCAGCACTCTTGAAAACTTACCCTCCTTTTGTACTGAAAAACAAGAAGTTTAGGAAAAGATGAAAATCCAAACACTTAAAATTAGTACTCCTGCATTGTCAAAGCCCAACCCAGAACCTCAAGTCAAAATTATCTTTTAAGAAATTTTAAAGAAATAAAAAATATTTTCCCCAGGAAAAAACCCTCAAAATTAAAAAATGGTAATTTTTTGTCTATGTTTTTATCTTCTTATAATGTGGGAATAAACTAAGATTTCCGTCCAACACTAGTCTACAGATGCTGTATGAAGATGAACCAGATCGTGTAAGAGATTGGGAAAAAAATGTATTTTTTCTCTGAATATAGACGGAATTTTATATAATAAAGACATCTACTCAATCCCTAAAACATTACCTTTCTTCTTTGCCATGGTACGGAGGCTACAATACTACAAACTTTGCAACCTTTCTCCTGCCTGATCTTGTGCTGCAATTTTAAGGAAATAGTCACATATCTTCTACAAGGTGTGTATAGAAACTATGACTTTAAAAAATTCATCCATGTGTACAATTTGTGCAAGAATCTGGTGCATGCCTAGACCCAATGCAAGACAGACTCTAACCTGCGTTGCTGAAGCTGCTTTAGAGAGAAGCTAGAAAAAGAACTTGCTCCCCAGAAAGCAACACCTATTCACTGCAATTAGGAGAGTTATATGCCTATAGCAATGCACTAAAGGTCAGACAGGTAGAGAGACAGGATGAGGCATCATGACCCAAAAGATTTCTGATATGTGCTGTTTACCCATGAATGTCTCCTTTATTTTTTTATTCCCATACATTTTCCTAACCTGCGTTCCATGCCCATTTTGTGCAGAGTTCATTCTGCATGTTTAACTATTACTTATTGATTTTTTGACTGTCAAAAAGATGGTATTTCGCTGTTTTCCAGACTACAGTGTATATGGAAGTTGTCTGCCACTTTCTCTCATTGGAGTAATAGGAGATGTTTCTGGCAGTCTTCATCCACACCTACACTCTTACTTTAGTGTAATATCCTTTCAACAGTGTGCAGGCTCAAAACTAGACTTGGCAAAACTATGTGCTAAGAATAGGCTAGGCCACAATACCAAATGAGAAAAAGATCATGGCTGTACAGTGCTCAAGACTGACTCTGATGGTCTGGGATAGCTTATGACTTCATTGTCACTATTTCAACCTCACGCAGTCCTGTAAGGTAGGATATGCAATATTGCTCCTATTTCAAGATGGAAAAACAATTAGTAGACTTAATTCAATCCAAAGAAGGAGGAATCAGTACTTGAGCTTTAAACCAGAAGCTGATTATTCCTGGCTTTACAGTGAGGCTGTAGTTGCAGCTTGAATAACACACCTTTCCCTAAAGTATCCTCATACAATGAATAAAATGATCAGGAAAAAAATAGTCCTGGACCTGAAAAGCAGTGATTTTTAGAGAAAATCTGCAATAATAACAGTTCTAATATACTATGGGTTCTGTTAGAAACCCAGTTAAAAAGATAGAGAAACATATATTTCAGCAGGATACATTCTGTAAAAGAGACATAATAGAAGGAAGAAAGCAGAAGAATAGGGATAAACCCCTGGAGAGAATGAAGATACGTGTGTGAATTGGCCAGTATTGTAAGTTAAAATGATCCCTGAACTCGGGTGATATGTGCTACCTAGAAATAAAGGTACTGGACTAGAGGGGTCAGTGCGGATGAGTAAGGAAGAAGGAACACAGAGGCTCATCCCTGCTATGAAGAGGGTGTGTAAGGAAGAAAATGGCTGGCATCAGGCGATCCTGGAGAGATCATGGGATGAAGTTAAGGCAGCGTAGCACAAAAGGACAGGGGAGGAAGAGCCTGTGGAAAGCACACGGACTGTGCTAAGACAAACACTTCTTTTTCAGAGGCGGGAGTGATGCGGTCACGTAATCTGCATCTTGGCACTGCAGTTGCTATAGCGAGCGCAATGTACTGTACCTCCTCACCCCGGGGAGACGCAGCCGCCGGCACAGAGCTGCGTTCGGGAGCCGGGCTTAACAAGTCGCGGGTGATTTCGCTGTCAAGCCGCAAAGTGCTGCTTGCTGATGGAGAGAGGCCACGAGTACTTCCGAAGAGCTGATCAAGGCGGCGCGATGCAGCTTTCTGGGGAAACCGGAATCCTTTGAAGCCTTTCCAGCGCAGCCCTTAGAGAGGCAAACATATTTTCAGATGCATGATTCTAGGTTAAACAGCAATGTCCCCCACTTGTTTACAAAGCAGCTCGACAGCTGTTGCGAGCCACGGGCCCCCGTTGGACAGGCGGGACACGCTTGGATCTGTCACGCTGAGCTGCGGCGTGTCGGCGCCGCGCCGCGTCGGAGAGCTGCTGGCGGCAAGACTCGCACTGCACCAGCTTTAGGGGTAGCAGGCGGCTGGTTTCATTTCTGCTTTATCTTCTCTGTCGCTTGTAACTCTTAACATTGGCAAAACATTTTCAGCTGTGAAGGAAGCAGAATAAAACACAAAAATAAACCGCAGGAGACAGGTATTAGCAGGGAGACAGCACTGACCAAAGAAGGGTAAGACCGGAAATATAATTGTGTGCAGAAATGCAGTATGTCCAATGTGGAAACAAATAAGTTTTATTAGAAGTGAAGAATAAAGATTATTGTTTCTGCAGTGCTTTAGCATTCTGGAAATCGGAAAGGCAGAACAACTCCTCAGCTGGGACTCCTCACCACGACTCTAGAAAGCGTGGTTGAAAATGCTCTCCCACCAGAATGCTGGTGAGTGAGGTGAGGATAGGCCTCTCCTGGGCGCTGAAGGACGGGGGCTGAAATGTGCTCCTGCAGCTGCATGTCCCTGGGTCCGCCCCGTCACTGACGAAAGGGGCAGCTGCAGCGGCTGAGGGAAACCTGCTCCATCTCGGCCTGGCCTCGGTGGGATCACGGGTGGTCTCCTTCAGGTCTGGACTGAGGCACTTTGTGAGAAACCCCCCAGATCAGCACTTGTGAGTCTCATGGGGCAGGAAGGAAAGTATGCAGGGAGAGACCAGCAACACTGCATTCTGACCAGGAGAGCTGGGGGCAGGATGAGACCCTCCACCTCAACCACCTCCATCCACTTTTCCACCTGGCAAGGAGCCCAGCTGGTCACAAAGCACGTGGCCAATTGCTGAGTTTGACTGTGGGAGGTCACTCCATGGGAGACCCCATGTCTGGGGCGGCCCCAGCGGGAACTGCTGCAAAAATGGGGCCCAACGGGAAGCTCTACTTCTCTGAGAAGGACTTTCTTAAGTATGTATCCCTACGGAGCATCCCAGCATAGGTGCTTCCACTTACACCCATGCAACATATTCCCAGGCTCTTACCCCTCACAACGTTTTTCTTCCAACCAAGGCAAAAGAAAACAATGGAGACAATAAATCTCTCTGGGCGAGAGCTGCTACCAGGACCTAGCGCGGCCACTTCATCAGTGAGGGTGACAGCAGAGCCCATCACCCCCCGCCGAGCCTGCAGATCAAATGGGGCTGCCTCCTCGCAGTCAGCTACAATATTGTTTCCTTTGCCCTCCATACCAGCAAGTGGTCACAGCAAAAATTATTACTGATGGCATGTGACAGGCCTACATCACATTTTGACATTAGCTTTTAGCTACTGCTTTTCTTCTTTCTTTCCTTTTTTTTTTTTTTTTTTTTTTTTTTTTATATGTTTCAGCATTTTCAGTCAAATACCTGCCCGTCATCACCGTCAGGCAGATCTTAATGCGTCTGCATTATGGAAGGGGACCACAGCTTCTTCCCAGCACTTTATTATAGTCCTCGTATAGCTCTTTATCACAAATTCCTTACGCGTAGCTGTCCCTGCTCTGCCGCAGAAATCTTCCAAGTTGGCAGCTCCAGTGTCTGCTGCCATTAATCTTCTCTGTGCTGCAAAGAACGGGACATGGAATGATTTATTGCAATTACCTGTTCTAATTCAGCAGAGCTCAGGTGAGTTTGGTTGAATCGCAGTTGCTGGTAGGACTTTTGTCCCCAAGCAGCCTGAGTGTATAATATGCCTCCGTACACCTGAATTGGCTTTTCTTCTCAAACATTACTCGGTTAATCAGGGGAGAAATATGCATTATAATCACTTTTTAAAGTAGTAGTAAGGTGGTGATAAGTGAAAGGTTAAACACACTGACACCAATTCAGAATTAAAAGCTGTAATCAAATGTCTTTGTTCTTTGTGCAAAAGCAGCATTTTCCCAGGAAAGCTGTAAAATGAACATCTTTTACCTGACATTTCCGAGGCTGGAGAAGTTCTCATTTTTATTTTAGTTGTCATTCTCTGGTTTTCTCCCTGGCTTTCTGTTCTTTGAACTGGCAGGGACCTGGGGTGTTGTGCAGTAAGTGAAGGTTGTGCCAAGCTGCGATCAGCGTTGATGCCTTGAGCCAATTACGGAGTGATGTTAATGGGCTCTCGGGAATCCTGCTAAGCTTCCCAATCTGAAAAGGATGATGCCTACAACATAGGGCTGCACTGAGCATGAAAAACCTGGGAAAATTAGAGCAGATCTTCAAGTTCCAGTTTTTGAGGAGCTTCCCTACTGGCTGTGATGAAAGGGAAGTGTGTTTTATAATAGGAGGATGCATAAGCGATTTTTCTTCCTATGAAGATTCATAGGAGGTGTTGTGTGTGCAAGCTAGTTTGTGTAGCAGCATCTCAACAGATTACGCATATTAGGTATTAAGCCGTTCTTCTACCTTTCTTTTGCTCTGCTGCTGCTTTTCTTATTTAATATCAGTGGCAAATAGTGAAGGTCAGACGAACCCTGTAGTGCAACGTGGGGACTAAGGTTGCGCACAGAGGGACAGTGTTGCTTTAGGAAGGGGTACCTGTCGACAGCAGCTGGGTGCACGCGCCAGTTCAACCTGCAAGCAATAGCCCTGTCTGGGACCCGCTCCAGTCCCTTGGCAGCTGAGGAGGATTTTGAGCACAGGGATGCGCCAGGGACTGGGAGCCACGGCTGCTGCTGCTGGGCTGGCGGCCAGAGCGGGAGCGCGGAGACACCCGTGCAGCATGGGGCTCGTGGGCACTGCGGTGGCCGGCGGGCAGCATTCCAGGTGGGTCTGCACCGCAGGGCTCAGCATCTTCGCCTTCGCTGGGGAGGCCACACCAGGGCATGACAATTTGACGATGGGTCTCCAAGTGGACCCACTTACTTGGGAAACAAGAATGGTTTCTTCTTATTTGAACAGTTGAACTTGAACAGTTCCCAAAGCAGCCCAAGGTAAGCTGGGAAAATGTACTCATTCTGGGAGGCAAATTTGCAAGGGACTTAGAGGCATATAAAAATAGCATCTTATCTTGCACTGTTGTAAACTCCCACACAGACAAGCCCTGAGGCAAAAGGAAAGAAGGAAGGCCGGGCTATTCATGATAGCCCTGGCGTCAGCTGCAGGCACGTGCGTGCGAGCGGGCAGCTGGAGGTGACATATGCTGCGAGCCGTTGCCATATGTAAATAGGGCCCAGCCACACAGAGTTCGAGCACAAAGAGCCCAGCCAAAGCATCGTCCACCGGGGCTCCCTTTGGCCATGGAGCCTGCCAGTGAGTGCTGCGTGTGACCCACGCTGTGACACTATGCAGCAAACCTGTTGCCTCCCTCCTTTAGCATGCAGCCGTGACTTTCCTCCTGGGCACCCCTGGAGCAGCGTGGTCCTGGTGCAGCCTGCATGGAGCAGGGCAGTGCAGAGCTCAAACGAGTGTTTTTTGCTATGTTTTGGTCCAGCGGCTAATTCCCCGGTGAAGACCACATGTGCCCTCTTGGCCATAGGATAGAGGGCTTCCAGCATCCGCACTATTTAGGGGCCGTTGGACCAATCCTAGTATTTGAACGACTCGAAATAGGTGGGCAACTGTACTCCCGGAAGCAATTTTACTTGTTAAACCTTTGATTCATTTAGCTGTCTAGGGCCATCTTCAGCCCAGAGCCTTGTCAAAATACTGTGCCACGCTGGGACTTGTTTACAAGATAAACCAGTAGCTGCTTTCCCTTTCATCCCCTGCCCTGCTTCGAACTTGAAATGGGAATTATCTGTGCGTGTCAGAATCCAGAAGAATCAAAGCCTCATTGTAGATACCCTTGGGCCCATCTTTCTGCTACCTTGCAAACATCTTTCTATTTTCGGGGACAGCAAACCTGCACCTAATCTTCTAGAGGCAAGCACTGCTCCCGGGGAGACAAGTGACACCAGAAGCATGTTACCAAGGGAAGGAACCAATTTTCTTATGCATGCGCCCATCTTTGCTTATCAGGCTACCACAACATTTAGAGCGTTTGAAATCTGGCTTGGATTTTTTCACTTTTCAGGCCCTACACATACTTTTTCAAAAGTGGCCTTATTTGCTTTCAAAGCAGCCGCATGAAAATGCTCCCACTTTGGTTTTTACGCATCTGCTTTTTGAATGTAAGAGCAGAAGCCTTGCTGATTTTTTTCTCTGAACTGGTGTTTAGTGACTGCATTAAAAGGCCACACACAAGCTCCTCTCCTATTTGCATATCAATGCTTCGCCTATTAGAAGGCAATGGAGTGAGGGTCTCGCAGTACATACCCTCTCCCAGCATGACGCACAGACTTTCCATGACATCCTTTCTTCAGCTTTCATGTCGGAGAATATTATACTGTGATGCCTTGAAGCCAGGATAAACTGGGGCCGTTAAATGTTCAGATGTATGCGCAATCTGTGAAGCTTGCAGCTGCTCCACTCTTTTGATAATGCTAGTAAGCAAAATTAGTAAATAAAATAAATGCTCAAGGTTCATTTGCTGCACACCCCGATACATGAACAAGTATAGAATTGAGGACATCAAAGAAAAATAAAAACCAGGCTAGTAATAACATGTTCCCCTTAGGCCTCTTGCTTAACCTAAATGTTATGCTAAAGGGATAAATGTGTAAACTGAATTATTATACCCAGTTAAAAGGCAGAAATGAGATTTGAGATCATAGACATAGTAAGATCAGCATTTCTCCTTAAGATAAAAAAATAATAAATATTTTGCTGAGAAGATGTGACATAGTCAACACTTTAATGAATTTTACTTATTCTGTGCCTCACACAGTGAAGACCTGGAGTGTTTGTGGAGGCCGGAGCAGGAGCCTGCCCTCCATCCCTGCTCATACTCATGGCAAAGGAAGACTGGGCACGAGCTGCCACATCGGGCGAGTGGAGAATCTGCCACAAGTATCTGTGCTCATACACATGGCAAAGCGTCCCAGAAGGGGGGGCTGCAAAGAGATTCGAAGGGTGAGGAGGAAGTCAGAGGGGTGTTAAGCTTGGGGCTGCTCTGCGATGAGAGGCATCACGTATGGAGGTGGGTGAGGACGTGTGAAGGGGACAGTGGCAGGGTGCCAAGGACAGCATAGCCTGTTGTTACCTTTGGTGTTTAGAGTAAGCGTGTCCCAGTGGTTGTCACGTTACGGCACGGCGGCATTAAGGGCTGCCCAGCCCTAGCGCACCAGACTGTCCATCTGCCAGAGGGCTTTCAGAGTGAGCACACAATTTGCTCCAGCTTGGGAGCAATCTGAGAATTAATTTTTATCTAGAAAGCAAAACAAAACCAACCAAAACAAAATAGAACAAACAAAACAAAAAAGTATTTTGTGTCTGTTTTCTTCAAAGGTAGGAATGCACAGAAGGTGGGCGTGCTCCAAGGTGCAGCAGTGGCAGGTTTTTTAGAGAAGACTGGAATAAGCAGCACTGAGATTAAAGATAAATGAATGCTAGAAAAGCACACTGATCAGCTGGTTGCTGAAGGCTGCACTTCTCCCTCATAACCAGTGCTGCTGCTTAATGTATGGTATGGCTCATGAACCAATGAAACATTCACCTCCCCTAGAATCCAGCCATCTCTCCGTTATAAAGTCAATTAATTAAAAAAAAATCTTCTTTAGTAGGAATATCAATAGTAGAATAGTGGATTGCCTTTGGAACAGTGATCAGATAAGCTGGAATCTTGCAAAGATGAGATGATGCACTGACAGGACACAGCAACAGATATTTAGGAACATGTTTTCTCTACAGCTAGACTGATTGTGTGAAGTGATTGCATCCAAAAACTTCATAAATACAGAGAAAATTAAGTGAGAAAGCATAGTGTTACTGCAGTGCTGGGGTTGAAGACTGTTCTAAAAAAATAAAGTTAATTCATAAAATTTCTCTCATCTACAGCACATATTCTTTTCTCTCCCTCCAGTGCTTGAATGTACCACTCACAGTGTTAACACTAACTCCTAATCTGATTTTATGTGTGCTTAACTTTGCACTCTGTGAGTTCTCATTAAAACCGAAAATGTATAAATTTAAACACATGCTTAGCTCTTTGCAGAATTAGGGTTGCATGTTGTGAAACACATAAGATATATAATACAGCTGCATTAAAATTACAACATAATTCTTTTCTAGATTTGCCTGGTCACTTGTTATTTTAATACAGCTTTAAAGGTGGGTAGTGTTAAAGATTGCAGCCTACAATCTTAGTTGTAATTTTATAATAGAACACACAAGGCCTTAAAAAATAAATGCAATCTATTTTTTTTTATTTGGAAGTTATTCATGAGTAATTTACTATTGTATTGCAGAATAATTTACAAGTATATTAAATGTATTTGTTCCAAATATTCCTAAATCTTGTTCTGCAAAATTTTCATAAGCAGTCCGCTATAAATGCTAGTAGTCCAAAATTTAAGACATTTCTTAGCTTTGCCTGGACGAGTACGTCACAATTCATAGCATTTTTTTTAAGTCATGGAGATTCATGTAAATTTCCCAATTTTAATACACTTTCCTGCCCGTGACCTCACGTTTTACACTGCTGGTGGAAACAGAAGCAGAATAACCTTGAAGCAGAGGGGGCTGGAGTGAGCGCACGCAGCTAGTTCGGGGTATCCGGCCAGCTGTGCAGCAGAGGAGGAAGTCCCAGCCTGGCTCTGGCACAGGTCCCCCAGACAGGGATGCTGTGGCTTCTGGAGATGTTTTGTAGCAGGGCATTGGGAATTCCTTAATGATCTAGGTGTGTGGGGAAAGTTTCTTCTACACAAGCATCTATTTAACCATCTAAGAGCCATTGCCTTGCACCTGCAGCACAGGGATTTCCCTCTTCGTTCAGTTTTTGTTTGCTCTGATGGCAGCACAGGTACTGGCAGTTTCTGTGTAAGTGCACAACCCTTTTTTATCAGCCTCCTAAGCTCTTGGCCTCAGTGACAAGAATCTTGCTTATCACGAACCCCTGTGATGTTCCTCCTTATCCTAACCCAAGTGTACTGGCAGACTGGACTACAGAGAGCGGCTTCTCTTGGCACATTTAGTTTTGACCGAGCCATGGGGTCCTTAGCAGCACAGGGGCATAAAACATCCTCTTGTCACTTGCTCTGATTCTCTTGTCTTATTTAATGCTTTTTTATTTAACCTCAAAGTCGGGCATATCCTGAACAACTGCAGTGAAGATTTTAGTGTAGCAACTGCATTTTTGTCTGTAGCAATAACAGCTTTTGCCTTATATATTTTACAACACACACTAACAGCTGTTTACAAAATAGTGGTGAAGGAGTGCAGTCCGGTGGGTATTCCGACTATTCATTTATCCAGAGGGATTACACTGTAGTGAACAGCGTTTAGACTTCAATTTAGTATGCATCCAGCCGAATTATGCGATTAGCTGATATGCAATAAACCAGAACAGCAACACATGCAGTGAAATGGTACCAGATAAAAAACATATGATTCTTATACAGGTTCTTATAATGCTGTATCATTTTAAGTATTTATATGCAGTTTGACTGTCTTTCTTACTCTATAGCTGTGCTTCTGGTACACTCCTTGTGTATATAGATCTATGCCTGTATCTGTAGAGCTGTACCTATTTCACAGCCTCCCAAGAAAGTCTTTCTTTCTGATATTTAAACTATGCTGGACTTCAGTTGCTGGTGTAGAATAGTGTTGGTCACTTAAGAAGGGATATAAAAGTTAAAAGAAAAGTTTTTGTTAGAAAAGTTTCAGAGAAAATATCTCATCCAGCAGAAACAGTTCAGGGATACTCAGGAACAAAGACAGATTCTCAGTTGGCGCAAGAGCTTCCTACAGATCTGCCCTTGAAATGTCTGAGAGTTTCCATGGTTAGGGCTGGGAAGCTGGTAGGGAGCTGCTTTGGGCACTGGTGGGGCTGACCATGCTCCAGTTCAGCCAAGCTTGGGTAGCTAAGCACTTTTTCCCCAAAAAACTCACCCAGCAGATTGCCAGCCTCTTCCTCCTGCTGCCCCCGTCAGAGAGCTGGGTGGAAAGCAAGGAAAACAGTGATGTTTTTGTTCCGTTCCTGGGGAGGTGAGCAGACCTGGCGGGGAGCCAGGTGAGAAGGTTGGTTGTCGTGAAGCAGGTGTTCCCAACTGGGAATTAGAGGCTTGCGCTGTTGTGGGGCTGAGCGTGGCCCCTGCCAGACGCTGTGCGCAAGCCAAAATCCAGGAGTCGCCAGTGTTGTCCTGGGGACCAGCTGCAGGTGGGCGCCGGGCTTGGGCGTGCAAAGCCTCGAACCCCGACGAAATGAGGTCGTGGTGGTGGCAAACTGGGCAATCAAGACTGACGGACACCGCACACCTCACCCTCCTGCCCGTGCACAGCGGTGACATCCCCTCTGCGCCTCCGCGTCCCGGAGATACTGCCTTGTTATCTTTCCAAGTCCAACACTTTGATATTGAACCTCTCAGTGCCCTGTAAAAACTCATAAAGAAACAAGCTTTTCCTCTCTTCCTTACTTCACAAGGAACAAAGGATTTGCCATGTTAAATAGGGAAAAACAAAACATCTGACAAGCTAATCCCTATTCATTGTGTGTACTGCACGGGGCAGGAGCCTTACTGGAAATAGTATGCATGAGGATAATTAAAACTATTTTGCTACATATGCCAAATTAAGCCAAAACATCACTGTAGTCAATTCTTGTGAAGGGTGTTATAGAAGAGCTTCTGAAGGTCTCGGCATCATGAACGAGACTCAAACTATGCAGACAATTATATAGACAAATAGACTTAGGTAACAAAATGCAGTTGAATTAAACAGGCAAACGGAAATACTTAAAAACATAATTGAAAACATGAAAAATAATGCAAATAATGCCTTTACAGGTATTGTAATGATAAAAGAATTGAGAAATATTTTTGAGTAGTGGTTTTTTTAGTTCTTTTTTAATGGATGGAAACAAATAAGCAGAGCTCCTTATTCTCTTTTTGAAATCCTTAAAACAATGCAGGGTTTATACAAAAAAATCTTACAAATATTTTACCAGCTTAATTTTTAATTTTCAATATGAATTTACATTCATCTCTCAGATCAGTGGGATGTCAGTAATCCATTCTGTATATACATATACATGCTTTTATTTATGATTTCTATAATTTTGCAATGGATTTAAAAAAATATTTTCACATATTTCCTTTACATAAACATGAAGAAAACGAGAGTGAGAGAATGAATGCCCACAAAATGCACATTATTATAAAACTGTGTTTCCAAGTGCATTTATCTGAATTCAAGCTGTGACTGAATGCTGTAGCTGTATCAACACTGTATCAGTGGAAAATATGGGAGGAAAATGTATGAAATGAGACATAACCTACTAAGGTCACTTCAGGGGCTATCACTGAGTGGAAAATGAATGCTAATATTTTCAGATTTAACATGGGTAAGCCAGTCAGAATCAATAGTTTGGGGCTGAATTCTGAAATGCCCGCGGTGGAAGTAATGCAACGTGGATGGTCAGTGAGATGGAATTATTAAAAGATAGGGTGGAGCCAAGCCTAGCCATATGGTGAATGCCATAACCGGGGCAGACCTGTCATGGCCAAGCAAGCTGGGAAAGCAGGCGAAAAGAAATTGTCCTGAAAGAACAACATGCATCCCGCCACGAAGAAATGAGGGCAGAGGGCTGTGGGCAACGCGCTGTCCAGTGACTGACACTTGCACTGATGAGAGACAACATTGGAAGTTGAGCCCCGGCAAGGCAAAGTTGATTAGGGGAGATGGGACCCTTCACCATGCCTTAAAAAATCATCACAGCTCAAAACACTCACTTCCAATATGCCTAATAAAACACTTGGTCATTCATGCAAGTTAGATGAGTAACATATCTATCAGCAAAATAACTGCATAACTGGCTACATCAGACATGGCAGTTCATAATGCACAAAACCCAAAGTCCTTTCTGCCTGCAAAAGCTGCGAGGGTCTCTCTCCAGCCATGAGTATGATACAACTCTGAGGCTTAAGGTAGAATTTATTCTTTTTTTTTTTCAATTGTACCTTTTAATAAAGGATGTAAACATTAAAAATGAATAAACATGTTTATCAGCATTTTGGTATGCATTATAGTTAATAAAATCTTTATCTGGACTACTTAATAAGATGTCAAAATTAGGATTTAGTCCTCCAACACTTTATTGACCGAAAACTATGGTGAGACAACTAACACAAGTAAAATTTACTGAGGTGCTTTCAGAAATGAGGTTTCATGTAGCATGTTCTCTCATGCAGCATGTATGTTACAGTGCCTGTATAGCTATAACATAAATCTATTACATGTCACTGCAGAAATAATTTATTTTTCAGTCGGATTTCTTTTTTACATACTACAGATTAAATTGCCATATCTGTACTAGTAAATTAAATGTACTTGGGACCATTCTTTGGTATCTGAGTAGGATGCCTGGAAATAGGCCACGCATGTATCAGTAAACTCTCTTATCTTCTGGAATGGGGTGACCATATCCAAGCAGTGAAGCAGAAATCATCCCAGGGCTGTGCTAATTCCTGAACCATGCCCAGGTCTTGTTTGGGAGGGCACTGGCCTGGCCAAAACTCTGCTGGGGACAACATAACTGTGCAGATGATGGAGTTTTGTATTCCCTGGCATTATTTAATTTCCTGGCATATATGTAACTAATTTGACCTGACACCAGACTTTGAATAAATTCCAGTTTTTCAAGCAAAATCTTAGAAGAAATCATACACTGTTTAATTCATTCTTTCTTTTTCTTTTTTCTTTTTTTTTTTTTTTAGCTCTGTTTCTTTGTGCTTTATTTTCCATTCTGTCAGTGTTAACTTATGTAAGTTTTTTGGTAAATGTTAAAATTTTATAATGTTCTTTTGCTATATTAGGGAGCCTTTTCATCCATTTTTTATTGTCTGACTTCTTACAAGCGATAAGACTTTACAAAGTTTTGCTTTAAAAATAATTTTGTCTTAGTTTTTATACAGATAAGAAAGTATAAAATGAGATTACATCTCTCTCAGCTTTAATTATTCCAGGAATAATCCATCCATTACAGCTCAACATCCGTGAGCCTCAAGAGCAGGTTGTCATACTTCAGACAAGCATAGAAAAGTGAAGGAATTTTCTAAGAAGGCAGATATAATTTCATGGCAGTGCATACATAGCTCTCCTATGAGCACTGAGGAATTGTGGCGTTCCACTTCTCATTAGGTATGCCCACAAGAGAAACATTAAACTCGACTTCTCTTTGACTGTTGCCTTCTTTCTCGCCTCTTCTTGTACATACTTATAAAATAAAGATCAAACTTCCTAGAATCTTTTTTATCTGCTTTGAAGTCTAAGGAAAAACTTTTTTGGAAATTCTATTTTCATCTCTGTGAATTTATTCTCTAATGTTTCTAACTTGTCAAATATGGATTGTGCTGTTCAAGGAGCGGCTAAGGAAAAAAGCCCATACTTCAATCTGCATGAACAGATGACCGTGCTGACCAGTATCTGAATGCCCTCAAAGATGTGAGGCTGCGTGTGTTCTTAGTACAATGCCTTTTGGACCAGTTCTGAGACATGTTCTCTAGATTTTGCAGAGGGAAGAATTTGTCTCTTCTTGCCAAGCAAATAACTATATGTAAAGTGTGCAAAAGAAGCAAATCCTACAGCTTTGAACATCTTGTTTGTTATTGTTGCCTGTCCCTTCCCCACTCACTTTTTTTTTTCTGTTTTTTTTGCCATAACTCACTTTTTGTCTAAAAGTAGTAAAGGAAGGATATTTGGAAGGATTTTGGAAGCATAACGTAAACATAGCCAGCTCAGAGAGATTGTTCGAGGAAGAGGAAATAGAGAAAAACATCCTCACATCCCATAGGATTCATTTCTTCCACAAAACTAATTTTATTTGGCTGTAGGAATGAAACCAAGTCACTGAATTACGAGTGCCAAACTTACTAGGAGGGTGATGCTTTTGTTCCTTGTTGATAGCAATAATTTATGCAATTTGGGGCATTAGTGCACTGGAAATCCTCTTTCACAGAACTGTAAGTCTGTTAAAATAGGATGTGGGGAGCTCCTGTACTAATGAGCTCTAGCCTGGTGATGCTTTATCTACTGAACATATTTTTTATGCTTACAAATGAAAAAGATACACTTTATGCACTTTTTCTCTATGAGTTGATTAATTAATACTAATTAACTAATATTAGGAAGTAGATGCATGTGTGCTGTACATGCCCTGTGACATGCTGAGTGAGCTAATGTATTGAAATGAGCTTCTGTCCTAACCCCTACCTGGGAAGTGCCAGTAATACGGTGTCTGGGCCCTAATCTGTGCCCTGCGTGAGCATGCATGGATGCTGCTTTCTCTTCAGGCTCCATAGGGTATGTTGAGTCCCTTGGGATTAGCTGGGCAAATCCCAAATGTCTGGTTTTGCCTGGAAGAAACACACGCTGGCAAGATGCTGCCCCTGGTAGCAGACATGATCTCTCACCGTGAAATGGGCTGTGTGGGGACAGTCCTTGGGCAACACCTCGGTGGATTTAGGAAAAACCTCTAATTAGTAGCTACATGTGCTTCTCCTCACTATTTTTTCCCCCCTGCATTTTGCATATTTTCCCAAGCACCTGAACCCTAGGCATCCTCTGCAGCACTGTGCTTCTCAGCTTGCCCCTGGACATACCATTGGGCTGAGCAAACCACGCTATCCTCCTTGCTAGCTCTTGGCATGCCAGCTGACCCCTTTGAGAGAAATACAAAATATGGACTGCAAAATCCTTTTTTTTTCACTTGCAGAATGAAAGAGACCCTCATGGTCCTGGTGGAAACCAGAACCTTCCACCACCTGCATTTGCCAAAGCGCATTGTCTTCTGTGATTGATGGCCAGAACAAGGATATTTCCGTATTCACTTTTTCCATGATAGATGACTTGCTGTTTCAAATCTGCTGGGGTCTGAAATGGGTGCAGTTTGATGTAGCACAGCCTTTAATCGAAGTACTGTTGTAGAAGTTGCATGTATATTATGGTTGTAAAAATTTCCAGAATACAAATGTAGATATTTCTACTCTGCAAATGTACCAATCTAATGATGGATGGATACAAGCACACACATTCTGTTTAGAACTCATCGAAACACTGATAATGGTAGGCTTTACATCTCTTAAGCGACAGGTCTTATGAGGCAAAATATCTAACTCAGGGATCTGAAAAGGCATTGTACGACTATGTTTTTAACAGGGAAGAAAAAAACAAGCCTGCAGCAATGAAGTGCTTAGTGCAAGATTTCAATTCTCAGCCTTAGAGCTATTAAATTTCAATTTGATGCAGCAGAAGATTTTTCTGATCTGAAACTAGTGAATGGCAAGAAGGAAATATACTTTTTTTTTTCCCTGGAAGCAGGTGATTATTGTTTTAAATTATTAGGGATCTAAGGTTGGCTACCATCCAACATATGTCATGGAGCTTAGGTCCTCAGTGGAAAAGCTCACACCCAAATATTTGATCAGACCATATTCTTCCAGCCTCGCTGCCAGACTCAGAGATGACAATACAGCTCACAATTTGCTTTGAAATTCAGAGAGATATTTATTTATTTATTTATTCTGGAAGAATTAAAAGATAAGCAGTCAGAATGGTCCAATGTGTCTCTGGCAAACAGAAAAAAATACTCCAGGATGCAAATTAGGAATAAAAGAAATGAGGAAGAAGACAACTCCCAGCAGTGCATTGCTGCTGCCTCTTGAACAGTTTTACTCTTGTGTGTCTGTGGGAGCCTTGCACCTCGTATGTCACTGTTTATCAGACCCATCGACAAGGGGGGAGACTAGAGGGAGGAAGAAAGGAGAAGAAAACAGGAGAAGAGGGGGAATCCCCTGCATCTGTGAGGCAGCGGGATATTGCCTTTCAGGGTTCACACACTGTTATCTTTAATTTTCATGGTATTTAAAGAGAATGGTAATGAGTGTCACAGTGAAAATGTAGAGTTCATGATTTCAGAGAGAACGCTCTGGCCAGCGCTGGCTCAGGCAGGGTGCCTGGGGCTGTCCTGCACCAGGGCCACCCTGCACCCCCGGCTGCTGCCTGCCCTTTCCAGCCGCCTCCTGGGGCAGCTTTCAAAGCAGGGCCTGGAGCAGTGTGCAGATCGGGCCTTGCCGGGAACTCCGTTCTGGCAAAGCAAGAGAGGGGTGCGGAAAACAGCAGCACGGAATGTTTGTACAAGATGTAAATTTGCTCATTTTCCATTTGATAGAGCCTGTAGTCCATTTGTGACTGCTTTTCGTAGCCTTTTCCGTTGCTGCAGAGCCATGGGCTGCGGTGTGTGGAGCACTGAGCTGTTGGAGCAGTCCTCATTAAAGGACACCTGCCAGGGTTATTCCTCCTTCAGGGCAACTTCCATCTATTAAGAGCCCTGTTGGTAGGAAAATGTGAAATGAGAAATTTTAAAAGGAGTGGATTGTTTGGAGGTGATTTCGGTTTGTGCATTGGGCTAGTTCAGCCGATGAGGTCAGCTAAATATGTGGCACTTTATTGCTGGTTACCTTGGAATGGGGAAGCCTTTTCTTTCCCACCGCATTTTGAGACTTTTGCTCTGAGAGTTACATTGGTTCCTAACGGGGGCAAAGATGTTTTTGGTGATTTTTTTAGCTTGATAGGAGAAATGGATCCAATTGCAAAGCTGGCTCTCATTTTTTGATGCTTACTGATTTTACCCACAAGCTTTTCAGGTGTATTTATTTGTTTGCACAAAATCAATTTGTTTATAAGTGCTAAATAACCACCCATTGAATAACTAATAGTACAGATAGGTTTGCTTACTGCAGTAGCTGTATGAGACTAGGGCAGCCTTTATCTGGTGGTGCTTATCAAATACAGTGATATCCAACCTTATAATGAGAAAAAGTGCAAGAACAGACCTGGAGCTCTGAATATGTGGATAAATACACCTGCAAGCTTGGTGGGCATCATAATGAAAACCACATAGAAATGCATATTCTGTTTATATTTTGCAATGTCAGCCTGCCGCCACTGACCCAATTTGCTGAATGCTCATGGGCAGTTTAACATAATGACAATGTTGACCCAAGATCCCTCCCATATAGCTCAGGAGCGAAGGAGAAGCAGCCTTCCCATTGACTTTCCGTAATACCGTGCATCACCAGAAACACAGTGTGCTGTGTTGCTGGCTTTCTTGATCCCTGGTGATATGATACTATGTAAAACATTTTAAGGAAAAAAATAGTTATGTTATGTTGGAACAAACTCTTGTGTGACTACGTAGTGCAAGAGCGCCACGAAACCAACTCGCCCTTGCCATGATGGCAATTTCTTCAGCGACATTTGCGATCTTGCTGAAAGTACAGCAACAATTTTATTCGTTGTTTGGGGCTTTCTACTCAATGTCTAATGAAAATGTTATGAAAATTAGAAAGTGTGCATTACACAGCTCTTTTGTAGTGTAAATAGGGCAACTATCTAAATTATACACATACTAGAATTATGTTACACTATATACAACCTAGATAGCTCTTTTACCAAACTAAGCTGTATTTTAATTAGAATAGTGGTAACAAGTCTCTAAAACCAGCCAAGACTGTATTTGGGTTTTAACTGAGAAATTCTAACGTTTTATGAATTTATGACACACCCTTAGGGATACATTTTCAAAGCAGCACACATAATTTTAGGCATGCAAATCCCATTAAAATCAGTGGGAGACATGTGGCTAAAACCCACGCAACACTTTGGAAGCAACATGCCCCTTAATGTTATCTAGACAGTGTTTTGGCCTGTGAATTTTCTTGCTTTCATTTTTTTACAACTGAATTCAAAAGGAAATAAAATTTGCCACGGGGATGTGGGAATTTTAGCAGAATTCAGCCTCTTATACTTCCAGAGGAGTCGTTCTGATCTGTCAACTGCACTATTATGCGATAAAGATACAGTTTTGGTCTCTCCTTTACGGGCTTAATGCGTACCCAGCTATTCTGACTTGTGATTAATTTAACTATACAACTAGGTAGCTAACTGACTTTGAAAATACATGTATTATAGTTCTCAGACGATTGTAATGTCTCTTAATAAAATCTTTGAGTCAAGCAGACCGCAAAGTTCCTCTCGGAGCAATGATTGCATTGGGCTCCAGCACTGCGGCGCCTAGAGCGATGCGCTGGGCTACATAGAAAGACCACACGCGTGGGGAGAATCCAGATCCGCACGCTGGCGAGCGCAGCAGCGTCTCGGCTGCGGGGCACGTGGGCAGGGATGGGGCGACTGGCACAGTTTGCCCTCGGGCGAGGGTGGAAGCTTTAGTCCCAGTGGACAGCAGATACGGGCAGAGAGGTGGAGATTGAGCCCCGAGCACAAACACTGCCAAATTAGATCTTTTTGGGAACAGGGAGCTCCAAGTGCCGTGGAGGTTAATGCAGAGCCCCTACCCTCCGCTTTGCACGTCTGAACCAGGACCATCGCGTGGCGGACACGCTCCCTTCATGGTTTTGCTCCAAGAGCCCGACCGGGGGCTCTGCTTCCCCCGACGCGGCTGGTCCCGGCACTGCGCGGGGAGCGCCCGGCGCCAGGGGGCGCCCCAGGACGGCGCTGCGGGAGCGGAGCGGAGCC
>JAWLRI010000031.1:5387795-5466244 GCA_034781795.1 Crypturellus tataupa
GCAGCGCCGCCCCCCCGAAATAGGGACCCGGGCTCGCGTTGCTCCATAAAAACCCCAGAAACCCAGAGCTCTGTTTCTTTTTTCTTTCTTTTTATTTTCTTCTTTTTTTCCTTTTATTTTCCTCCGTTTTAATTGTTTTGAAAGAGGTTTAAAAATACATTTTCTTAATTATTTTACCTAATACTGTAATCCTGGTATTAAGACTCGGGAAGAAAAATAATAATAATAAAAAGATACTTAAATATTAAAATTATGCTCTGGTGTGATTTGCTGTGCAGTCGTTGAGAAAGGTCTCTGCAACTGAGGGACATTAAACCGCATTGCTTTATCTTTCTGTTTTTCTTAATTCCGAAGTGGATGATATGTTTCCCCAAGTTATTCAACAGCACTACCGTGCAAATTTAAACTTAGATTTTTTTAAAAAATATATATTTTTGGTGGATTTTAGCTTACTAAATTGTCTGGGGAAAAACATAAATAAGGCAAGAGCTTTCTTTTTTTTCTTCTTTTTTTCCCCCTTCTTCGTATGTGCCTTTACTTTTTTCTACACTCTAATGACATTTGGCAGGCTCAACTGTGTAATGCTTGACTGGTTTTATTGTTGTCTGCTCCCAGTGGGGAATAGTTGACACTGCTCTCTGTTTTCAATTGATATCCATTTTCAACAATATTGCTTTCTATTAGATTCCTGCACAGTTTGTGCCAGCCAAACCGAATATTTACCATGTTGCCCTCAAAGCCTCAAATCAACAAACATTAAAATAAGTAAAATATGCATTTACTATCTGACATTTTCAAATTTCCCTTTCAAATTATTATTTTGACTCTATTTCACAACAAATGAATCAAACATTAAAGATACAGCATTGCCACTTAAGGTAACTCAGATTGATTTTGAGTTTTAAATGATGAGATAACAGGGGGCATGAATACAGGAAGACCTCATGCATTTTCCTGCATTTCATTAGCTTCCCTGTTTGCACCAGCATTTCTCTGAAATACGATACACAGGTTTATATTGATTGTCCTGTCCAGTCGTGGTGTTGAATGACATATTGTTCCTTCTGTAACCTTATTAATTTCAAACAGTTTGCTCAAATAGTAAAATAATAAAATTGACTCCTAGACTCCGTGGTTTTGGAATTGCTGCCTGCTCTCAGCAGCTATTCTGGACACAGACTTCAGTTTCCTGTTATCACTTCCAAACCTCAGTGTCCGCCTGCTGTGTCCAGCTCACCAGCCTTGCACTGCCGCACTTCCCCTCGCCAAATCTTTCAGCTTTCACACCTGCACGTCAGCTTCTCTCAATCGCTTCTGATTTCACTCCTAAGGCATTTGTTATGCCCGATTTTGTGTCCGCAAAGACCATCTTTAGTGGTCAGCCTAGCGGTCAGTTACAGTGGGTCAGGCGTTGAAACTGCATTTGTGTAGCTTTTCTGTGAAGTCTTTTCATCATGACCTCTTCATTCTTCTCTGCCTTGTCCTCATCTTTAGAATCTGTGTGTAATCCATCTTGAAATCAAGAGCTCCAAAATTAGGAAACTGAAGAATTGAACATGCTGTGAAAATGTATTTGGTCCCTTTATATGCAAAATATTCCAATATAATTTTAATTAACTGATAATATTCTCTTGAATTCACAGGGAACAGACTTCCTCCCATACAGAGGATGGATGGTGTTTGCTGAATTGGTGCTTATTCAGTATTTTGTTTTTCCCCATCACTCAATGCATGACCCCAGGCTTTATTTATCAAACACCATCCAAGCCCTGCACTTAATACAGAATTATTAATTTCCTCCTGGGGTCTTCCTTTGCTCCCCTCGCCAGCAGCACTTCACGGCTCTTAATGGAGTTCTGCATTTGGCCTGTGGCACAGGCCACAGACCTGCAGTTTTCCTCAGAGCGAGTGTGCGCTATCTTTTCCTCCACCGATATTTATTACCTTTCCATAATGGCACAGATGTGCAGAGCTCTCGCCATAAATTGGTCTCGTCTCCTGTGTGGCTCCCCAAGGCCCTGATGTCCTGGAAGGGAGGCGGCAGTGCCGTCCCCTCGGCTTGGTGTGGGCAGGAGGCGCTTTGCGAGGGGCCCCAAGGAGGAACCTTTCTGTCACAGCCCGTTCACCCAGACTTTGCTGCATGAAGAGGCTGAATGGTGCCGTTCAGTTGTGGTTTGCTGGCATGGTTTGTATTGCCCTCGCTCTGGCAGGGTGGAAAACACACTGAATTAGGGCACACAAGCTGACAGAAAGAGCTCCCCATGAAGACAAACAGCCAATAGCCCATGAGGGGCATGGTGGAGCAGAAGGTTTAAAAAAAGCTGAAACATCAGAATCTTTGTGTGAAATAGGATGGCCGTCTTCTCTGTTGCCTGTCCCGATGGCAATATTTACTTGTATGTGAGTGGGCCAGAGAATTCAGATGGGAGCCTTGGCGGCACCTTGGGTACAGAGGTGATTTTCACTCTAGTTCCTTTCCGAGGATCAAGTGTGTTGGCAGAGGCAGCATATCCATTGAGGACCCCCCGCCTGAGCACGCACAAAAGAGGAGCCCGACGCCGGCGTCCTTAGTCTGGCTGTGGTGCCTCCTGCCCTGGCTCTTCTGGTAGGGATGAGGCTCCAGGCTTTCCCTTTGCATTGCCCTGCTTTCATGTCTGCTCTTGCTCTTGATCCAAACACTGATTAAATTTGGTTAATTATGACGGTGACAACCACAGCATCCCAAGGTGCCCCCCATCACCTGGAAATGCAGGATAACTTGCAAAAGAGAGACATACTAACAAACTTTACAGGATAAGATAATGTTGCCTGAGAGCTGGTTATTTTGTGAGATAATATTATGGGATAGTGATTGTCTGCTAGATACGTGTGTGTGAAAGGGTATTTTGTCACACTCGTTTTGCTTTTTTTCCTCCAATAGGCTGACTGCTGGAATGTATTGAGTTTCCAAATGGAGAGAGCTGGAGTCTAAAATGAGTCCACAAAAAATAAACACATAAATCACACCAGGCACACAAGAAAAGATGCAAAGGAAGTTTAGTAATTACCAAGGTAGATTCTGTTTTATTAAGTAAAGGAAAAAATACGGCTTTGTTCCATGGTTCCAGATTGCTTTTTTTATTAACTGTGTACATTCACCAATTGACAGAAAGAAGAGCATAGGAGTTTATACAGCAAAGGTATGATTGAAGACTTGTAGGCAGGGGGCAACTTGGGAAGCATTGATCACAATCTCATTAGGTCTGAGACTACAGCAAAAATTAATGCTAAATGAGGAGAACAAAAAGATGTTGGAGTCAGCCTTGTGTTTCTCCAGAGGATGTGCTACATGCTCGTAAAAATCAGATGGGCTGAGAAGTGGGACTGAGTGAACAGAAAGCCCCAGAACTAAAGGTTAGAGAAAGAAGACCGTGAGGACTGTTTCTTTGCTGGTAAATAATGTACCGAGAAAAGATGAATATGTGGCTAAATGAGGAATTTCACACTGACATCGAAAAAGGAAAAGAGAGCAATCTGATGGGCAAATTGGATATTAGGAAAGGAGACACCATATGGTCCAAAGAACTACATACAAAATGAAAAAAAAAAAAAAAAGGAAAGGAGAGAAAAAATAAAGGCAAGAGTTAGGTAAAAATAGTCATAGAAATCAAGTTAATTAGTATGACGCAAACAAGCTTGACAGACTCTCTGAGACTAGGCAGAGAGTGGGGAGAGGAGGGCAGGTAAGAGGTCAAATGAGCTCTTTGCTGTAGTATTCATTTAACAAGATGAAGGTCACATCTCAGAAAGTGTCATAGATTTTTCTGGATGGGGAAAGTGAAATGTCATCAAGAATTATGGTTATGGCATAGTGCTACTCTCATAAGCTTGACAAGTCTCCAGTCCTTCCTTAATTAGTAGACTTCATTTTTCTGAAGGGGCAAATATAATGAGAAAAGCTTGCTGAAGATATTTACAATTGTGAGGAGACACATGACATTTTCCTCATGTTCTCCCATCTCTGAAACATCAGCTATGAAATTTTAAATTGTCTCCAAAAAAACAGAATTGGGTGGATGGTGAATGGCTTATATATTTAATCTACATCATCTAATTCTTCATTTACTACCTATTATTGTTAAAATGCAACAAAACACTTACATGTAACTTTCCTGTAGGCAAGTGAATAGCTCCACTTATGTCAGGGGAACTACTCTTCTGCTAAAATTAAAGATTTTCTCCGGGGTTTTACTGGAGCAAAAGCCAATTGCCAGTGTAGCTGCTCTTATTTAAGTGATACATTTAAGTTCCTTTTAAATGCCTAGGAAGTACATGTCTGTCTGGTAGCTGAGGACAAGCAGGTAAGCTCCAGTCACAGAAAATGAACCCGAGAAGCCTCTGATTGTCCTTTCCTTCACCAGATCAGAAATGGCCTAAATCCTGGTGCCATGATTTTCACATTTGCGGGACTGGACAAAAGCTTTCTTAATGCCTAATTCCCATGCGGTGGTGATATGTCCAAATCGGTGATGAATAAAAAAGTAAGATTAGATGGACTGATTTTTTTTTTAATAAATAACTGTGTGCATTATATTTGACATAATTTATTTTGGAGAAATGTGAAAGTATCAATAAATCTTCCAACGGAAGAGAAGGCCCTATGAAGGATGTTATAGATTCCAAACACAAACCAGATGAATGTTTTTTGTCATTTTCTGGTGTTAGATGAGAAGTCTGGTCTATTTAGGATGGAAAGGGGAAGAAAGAAAAAGATAGGAATTGATAGAGGCTTGGAAAATCTTGAATGGCCTGTCAAGAGCTCTTACTGATGAAAGGAAAAGGCAACACTTGTAAAAATGAATTGCACAGACTATTTTTTATCCTGCACACAAGTTAATAGTGGACTTCAATCTGTTTTATGAGACAAATGCCCTAATATAGATGATTTGCAAAAAGATCGTAATATTTACCCAAATAAGAATAACATCCTCAACTACATTAGTGCTAATTTAAAATGACAAGGGCTATCAATCCTGAACCCCCTCAGTATAACCTAATCACCAGCTGGGGTCAGGCCAACATTTGCTTTCTAGCCAAGTATTGTAGATAGAGATGAATTGCCCAGCTCTCTGCAGCATTCAATGCTGGCTACTTCTGAAGTCAAAACACCAGCCTTGAGGAAATATCACAGGTTTTGTTTTGCCTTTTTCTTTATTAATTTTATTATTTACTTAGCTTTTAGGATTTTTTAAGTTCCCCATTGAAATTTGCTATCCAAATACAGTTAGATTCTTATATATGTATTAATTTAGAATCTGTAATTTACTGATATCACCTCCAAAAGATCCTAGAAAACAAAATCTCTCTCTCAAAGTTTTTTTTTTTTTTTTTATATATTAGCTCTATACAGACAAAGAAAATAAATAGTCTGAAGGTAATTGCTGGAGATCAAAAAGATTGTTGTTTTTAGGAAATTGAAATAGAACTACCTGAGCCAAAAGATGAATAGTGACTATAGTAATATATTTTTTGACAAAAAAAAAAGATTATAAATTATTATCATGATACATTTTAGCTTGGTTTATATTTCTGAGTTGACACAAACATAGAATTGATATAGTCTTCCCTGTTTTTATGCATTCTTACTTGTATTTAATAATGATGATGATAATAATAATAATGTAATTGAGTGTAAATTTATTTTTCATTTTTCTTTAAGGAAAATGGTGCTAAAGAGATAATGGACAGAAATTGTCCTCATTGTCTGACTTTCACATACTGTACATTGAGAGAGACCTGTTTTTCATCAAAAAAAATCCCCCTTCACCTTCCTCCCACAAAAAGACAAAAAGCTCCAAAAACCTCATAAAGAACCTGCTTTTGAAAAGTCAGAAACGATATCCAGCTCTGGGGATAAAAGAACTTTTTAAAAAGTTTCTCATGGCTGGATATGCAACGTGTCATTTTTTTTAAATGTAGATCTACAAATATAATAGTGTACAGTATAGTTCCATTTTTTGCTACTACCTACAGAACAGCAAAATGATTTTACCTTGTCATAAATAAATGGATTCTGAGTAGTCTGCTGGGAGCTGATGGATGAGTGTTCACCATTCCACCACATTCTCACAAGCTTTTGTAACACAATACCGCAGCATGGGAATTTTTGTATAGAAAACAAACATACATACCTATAATAATATCTGTCAACTTCTACATAGAACTTTCCTTAAGAAATTTGCAGAACATCTTCAGCCCAACAGCTTTCTAGTATTACTGTATGCAATTTAAAAAGACCTACAACAATATCTTTGAAGCTAAAGACTGTTTTTTCTTCTAAATGCAAACTTTTAACTTAGAAAATGTTGACATTTTGCTGTTATTATTGTCATTATCCCATCCGTAGTTTCCTTTGTCCCATACTGTATACATTCCCTTTAACATAGGAGGCAGCAGAGCAATATGGAAGAATATATAAACAGCTATCCCTGCGGTGCTGCAGGATGCGGTATGTCTACTAGCCATTCCAGCATCTAGGGTAAGAGTAGGCAGAATATTGTGATCCTTATTTTAAGTAGTAGGACAAAGAGTGTGGATAAATGTAGCAATTTTACCCTTTGCCGGCAATAGCAGCTCCAAACTTTTTCATGTTTACTTCACAGATGACTACCACATGAACTGAATTACCCTTTCTTTCTGGTGTGAAAAAAATGAGCTTCTATGATGTCTTAAAAGTGAGGATTCCTTAATCCACCTCTTACCACTGTGGCTGCTAGAGGCTGTGATGTGAATCACAACTTGCAAGGTACCAGAGTGTCTTCATTTATGTCTTTGAACTATTTCCAGGTGATGTCTCTGAAAAATAAAAATCTTTATTCTGCCTTACTACTGCTCTTCCATTTCCAGAACTTTATTACAGTGTGTCAGAAAAATCAGTTGTTTACAAATGTACCCGGAGAGGAGATTTACTGAGGCATAGATTTCTCGTCCTGCTGCCTGTGTCTGCACAGTACACAGATTTGGCATGTTGTTGACTTTGGATTCTTGGAAGAAGTGGGTTTAGGTCCAAATAGGACAGTGTGGTCTAGGAAGCTCTTAAACTGATGAATTATTGTTCTGCGGTGTTGACTAGGAGAATCTAAAAAATCATGTTGTTAGTATTATTATTATTGTTATTATTATTATTACTGGCATTTCCAAGTTTCTTATTTCTGATACCTCCCTGCAGGGCTCTCGCCTCTAACAATGAAAGCACAGTCCACTGCTCTTTTAGGCAGCTGTTGGAAGCTGCAAGCCATTTAAAAGTGTAACAGGCATCTCATGCTTTCAGGAAGGTTATGTGGCTTTATAGCTATTGTCAACACCTCATGATATCCCATGCTTTATGTTCCCATAAAGGTTCTACGGCTGAATTATTTGAAATCTCCCAGGTCAAGCTGGCTTTTTGAGTAAGACTGGTCTCATGTGTTTAAGATGGCTTACATTTCAAAATCGCTAGTCCTCATGCTTATTTTTTCCAACTAATGAGCGTGATACCAAAGCTGTGTGTGGTGAGTAAAGAGGTTTATACAAATCAAAGTTATCCAATTCTGCAGAACAGAAAAATTACCTTTCACATCTGTAGCCAAAGGTATCCCAGCTTTATAAACTTAATGGTCTAAAATAAAAGTTTAAGTACTTCTTCAACAAGTACAAACTTGTACAAACTCTTATTTGTGTTGTTCATATATATTCTCTGAAGACATCTGAAGCTGGAGATTCATACCTTTTGCAAGGTATGCCATTTTTACTATGTTTGTTTCTTTTTAGCTATCCTGCTTTGAGAGACAAAGTGCCTCTGACAGCCTTTTCATTCCTTCAGAAATTCCTTCTGTTGAATGAATCTTCAGGTGGTTAATGTTTCCCTTTTCCTTTTTTTCCCCATGTCTTCTTTTTTTCCCCAGTAGTCCTTTCCTCCTGGGCGTCCACTGCCTTGTCTAACCGTCCAACTCTTGCTGGTGTAATGGGGGACATCATACACCGATTCTTATTTAAGACAGAGAACTAAAGCTTACAGGAAATTTAGAACTGCAGTTTAGCCTGTAAATTCTCCCCCAAACCATCTCCGTAGTCATGATAACCAGAAAGAAGCAGAAAGACCAGTTCCTATTCTAATGACCCAAGGATACACATCACCTTATCTGAAATGGCCATTCTGACTTTTGTCTCTGGCGGTGGGGTTTATTTTTCCAGGAAGCTATCAGCTCTATTTTGTAGTTTCAGGTCAATGTAGATTAAGAGAGTTTTCTTGGTCTCTTCCCTCTGCTCCCAGGAAAATTGGGACAGACCATCTCTGGTTATCTTCTAAGGATAAGACCATTTTCCCTAAGGAAGAAGACAATTTGAAAGATTTTGGGTTGAGTAAACAGTGTTTTAGGGAAAATAAGGTTGGGACTGTTCCACCATCTTCTGAACCCTTCTGTAGGAAGGCAGCTCTTCTGGTTAATGAGGCCATAATGAACTCATCTCACAGTTTCAGGCAGTATTCAACTTAGGCAGCTTCGTGATTATCACATGAGATTAAGAATACAAATGTCTTGATCTCCTGGAAAAGAAATCCTGGATTGCAGTAAAGGACTTTGTTCAAAAATAAAGTCCTTGCAGTTTTCTCAGCCTAAAAAGAAGCTAAAAGACAGGGAATCCCTTACAACTGTCTGTTTGACAAATAAAAATACTTCAGGACGTGTTAAGATGAAATGTGTCTTTCAGTGAGTGAGAGCAGTGTACTGTTTATTTGGGGTTTTCCCTTTGATTTTTTTTCTACTCTCTCATAAATGGACATTATTTTCATTGTTTTCAAAGTCACAGTTTTACTCCTGACAGAAAGTGAGGAAGAGTGTGCACACTAAGTCGGCGATGGGGAGTGATTTATCTTCTCCATGGTTCTCCAGTGCCACGCAAGGACATAGACACTTAGCAGTGCTAAAAATCTCTCCCAAATCCTCAGTAAAGATTTGCCAAAGCACAAGGAGGAGAAGTTGGACTCAGGCTATCTGGGAATTTTCCTGATTGTGGGAGGACACCAGCATATCTTGACTATGTGGTGCTCCATACCCAGAGCTGGGCAAACATCCTCTGTGTCTGGGAGAGGGAAATGCAAGCTGGCCTTCTGTTTGAAACAGAGTAGGAAAATCAAAAAGACTTTTCAGAGACCTCATATTCCCCATGTTTCTTTCTTAATAATGCAGTGGTGATGGGGTATTGCTGTTACTCGCTGTGTGTGTCGGTGGTGAGTGCAGTGGGGCTGGCAGCCTCGGCCCCACGGCCAGCGGGGCTGTGGTGACGCACATCTCCCACACTGCCAGCATAGCACTTCTCTCCAAGAGCTATTCTCTCACTACAGGATTATATATATATATATATAAAAAGAAGTGAAACTGGACTCCATTAAGCTTGTTTACTTGCTGCTGCAAATATTTTTACCATGTAGTGTGGGCACAGGAAGTGCTGTAAACTGCAGGATTGCTGGCGGCTCCCTTGTAATCACTCTGCTGGGTTTGCTGGTTATGCTGCCTCTCAGCTGCTGCTGCTGCTCGCGTGGTTGTGATTTCTGCTGGTGGGAGGATGATAGAGAGGGAAAAAGAGGGGAAAATACTGTGTGGGCCTTTGAGACCTCAGGACAGCTAATGCCCTTCAGCAAAGCGGTGTGGGGAGCAAGATAAACTAGCCAAATACGAGGCTTGCGGCAACTTTCCTTCTATCTTGTCCCTCCTGCAAAGGCTTTGTTTACAGAGATATATGTGAATAAACTAGACCAACTGAGTGGGACGTGATCACAGTGTATCAGAAGAAACTGTATAGCCTGAGAGCTGGATTATGCACATCACTGTAAAATTCTGTTAACCAAAAAAAAGGAAAAATATTAAACTTTATAACACAACAAAAGCCACCCCTTCCTCTGCGTGCAAAGAAGTGATCTGGGCAAAAAAATAATACCATGAAATTCCTATGGTTACATGATAGCTGATGTGTTTTATTTATTTTTATGGGATAATATAAAGTTTCATACAGTAAATGTGAGTATTGCAGGATTTGGTGCGTTAGTATTTTCATTATGAACTCTCATTTTTTCAGAGGTTTATAGCCTGGCTATTAAAGCTGGCTTGGAAACTGCGGAGTCTGCTGCACCCTTGCTCTAGAGCCTCCGCTTCTTGTGGCATTCACAAAACCTGTCTCACACCAGGGTAGGAGCAGGCGGCTGCGAATCCCCCTGAGTTCAAGGGGGAAGAGGGGACTGATGGACTTCTTTTAGGAGAGCTCATCCTCTTGGGGGGCTGAGGGCTCGTACGTGTGGACAGCCTTGTCCAGCGACCTACACACCTGTGAACTGGGTTGGGCAGCTCTTGGTAAGACAGTTACTTGCCCCTGGCTAACTGAAGACATTGCGCTGTAACTCCGCTTTGCTGCTTCTCTCTTCTTTTGCTGTTTGCTTCTCAGACCCTTAGCAGGCTGGACATTTATGAAAATGTCCACAAACCCAAATCTGCTTTTTTTCTGTGTTTTCTTTTTTTTCTTTTTGTGCTCTTTGGGTTGTTGTCAGCTTCTTCTCGGTCACTGAAAATTCTTGTTAGATTAATTTCATAACTTAACTGTTTGGCTGTTCTCCTTTTCTTCAAAATTTGTCCTTATGAAAAATCTCTCACTATCAAATTCAGTTCTGTCTCCTTTTCATCTAGCTTTTATTTTCATTTGATCTCACTCTCTTCTTTTTCTTTTCTCCATGTTTAGCCCATTGGCAGAAAAAGACCTTTTTGTTTAATGTGAAAGTAAAATTTCTTTTTGAATCACAGTGCAGAGATCATAGGTATTTGCTGTATCTTTCTAGATTGCAATGGGCATCTGAAAGGATTAGATTAACATTCCAGGACATCACAAGTGTCCTTGTTCCTTAGGTCCTTAGTTTTTCCACAAGAACATCAAGATTTGAAAGGAGCAATACCTTGGCCAGCATAAACTCTCTATCTGCTCATTTCTTGATTTCTGATGCTAATTAAAACTAGCCTGTCTGGCAGATGTTGCATGCTTTTACTTCCCCGCATAGTTCTAGCAAAACCAATGTGCTATGAAGGGTGCTAGTAGCCAAAAAGTCAGTGTGGACATTCACAGTGGCCTTAGTGGATTTTGTAAGATACAAACTTATTCTGCTGCGATCCTGATCTTAACTTGTTTTGAAATAGGAAATCCAGGATAAAAACTTACCTCTACCCATTTCTCGGCTTTATAGTGAAGGGCCAGACTAAAAAGTACATTTTTGCTCACAAAATTGTTTTTAATTGCCTATTCTCCATCTCCAGTCTCAGTATTTCAGTGGAATATGTCTGAGCAGATGGCTTTAACTATGGCACGGGCCATGCACAACAGAAGAGCACTCTGGCAAACATAGTTGGGTATCTGTCTGCTACGGATGACAGGAGACAGTAAAATATGCAGGAGTGTGAAGCTGAGTTAGAAAAACTTCCATTTTTGTTTCAACAGTTGTTACTTTCTAAAGGAGCATTGTGGCTCTTTCAAGCTGAACTTGATTTTTAATTTTGCTGTTCTGGTAGGACAAGTGACCTCTGGTTTACTGTGCTGATATCCTCCTAGCAGGAAGAGGTGAGGGTTTAGGAGGCCATCTGACAGAGGGACAGAATTTGGGAAATGAGGAAAATGACTCGATAAAGCTTAATGGGTAGTGATTGGTGTGATCAGAAAAACAGCTCATCTCGGCGATAGCTGGTAGAGTTGCTAAACTGGCATCTCCAGTTCCTTCTGAGGAGGAAATAGAAAGAGGGTGCTGACAGTATCCTGAGTAACAGTGTTCTTGTTTTGGCATAGGGATTAGAAATTAAAACTTCCTGCTCCCTTTTGCTTAGTGTCTCAGTCACCCTGCAATGTGAAGAGGTAATATTCTATGCCTGGCTAGTTAGACCAGTTGGGCTGTCATTTGGGGCCCATTAAGAAGTCTGATTTCTCCTTTGTAATCTTGTCTTAATTCTTTAGTATTTACTTTTTTTTTAATTTTTTTTTCCCAGTATGAAGTAGTTATGTTCTTTGGAAAATGGCTGGTATGTAGAGATGAATTTAAAGTCCAAAGTGAGGACACAGAAGCTTGTAATCAGCCTGATATCCTCTAAAAATGAGGTCCTGGTGTGAGCACTGGCTCCTGCATAGAGCAATATAGGCAGCCAGTTTCTCAGCTCCAGCGGGAATCATGAAGCCTACAACGAAGCAGTTTATCTGATAGCTTGACTTAAATCCTTGTGGAGCTCTATGACCACTTTATTTCGGTATTCCTGGGAAGCTAGTGAAAAGAAGATGGGATCTGGCAAAGCAAAAAACCCATAGTCCTATGAGGACAAGTGCTGTTTGATTTTTATTTGTAGCTATTTGCCATTAGATAATCCTCTCATTCAAAATGTTTGGAAGCAAAAATAATGCCGTGAGGCTGAATTTTCTAGGCATACACCCTGAAAAATAGAGAATGACTAACATAATACGTAAACCATCTGTGCAACTGGATGTGGTTTCTCTCAGTGATGAATACACTTGAAATTGATGAACCAATACAACTTCAAGAACTGGGATGGACTCATGAACGATTTGCATAAGGAAAGGAGATGACATTTGTCAGTGTCCACTATCTTGTATTTAAAACATTTTATTTTTGAAACAGACGTCTTCCTTCTTTCTTCCTTGCAATCCTTCCCAATGGGGAAGGATGTTGTTTTATGCATCTAAGCATATTCTCTTTGCTGTCTTTCAAATTCACACATTTTATGATGTCTACAAAACAACCTCAAGAGACTTCTGGGGGGTTAAAACTCTTGCTTATTAAGAAGGCCAGTGTTGTCTTTTTTCACCTTTTTATTTCCCTTCTCGCTGTAGTTATCTGTCGTCCCCTGGTTTATGCTGAGACTGGAAACTCTTGGGAACAAAGAGTGCAGGTCTGTGAGTAGAGCTCATAAAACAGCAATTATAGTAATTGATAACTTATTCTCCCGAGATAATTGAGTCATTTCTAGCCACCTTGTTTTAAAAGCAAAGATATATTCTCTTTCCATCACTGTTTCTCTTGTAAGCTCCATGATCCTGTTTCCACATGAAAGCAATTCTCAGGCTGTGCATGTTTGTGTGTATACCTTATAGCAGAAATATTTTCTCAGGGAGCTCTAATGTTTCAGTTGCTTCTGCAAACATGTCAGAGGAGTATGTGAAACTGAGCTGACACAGTGCAGAAGCTTTATTGGCTATTACTTCTGAGGCACACACTGGACATTTAATTAGTAACACAACCAATTATACTGTGGACTTGGAGATAGGAGGAGAATTCCTTATGATTCTTTAGAGAAACAATTTAACCTTTTTCTTATTAGTGCGGTGATACTCTACTTGTGGTCAAGGTGGGAGTAGCAGGTAAGGATGTGTGAGCTGACAAACGTGTAAGCGGAGCTGGGTAAGGCCTTCCCTTGCCTGGAGGGTCAGATTCTGTAAGCTGCGCATGGGGGCTGCGGTCCTGGCCGCTGCTCAAGCAGCACCTTGCTTTGTTAAGGCAGAAATCATCTTGATAAAACCTGGACCAAGACTGTTGTCTCCGACAAAGACTGTTGTCTCCCACAAAGTTGATTCTCCGGGTTCGTTTTCTTCCTTGAAGGATGCAATGTGGCTGATTGTGATAGCCCTTCCTCACTGCCCATTCCTCTTGGACCTATGTATCAAGAGATGTGGAGAAGGGGGAAGGACAAGCGTGATGGTCTAAGTTGAGTGTGAGTGAGCACATCTCACTCCCAGCACAACCTATGCCTCCACCAGGGTGTCCTCTGCACAGCTGTGGCCAGCTGTGGCCACCACTCATCCTGGAGCAGAGCTACTAGATACAGTGTCCATGGAACGGATGGGAGGACACTGTCCTTGTGTGGGTTGTCCTCCCCTTCAGTGATCCTACAGCTATCTAGGATGGGAAGGACTCCAACCAGAACAGTATCTTCCAAAGAGAAGGATATGACCAAATAAATTTATAAAGCAACTCCTCTGTTTCAGGAATGAGTTCTGCCACTATTTCAGCAGGAGGAGATTTAAGCTGTGAAGGCATAATGAATTTCAATGCATGTTCTGTGCAGTATCAAACTGTTTAATTTTGAGAAGCTGAAGTCACTAGTCTGTTGTTTCATGTTCCTGTCTAATTGAAATGTTAAAGAACTGATCTCTGCTGCGTATTTAGTCTGGACATTCCAGCCTTTGAACTCTCACCAACACTGTGAGTAATATTATCCACGCACATTCACTCTATTGCTACAGCAAAATCTCTACATCTGATTTTTTTTTTAATCAAAGGACCAGCATGACATATATAGTGAAAACATTCATTTGGAGAAAAAAAAAAAAAAAAAAGGAAAGAAGAGAAAAAAATCCTCAGCCCATTACACCAGCTCTTGGGGAAGGAGGGAGGAAGCTTTCATTAAACTCACCATCATTTTCAGTTTTAATCACCTCTGTTCTTTTCAAATTAAAAAAGAAATTTTGATCAAGAGTCTATAAGACCCAGAAGTGCCTTCTGGGGTTATCTGAACCAGTCACCTGTTTGGAAGAGACAGCCTTTCACCATCAGACAGATATGCATTTTCAATAATTAACTATTTTTAGCGTGGCATAAGTGAAAAATTAATAAGCCCCAGCAGCAAATAAGCACTGCAGTGTGGGTAGAGAAGAAAATACGGGCCACAGCTCAACCTCTTGCTTTGAAAGTTCAGCTTCCTTTCTTCTCTTCTATCTCTCCCACCATATGGCCCGAAGGGTAAGGTCCGTCTTTAATAGATCCACATTTACACCAAGAGGTTGCCATTTCCAGGCTAGTCCAAGCATTAACATTAATCATCTCATTACAGTGCCTATGGTGAGTAATTGCAGCTCTGAGGAATAGTTTCCCTCTCCGCCTCATTTTTTTCTACCCAGCCAAGAGCTTCCCCCAAACTCTCAGCGATCCCTGGGGGAGCGCATTCCTTCTGTGGTGCTCCCTGACCTGTTCATTTATTCAGTCACTTTGCTGGAGCAAGCAGTGAATGGGAAGGATGAAAGCAGAGATGGGCTCTGGTAAAACACACTGTTCTGGGTCTGGTGATGCCACAGCCAAGGTGGCACTAAGAGGAAGGGTTGGCTGTAAGACCAGAGCTCTCACACATCCACCAGGGAGCTGGGACCACACAGAGCAATCTTTTCACTCCTTTATGAAATAAGCAGGACATCATCCTAAATCTGTATTGGTAAAACAGGGGCACAGGGAGCCATGTTCAGCTCCAAGGTTCCTGGCTTCTTAATGCTGCAGTGGGAGATGAGTCTGGTCTGAGACGTTCTGTGAGTGATCCTCAGGATGAGGAAAAGGTGACATCAGGAGTTAGGACCCGACCTGGGCCATTTAGTGTCATCCTACACTGCCCCTAGGCACTACAGTGTCAGAGGTCAGCTATGATGCTGTTTCTCTCTCTGAATTTTAACCTTATGCTTAATTTTTAAACAAAGAGAAACCAGAGTTTTCTGAAAAAATGGAAAATAGATCTCAGCAGTGCCTTAGTAACATTTGGAATCCAAAGTTGGTTTAATGAGGTATGAGTGAGGATTCACTTAAAGTGGGAAAATCTGGAGCTTACAGTGTGTCCTGTATGAACCTGGGGACACTGGAGAAAAATAAGCTCTGTGAGGGTTTAAGCAACTGCATCTTTGTCTTGAGCTCACTATGGAGATGTGTCCTTGTTTTGTAGCTTTTGAATCAGTGACCAAAGGGATCTATTTCCCATTATTTTAAATTGAATTGAAAATTTTAAAACCCACAAAGAGTGTAGATTTATTCAATGTAGAGCTACATTGAATCAAGAAATGTAGAATGTATGGTCTAATTTCCACACGTTCACTTCTGTTTAGAATATATGAAGGCCAATGATTTGTCCACATCAGGCAGCTGGGTTAAAATACTAGCAACAGAAAAATGAAAAATTGGAGGATCAACACTTAAAATTGGAGCACATATTTAAATTATTGTGTGGAATAGGGAAATAAAATTTTGTTCAAGCAAGACTCTTATAGACTGGAAATATAGTATTCTTTTTGACAGATTCCTCTACATAAAGAGTGACTCTATATGGTCTTTGCAAATAAACACAACCCATGATTTGTTTTGTCGCTCAAATTAGAGATTTAAAAATAATATGGGCAGAGCTGTTAGATTACACAATAACAAAGGCTTGAATATCCCCAGTAAGCTTAATTTTAAAATGTAATTTAATGTCTGACCTTGTTATGAGAATGACCTACAGATTTTGACTTGATGGGCCAACTATTATTGATTTCAGTATGGCCTTCAGAGTTCATAGGCAGGGGACTAAACCCCATGGCAGGTGCTGTCCCCTGACTGTCAGGTGTTAGTCAAGCAGTGTCTCAGCTGAATCAATAAAATTTTTGATGCTGCGTTATAAAACACTTACATTTGATTTTCAAAGGTCCTCAACCTTTTTTCTCCTGAAGACAGTCCTGCTTTTCAGTTGTTTGCCAAGTTACATTAATTCCTTATTTACCTATTTTTCCACCCAGAAATTTAGCTATATTGGGTAGCTAAATGGTGTAGGATAATTACCTGTTTTTAAATATTAAGAAAATGACAGCTGTTTTTATTTGAAGCATCTTAATGCAAATAGCAAGTTGAAATTCTTATTTTTAGGTTTGAACATAGCTGGTAAAATGGCTATGCACTGGTCAGAAGTGAGAAGGGACACTTAGGAAGCATTATGCAAAAGAGAAAATCAGTATTTTATCTGTAACTGCTCAAAATGATAAAGTTAAGTACACACCATGTCAACTTAGCACAAGTGAAACCTTAAATGAAGTATGAATTATTTGCAATATGTTATGCAGATTTAACTTGCACCACAATAGCCAAGGACGTCTTTGGGCTGTGTTTACTGAGTGGTAGCTGTTATATTTTCAACAGCGGCAGGAGATGCTATTGGTTAAGTCCTGTTTGAAAATGTATTTATGGTCAGACCCTGGAGTATTTCAAATCACTGATGCGAGGTGCTGACAGTATAGATCAATGCTTCTTACTGACTGAACTGACCTTTGTTGTAGCAAGAAGTGAAATTCTTATGGGACAAAAACTTTAGTACTTGGTTGCTAATAGTTGGATTCAATTACCCAAGGAGCAAACTGAAAAAAATGGAACAGTAGCTGAATATGTTTGAGACTGTTCTAGACAGGTGGAAGGCAGATCACATACCCACTGATAATATAATATTCTTTATATGAATTTTGAATGTAGATATAAATTGCCTGCTTCACAGCCAGACGTGAATTGGTGATTTCACTTCAGTGTGTGTAACCTGGAGACCAGAATCATAATTAATAATAAATCTGTGCAAACAAATGTCACACAGCCTCTTCTCTCATGATTATGAGGTATATAATCAAAACACAACCCAAATATCACATTCTAGGAAAGGAAAGGCATCATACACAGAAAATTCCCAACACAGACCACCTCTCCGTACACCTCACACTAAAAACAGCAGCCCTCTGCGAGTTACCTTTCCAAAACACAGCCCTTCTCCATGGCATGTCTGGTGGCGTAGCGACACACAGAGCTCCCATCAGCACAGCAAACATTCCCTCTTGTGCCTGGAAATTGGAAGCACCACTGCCATCACCAGAACACAACTACAGCACTGACACATGAAAGTGTCTGTGACAGCCTGGGGAAACTGCTGTATTTTTCTTGCAGAAGGAGATTTGCAATGCAGGCTAACAAATTATTCATTTATCTATTTGTTTGTGTTATGGGACCCCGAAACAAGATCAGGGCTCCTTCATGGTATACACTGTGAAGACATGTGAAAGAGAGAGCAGTCGGCACCCCAGAGAGCTTGCAATCTGCATAACAGGCAGGAGCTAACCCGTGGAAGGCAGCTGGGCTGGGAGAATACAATAACGATAAAATGGGTATGCATAGCATCCTTCTCATTAAAAGATGGTACTAATTTGAGGGCATCATGGTGGAAGCAGCTTGAAGGAAGAATTTAAATGAGGTTAAGAAGCCATCTATACAACAGGGATATTTTGCAGTCATGATCTGGGCTGAGAGGCATCCGGGAGGTGCTTGAGGGAACGAAAAGAAGCGGGCACTGCCAAGAAGGCAGTCTTGGGGAAGGCTGATGGCAAGTGATAACTGTGGTGAACAAAGTCTTCATGAGTGTGCCTGAAAAGAATCATTTTTCATTGTGATGGGCTAGTCTAGGCAACACTGTGGCTTGTTGAAGGGAACTTTAAGTTCTCCTAAAATATGTGCTAAAGGAGAGGCGATGCTTCTGACACAGCAGTGCTCTCAGTGATAGATCATGCATAAGCTGGAAAGTTGTCTCTTAAGTTATTCAGTAAAGCAGTAACAGCCAAGAAATACGATTATATTGTTTTCACTTTGGTTACATGATGGGATCATTATGCTCTGGCTGGGCAAGCATTACCCAAGGGCAGGTAGGAGGGGAGGATTTTAGGTGTACATGGGCAGACAGACATGCTACCTGCTACAGTTCTTGCAGCAGAACAACGTCTGAGAAGTGACTCTGGGCTTAGTCTGGGGCACTTGAGACCTTTCCTCAAATCTTCAGCTTCTGGATAGATTTCGATCCAGCTGCAGACTCCATTAATGGCGCTATTTATCCCTCATTTATCAAACTAACAAGAGTCCTTTTCTTCCTCTGACTTTACTGAATGCTGTTCATCTACTGACATTTATAGTCTAGTTTCTAATTCTGAATTGTGCTAGAGAACAGGTAGCTGCTCTAGAGGTGTTCCCTAGGTAGAGAACAGGTTGCTGTGCTAGAGGACAGGAATGTGTAGGTTTTTTAACACTGGGCTAAAACAGCAGTGCTGTTTTTTTCATAGAAGGGTTTTCAAGAATGTGCAGTTCCTATAACCTGGGAATGAATGACTTCTAATATGAGACTGTAGACTAAGATATGAGGGAACAGGTTAATCGGTATTTGTATTTTGGGCAACAGTTTGTGAAGAGTCATTAGAGGTTGAATTCTGTTCTGAATTAAAATCTAGACAGGTAGCTGAAATAGCAGTAGTGCAGTTAGCAGAGAAGTTGTATTTGTAGAAGAGCAAAATTTAACTCCAGACATGCATTTGTGTGACCAGGCACCATGCAGAGTTCTTCAAGACTGCCTGCAACTTTGAAATCTCAGGTCTTATTTCAGAAGTGTCTTAGGCACTTAATTGTGTGATATTTTCTAAAGCATCTAAGCAGATTAAAGACTTAACCTCCTCAAAAGTCAATGGCAGCCTAGTCTGCAGCTGACTGTACTGCTTATGGCACTTATTTGATTTTCACTTGAAGTCAGTTAGATTAGTTTCTTGAGCTCAGAAACTTTTTAGTTCGGGGCTTAAGTTTTGTAGTAAATGAAGCCATTTATTAAAGGACAACCAGACTTGGAGACTTGGCTATTTTTCTAGAAGAGAGTACGCCAGAAGTACCTTTATGCCTTCACACGAAGTTCTGCACTCAGAGAGCCATTCCTACACATGCCTGACCACTGCCTGGCACCAGCGCAGTCAGACTTTGTGGGCAGTTTGTCCTTATGGAGTGGCGGCTGATTTATAGGCAGTGTGGACATTTGGAGTCAAGTCAGGGATTTCCATGGGTGTTAATCCACTCCCTACCTCAGGTCCTCACATTTTTCCTTGGCATGTCTGGATTTTACCTGTTCTTTACAATAACAGTTTTGTGCTCCCTCTCTGGCTATACAGCTGCCCCATGTAGGAGAATGGGATATGAATGCAAACCTCTGGGTTTCTTGCTTTATTTCTTATCAGTGCTGGGGGGGTGAATGCAGGTTGTAGAGCACCTGCAGGTATTTTAGGAACATGGAGAAAGGATCCTAGAATCCTTCCATTTCTAGATCAAAGATGCATGTAAGCACTAGTCCAGTGATGAAGAAATGCTTGGTGTGGAGAGCGGGGAAGGGAATACGTTTATATATAAAGGAAAACATTTACAAGTCAACTCTCATATCTCTAGAATTCTTCTGATGCTGTGCCAGAAAAGCCAGTGGGTGCAGGGTGTGTAACTGTGTGTGTGTGCACTGACTGTGGGTGGGGGAATGGAAATGGAGGTTTGTTTACTACAGTTTTACTTCATTAATATTTTAGTCTCAGGTGCAGAACTTGGAGAGTCTCACTGAAATCACAAACAGCACTGATTGTGGTGTTTGTGACAGTGCCATGGGGCGTTTGCATTATTTATCCCAGGCTGCACTACCCATACAGCTTTCAGGGAATATTTTCAGACAGAATCACTAATTAGCACATATGTGGAATCTTCTCAAAGCAGTTGGGAACTCTCCTCATTACTTTTTAATTTTTTCTATTTGCTGAACGTATGTCAAAGATGAAAATTCAAAATGATGGTTTGGAGGAATTTTGCATATTAAATATGCCAAATGAAAAGAGTAGAGTCTTTTATCTGGACATTGAAAAAGACTGCAAATGTCTCGTGCCCAGCAAGCTCATGCTGCATCGCTCTTGTGTTGCCACATGGCTGCCAAACACTGTGAGTGCAACTAAGGCTTGGAGATTGTTGCTTGGTGGCACTTATAAGTGCCCACTTTGATCTTGGATGTTGATAGTGATTTGTTCTCCTTAAATAGATCACCAAAAAAGTCCCCAAAACACAAGCATTTTGGATCACAGGATAAAAGATGCTTTTTGTATATGTATGCTCATTTTTTTTTAATTTTAATAATTTGTATAAGGAAGCACTTATGTTATTGCATGCTAAAAATGGTTAGAGGACTACCCCAGTGTACCTTCTCAGATTGTTCCCAACTCATTTGATAAATTTTGACACTTTATTTTTCTACTTTAGCATATTCTCTGGGTTTTTCTTTCTTACCCTATATTTATCACTCACACGTTTCACATGAATTTACAGGGATAGCAGCGAGAGCAAAATGTTTGATGTACACTTGTGCACTGCAAAAGACCAATTTAAGAGACAAGTTCTCTAAGTTAAAGCTCAATTTAGCAGCTACATGAATGTTTAAAATTTGTTTACTATGGATTTAAATACCACATAAGAAAGCTTTTATCAGGGGTCTTAGGCACTTTTTTCCAAAAATTGAAACCACAATATTGAAATAATAACAAGCCAAAACATTTCTTCACCTATCATATCACAGTCAACTAAAATGAATATTGCAAATCAGAGAAGTCTTTTCCTTTTCACCAACTGAAAATAAAAGACCATATACCTATCTCCTACCACAATTGCTCTGTCCTCCCAAATATCTATTCAGGGTTTCCAGCCTACAGATGAGGTCAACAGAACAGAATATGCAGGGGAATCAATGTCAGAATGGAAGAATTAGGATAGGTTAAAGTATAGAAGAAAACTTTTCAGTGAAAAGCTAAGCTATGTATTTTTTAAAAAATTTCCATTTCTTGTGTTATGGGTATAGCTCAGTGTTTCTGTTACAAGGCCTTGACTTTCTGAACAGACCACAGGATGCACCACAGCTCCTTTTTATTTGGGGCCATGGTACAACCACCTAGGAAAGGCTCTGGCCATAGCACATCATGGAAAGTCTGATAACATTAGGGATTCAGTCAATACAGGAAAATAAGGCCATGAAGTGTTTGATCAGGAACTATGCTGCAGTATTTCTGCAGCAAACCTCCTTTGATTCTGGTTTATACTGGGCTTAAGATTAAGAAAAAAACAAAAGGAGAACCTTAGGACTTGAGGTGAGGTGCTCAATGAAAAGTTCATCGAACTTTTCATGATCAGTAAAAAAAAAAAACCTTAAGAAAAGGATTAATTTATTTGCCCCCAAAGCATCTTGAAACTGAAAAATTTTGACAACTCTACAAAGGATCACTAATTGTGAGAATTAATGGTAGTTCTGTGTCTCTTCACCTGTGACAGATCTGGTTTATTCATTTCTTCTTGTGTCAAGTTAAACAGTTTGGCATAAGGCAGTGTTAGAGTCATTCCTCTTACAGTAAAGCCTTGGAGAACCAAAGAGTTGCTGCCACTTGTGTGGTTTAGATCTTTAATATATGCTCTAGAAATGGTCTCAAGTGGTGGACAGATAGTTATACTCAATGGTAGTATAAGTGCAATGAAGTGGGAGAAGAGAGGGAACAAATAACACTTTAGTTATTTTTTTTTTGGTTGCAAATTTTGATTTTTCCCCTTTGAAGTGCCATGAAGTGGATTCAGGTGAAATCAATTAAGAAGTTAGTGACAAAGATGTTGGGATTTAGTAAATGAGCAAAATGTTTATAACAGGCATGGGTGATTTTTTTCTTTTTTTTTGTGGTGGTTGCCTTCAACCCTGATAAAGACAGGCACAATGCACCAACAGTTTTTGAAAGGATGTGGACATTCCTGCTAAAGGTGAAAACCTATTTTTTTCATCCTTGTCAACTGCTTTCCATGCTGCCAGCCTCCACTTCAATTGCCACAGTGCATAGATTACACTTTAGATTGCACAACCAGCCGTCATCAAACCACCCCATGCAAGTGCTACTAAAGCAGGTTGCCAGATCTCCTGACTGACACTCTTTTTGTGACTGCCACATATCTAACTTATACTATCACTTGTGTTACTGATGAATTTGGCCCTGATGCTTCCTTGGGAGCTATGCACATTAAGTCAGTCTGATCCATATAAATCTCACTGTTTTTGTGCTTTTCTTTTTTAAATAGTTTTATTTATGATTCCTCCTAATTATTAAGGCATTTCAATCTTATTTCTAGCTAATGCTATCTTAGACAAGATAAGAATGGTGTAAAAATTGCTTAGATATCTCAAACTTTTGCTAATTATTATAAACATTTGTTTTTTGCCTGTCACTGAGGTAGCTGGAAGGTAGCCAAAACATAAAATGAGCATATTTTGGTAGTAAGCCAGTGTCCATAATTCACTAGCATATGAACAATTTGTATATATATATTTACTACATGATCCATGTACAGTCTGTATGATTAAATCTATCTGTCTGTCTGTCTATCTATCTATAAATACAGATATGTAAAGAACAGCAGATTGCTCTTTTGGCTTACAGTTGATGAGTCTCAATGAATAATCATAAGTGCTTTAGATGGGCAAATGTTTGTGTGTTTTCCGTGTGCAAGTGCACCTAAGTCATCTCAAAATCTGACTTCGAGTGCTCAGCATTTGATTTTATTTTTTTTTAACAATATATTGTTGAGATGAAATGTAAAATAATAATTTCTGGAACAAAAATTGATGAAACTGCTGAGGGTAGGGTGTGTGTGTGTATACATATCTAAACATAAAAGCTCCCAGGAATGAAAGCCTCTCACTAAATGAAAATATATTAGAATTTCTGAGTTGTCCTAAGTGGTGTGAGTCAGGTGTGCTGTGTTTGAAATTTTACACATTATGCCTGCTTTTCTCTTTGAGACACTCAGAAGTACTGTAAACTAAGGTCTGTAATCTAAGGTCTGCAAGGTAAGGTCTGCTAAGTGTGAATCATTTGATTGTTGTTTGTGCAGCATCTGCTCCATAGCATGATTAATTATTTTGTGTGTTAAATTCATGTAGGTTACTTGAGAATTGCCTTAACTGAGTGTTAAGATTGCAGAATTCATTATCTTCATTATCATTAGAGAATGGCAGAGGAGATTCTGCCAGTCTTCTTCACACTTTGTTCTGCTTCTTCACACTTTGTTCTGACAGCTTAACGTTCGGCTCAAAACTGTGCTCTCCACCGTATATCTACCTAGGCACCACGTAGCCAAGACCCATTCTACAGACAAAGTAAGTGATTTTTGGCCCTGAGCACTGATGGCAGAACAAATGCAATGTGCCTTCTTACCCTGTGCCTGGGACAGAATACCTCTGTAGCACTAGAGTAAGTGAATGTAACTTGTTTAAAAATGGTCAAAAGCTTTTCATTTGGAAAAAGGGATCAGTCTGGTGCCTGCATTTAGCTTAACTACAGACCACCAAATTCTGCACACTCTTTACCCAGACCTTTCTTGGAATCCCAATTAGAAGCTCAGAATTTTGTCCAGCAGGTGATAGCTTGGTGATTCAATTATTTTGATTGAAATGATTCATTATTTTCTGTTGGTGTCACAAATACGCTTAGTGACCCAAACACAACAGAAAATTGCTAGCTGAGAAATCCAAATTTAGCAGTAGTATGATATGCTAAGTTGTCACTTAGATATGTGTATTAACATGGATGGAGTCTTACTTTTCATTAAGATATTTATAAAAGCAGAAGAAACCAAGTAACATTTCCCTACCTCGAATAAAACAATTTCAAACACTTTTACTTATGGGAAGTAAACTCATATAGCTACAAATTTTTTTGAATTAGTACTCTGGTTTCTGATCTGATATTTTCTACTGTAGTTTTGTTTTCTTCCTACTGTAGTTTTATAGTAGAGTCCAACTATTGTCAGCCCATGGTTTTAGGCAGATGAACAGTACTGACCAGTCTTATACCTTTTATATCATGGATTGAATTTCGAGGGAGTTTCCCTTATTTTAGTTCAGGCTTTTGACCACTTTGAAGTTGTCCTTGGTAGATATTTTCAGCTTTTCCACACTGTGTGAAGTAGAAACATTCTTTTAGTTGGAAGCAGAGGTTTTAACATTAGAAAATCACCTGATTCCAGAAAGTAGGAGCTCTAGGTACCGCACAGAAGTGCACAGTTCACAGTGAGAACTGCCAGTGCTGCTAACTATCCTAAGCACTGACTGGTCTTTGATGCCATAGGCAGGGGATATAGCTGATGGAGCATCACGGCAACTTATGCAAGTAGCTCATATATTCATAGCTCTTACTTGTCCTTAATGGGCCTGCATTATAAGATAATGGGTATCTTATTTCCTAAGGAGGTATTTAAAACACTATCTGCATTTAGAAAGCACTTCAAAACTGGAAATGGAGGAAAATGTGTGCTAATACAAGTACTCCTTATCCTGCAAATGCATAATCATGTGTAGATCTCAGTGTATGGACTTAAGTGATTAGCTGATTTTTTAAGAGAGAATTTCAAGATCTTCTTGGGACTTGAATTGTAATTTTGCCATAAAAATCAATGAACAGCATGGCTAGAATTCTGCTCAATCCTTGGAAAATGCACTAACCAAATACTAAGAATTTTTTAATCATGTTAGAAAGCCAGGCTCAAAAAGTGTTATGAGATTTTCAGTGAACTGATTGACTACCTTCAATTAACAGTTATTTAATTATAGGCATTCATTAATATCATGACATTCTTCTAGTTGGCATCAATTGGTATCAGACATGTAAGAAAAGTCTCATTTCCCTTAGGGTGTACACGGCTAGTTTAATTTGCCTGAGGGCTTTTGACTGTAAAATCTCAACCAACATTAAACAAGTAAAGCTAAGATACATTGGTGAAATCCCAAATCAGGACAGATGTTTCTTCAAAATGATGTGCAAGCCCCGATATTCCCATGGAAACAGTTTTGAATTTAATACTTTCATGTAGTGATTTCAACTACATAACCGAAATTGTTATGTGTGCAGTACTCGTGCACATGTGACTGTGGGTGTATCCTGACAGGTCTCAGCAGTTATGCTCATAGCAAAGGTTGCCTATGTGTTTATGTGTGTGCGTATGTAAGTCTATATCACACGCACATACATATCTATTTAATACTGTAAGTATGTGGTGATGAACTGATATTTTTCCTTGGTTCTTCTGCCTGTTTTTTTTCTTTAGAGAGTGGAAAAGGTGAAACTTCATTTCAGTGATAAATTCTCAAAGTAATGTTGAAGTTTTTTTTCAGGTACCATTACCAAAGCCAGTCCCAGAAAGCTGAACCAGTGCTGGGGGTAACCCTCTGCTGCCGTATTGAGCTAGTTTTTATTGAAATGCTACATAGACTTGTCACAGCAGATCAGCACCTCAGTGCAGAAATAACGAGTGGACAAAAAGTGCCACTGCCAGGGGAAAAGGCATTAACCTAAACATCAGAATGAAAAGCTTAGTGGCCGGGGTTAGCTATTGTGTACAAGGAGGAAGCAATATGAGAGGCAACATTAAGTCCAAGGCTTTAGGGAAAGCAACTACAGTTTTTCTAGTATGGTAGTCTATGACAGTTTATGTCTAGCCCTCTCCGTGCATTCCCCCCAATCTCTCTAGTCTGTTATAGTTTAGTTTCCTTCTCTTTTTTTTTTTCCTTCACTGACCCTTCCTTTTACAGTTGAAAGTCATTTACATTCTCCTTATACATATTATTTTATTTCCCTTGCTAAAGCTCACATCAGTATTTTCTGTTGGCATTTCTAATATGTATAGGACCATTTTTATTATTTCTCCCTCCTTAATGGTGTTTGCTTTTCAGTCATATTATGCTCCACAGATTTCATCTGCAGAGAGTGAAACCTTGCAGTGAAAATGAGAGAGGGTAATCGGATCTTAGGCAAAGGCAATCCAGGACAACCAAAGCTTGTTGGGAACAGAGAAGGGAGTTGATAATGAAATACTTAGGATACAATTAGAGACAGATCCATCTCGCAAGTCTGTTTGTCTGAAAAGGACTATAAGATTTTTTTTAATTATTTCCTTATATCTAGATGTTGGTAATCTAAACAATATCTTCATTCTAGAAACTAAGCTCTTACGAAACCAAAAGTAATACCAGATAAAATGACCTTGAAAAGTCACTTATGTTCTTTATGTAGAATTATCTGACAAGGGTCAATTGTCATCAGATTTCAAGACACGTGATGGTCACCATCCAAGCTTTCATCTGGCTTTGTATTGCAAGATATTCGTCCCTAGGATGCAGTTCAGCTGGTCCCCTGTGCCTTCAGATATATGTGATGTCAGAGCAGGATTATTTAACTTCAGTCAAAAATATATCTATGTTGATTAGATGAAAGAAAGAGGGATAAAGACACTAGAGATTGACTTCAAATGAACCTACTTTCCCATAAAGTTAGGAAAAAAATAAGAATTTACTCGTTAGTTGTTTGGAAACTGAAAGCACATGAGTTGCTCTAGCTTCTGTGCTATGTATCACTGCAAACAAAGTCTTGCACACGTTTGGATTAGAACTAGTGGAGAGCACTGATGAAATTTTGTCATAGAACCTTTTCATCAATACTAGCTCAGAGACCTTCAGATGATGATGTATCATACAAGGGGCACGTGGAGAGTTTTCACAGCAAAAAGGGAGCATCAGCTTTGTGGAGGAGGAGGTGGCCTGGCCTTGGTCTGATTTTGCCTTTTTACCCTCAGCAATCCGTACCCGATTATCCTGTTGTAGATGATCTGTTGGTTTTAGTCCCATATTGAAGAACATGAAGCGAAGGCAGTACTGAAAGAGGAAGAAATGAAGTTAATAGTAAGGGTCAAAACCAACACACATTGTGAAAATAAAAGTTGTTTATTTATTTTATGTTTTATTTATGTACAGTCAGTTTGTACCAAAGGATGTTGAAAAGTGCACAGTGAGTATTGGGAAGCCCTCTCCTGTTTGAAGATATTTTCAGTAATGCCCATACTTCTTAAGAAACCAGCTTTTATGGGCAGAAAGGGAGTTGCAGTTTACATCACAGATCTTTCTATCACAGAATTCAGATAAGGGGGATTTAATGGACTAGATTGCTCTTGGACCTTAGGTGGGCCTTCCTCTGGTGTCTCAATTGGCACTTAGTTTGCAACCTGAGATGTTTCCATGCATTCATGGAAGACCGAGTGAAGGCAATTCAGAGAGTTTTCATTAAGGTGCAGCATCTCCAACTGTATTAAAATACATGATGTTCCATTTCATTCAGTTTAATCAAGTGGTCCAGTTTTCTGTATATGTATTATTTTTCTTCAGAAGTATTTATTTATCTGCCTATATTTTTTGTGTGTTTTCCCCAATTTATTTATTAAAATATTTGACAGCATCTTTGCACTCACTATTTCCTTTGAGATCCCACCACAGAGCCTCTAAATGAGAGGAATGCCCACTAACGGTGAGCTTATGAATTCTGTCAGACTGTTTCTAATCCATTTAATATTTGAAATATCGATGTTGTTTGGTACTAATTTTTAATCAGAATATTCTTGTGATACTGAGCTGAAGTGCATTCAGTCTAAATATATTAACACAGCCACTTTTATCAACATATATAGTAATTTCATCAAAAAGATGATTAAATGAATTTGACAAGATGTATTTTCCTTGAAACTATATTGATTAACATAATTATTTATTATCATCATTTAAATCTGTATTGATTGAACCCCTCATTTGCTGGTCCATTAATTTGCCTGGGTTTTGATGTCAAACTAATCAGATTATTTGGCTCTTGTTCTAACATGAGCTTTCCTGTAGCCCTCTAGGTACCCTCTATGGTATTTTCCAATACCATAATGTATACATGAAAGTTAATGCCTCGATTTTCTTGGCCAGTAATTTGAAAACTCTTGTTAGTATGCTATCCGTTTGTGCTGATTTAAGAAAGTCTATTTTTTTAATGCTGTTTAGCATATTGCCACATATTTTTGAAAAAAAATCAGCACCATAAATTAGCTTTTATTTTCCACCTAAAATATGGACTGGATTTTACTTTATCCAAAATCCACATGAGCTCAGAGTTTAGGAAATGATCCCTACCGATTCTTCAGTGATATGTCTGACATTTAGCAAGGACAGCAAGCAGGCAACAAAGTCCCCATGCCCCTGCCCAACAGTTGAATTTATGGGAAAGTGTGTGCAGCTCCTGTGTTCTGCATCATCTCATGCGAAAATATTGATTTGGGTTTCCAAATTTTTTAATTGTGTTTTCATGTTCTTTCTTTGCAAAAGATAAGCATTTCATCGCCTAAAAACAATGGGACATGACAAAGCATGTATTACTGGGCCATTAATGCTCTTCCCTTTGGCCTTATGCCTCACAATGCTCCCGAGACCTGCATTAATGGCCTGGTAATATGACACGCCCTATCGTGTCTTATTGCTTAATTGGACTCCAGACAAACTCAGTTAAACCACATATGCTGTTCTTTTACGACTACTGCTATACGGTTTTTATATCCTACGTTCTTGGGTGCTTTTGGAGGTATTTGAGTTGTATCAAATGCATCTCCTGAGATCACAGATTGTAGATTCAGAGTTTTAGCTCTGCCCCTCAGCCCTTTGCCATCCACAGGCATGTGGGTATGTGCTCTGCAGGGCAAAACAGAAGCACCACTGTGCTGAGTGCTGAGAGGTGCTGAGAAGCACCACTGGCAAATGCAGGGGAGAGAAAGGGAGGCAGATGCCATAGCTGACCTGGGTCTACTCCAGACAACCTTCTGGCCACAAACCTCTTCTTGAAAAGCATGTCAGCCATGAATATCGCGTAGGTTGAGAGAATTGATTTGCATTCATGGCCACCTCTTTGATGAACAACAACAACAACAAGATGTTTGAGAATTTTCTCACATGCAGTTCCTGTTTCTCCAGGCAGGCTGAGCGTTACGGCAGGAGCATTAATGAGATATCCCTAGGCCTTTCCGCTGAGTTCACTGCAATGCAGAGTAGTCCCTGTGCAAGGAATACCAACAGCTGTTGAGATAATTGTGAAAAAAAGAAAAGCAAAAAAAGGAGACCTCAGTCAGGTTCTGATATCCCTCAGCACCTCACAGCACATTTATTGCACTTGGGAAACAGAGGCCAAAAGAATGTCTGCCGCTGTAGGCAATGGAACAGGCGGAGCTGAGGTTTACCTGTTTGCCCTCACGATGGTCTGCAGCAAAATCAAAGAATGACAGCTTTTGGCAAATTTGTCCTGATGAAAATAGAAAGAAAGAGAGACCAATATCTGCTAGGCATTGAATTAAACTGAAGACTCTAGTGTTGAGGTTCATCAGTGTCAAATGCCCATGGCTGGCAAAGAGGGCTAGTGCGTCCTGTTAAAATATTTTAAGGAGAAATCTTAAAGGTAATGACTTAATCAAACCCTTAAAGTATTAATTTTAGAAGAAAATTTCAAATGATTACGAGCTGTATAAATTTCTTTAAGACACTGGACACAGTTTGAGTCCTTACGGTAATAAAACATCATCATGCTCTTTAAGAAAATCACAACCAATATGATTCAGGAAACTGTTATTAACTGATGATGAAGAAATCCAGAAAAAAAAAAAAAAAAGGCAATTCAAAGGAAGAAACAGCATTCTTACTCATGATTGCTCCAGCATCTAGCGTTGAGTTTAAGAAGAGGCACCATTGCAACCATGATAGTGTAGAAAGGCCTAGTGAGCCCCAGGAGTTCCCGTACTGCCTTTAGAGGTGCTGGACTGGCAAAGTTCATTCTTGCCAGTTGGTGGACCAAGGAGACTAAGACTTGGACTAAGAAGAGCTAGTGTATTTTTTACTAGATCCACAAATCTTTTATTGTATAAATACATAAAGGGCCACCTTGATGTCACTTACATTCGAAAAGCATATTTTTGTGTTCCAGAAAGGCTGAGTTTTGGGACAATAAGGAATACATAGAATTAATATTCCTATCTCTTGCTCTAATAAATGTAATCCCTTTACTTTTTAAAAAAGATTCATAGATATTTTGGTTCTGTTTTTCCTGAAAGAAGATGCATAGTAAGAAATATGTTGAGTAGAGAAACAGTTGTTAAAATAAAGCAAACAAACAAAGGTTATGTTGAATACTTTGGAAAATCAAGCATTTGTCTTAGCCTGCAGTGTTTATAAAATATTTTAGAAATAATTGCATGCCTTATGGTATAATCTGAGGAGACACAAGCCCTCCTTTCTAGGCAGCAGAGAGCTATATACGCACCCCGTTTTGAAGGGAGCACTTTGTTCCAGGTTTTGATATTAAGTTTTAAAACCTTCCAAATATGTGCAAATAGGGCACATGTAATAAAGCCACCTAGCTGATATGCATTTTCTTCTGTTTCTTTGTTAATTTGTTTTCCTGTACCTGCTAGATGGTCACTGTGCCCCTAGCAAGGGCACCACGTTTTGTACATCATCGCTCCACGCAGGCCCAAGTCTCGTTCCGTGTTTCGCGGGGAGGCAGCTCGCTGCAGTTCTCAGAGCGCGCAGAGCTCAGGAGCAAAGTGCTCAGGACTCTCTCCTGAGCGCTACCATGACCCCACAGCCCTGGGCAGCTCGCAAGCTTATCTCCAAATTATTTGTGCTCCTTAGCTGCAAAGGAGGGACAGTAATAATTATTTACATAACTCAGAAGCATGTACAATAGCCCTGGCAGACAATGCAAATTAATTCCTGCTAATGAATAATGAAGCTTTTATTATTATTTTTTTTTAATATTCTGCTTCTGCTGTGACTGCATCCTTCCTATTGACACTTCTTATGCGAATGAATGTACTGTCACATGAGCAGATTGGGATTAGTATCTTCGAGTTGTCACTGCTGAAGACCTGTTATTTGCAGTGCGGTAATGACCAGAGGATGAGGCTTATGTAGCACCAGACTCTCAGAGTGGGAAATCACTTTATGAGCAGTAATCATTCCCAAAATTGAAACACTTAGAAAGAATGTCCTAGAAGGAATTTACAATATAAATCCCTTATTCTGGCCTAGCTTGAGAGATGAAATAACTCCATTGATTTAAGTGTATAGAAGTAGAAGATGAGTATATCTTTCCAGAAGTAGACTGCAGGAGATAAGGAGCATGGTTTGAAAGATCAAAACCAAGCAATCAGATACATTTGGAGAAATTTCTGCCCCAAATATTTGGCTAGTGGTCCAGAGAACTCAAATCTTTCTGGAGAACGAAGGTAGTGTTCACATCATGCATTTTATGATATGTAAGGCTTGTATCCAGGAGCCACATTGTTCTGCCTTGTCCATCACCTGCACCTCGGGGCACCCGGCTCCAGAAAACGGCTCTGTTGAAAGAAAGGTGGCAGACGTGTTTGGTCGTGCCAGCAAATCTCATTCCTTAGGAACACTGGTATATTTAAGAAGTATGAGATGAATAAGGGAAAGCAAAGCCGAAGGGTTTAATTAGCCAAGTGAGAGTACTAAAGAAACACAATACCAAGTTGTTTGGACTAGATGGATGAAGCAGAATTACGCTAAATGGCTAACAACTGAAGTTGGAAGCAAAACTGTTGATCATGTGTTTTTTCCACAGGAAACTGTTACATTGCAGGCTCAGGGGAAATATAGGCTGATGTCCGGTATTCCCACATCCTGGGACATATCTTCACAATCCAGTTATTGGCTGTTCTCAGGGATCTTTATTTCCTTCTGGAAAAAATTAAAGTTTGACAGCTCTTATTTTTATTTTTTTTCATTTTGATGTGGACCGATATCAACATTTTGAAACATCTTTCACAAAATGAATTTGTTTACTAGCCAGCCCTATAAATAATCCCTCTCAAAGCTGTATTTGACAAGACTGATATCACTAATACGGCTCCTGCTGGTGTGTCATCCATGGCCAGGTCTGCAGAGAAATGTCTGCACAGCAGAGCCAGAGCGCAGGGGCTGCAGACACGGTGCCTCATGGAAAACTGTCCATTTGCAGGGCACTAAAGAATGGTGCCAAGTCGGTGCTACAGCATCATATTGGGAAGGCCTAATGAGACAGCTTTCCTTTCTACCTCCTCTCTAATCTCTGCCAAACCAATCTACCACCTAAGCGTGGAAGTTGAAAATTTAATAAACAGGTCAGCAATGAAAGCTACATTGTACCTGCGCCTGGGGCAGCCTCCCTCTTCATCTCACCAACAACGTGCCTTCCCATTACCCAAGGGAAAAAATAAAATATTCAGATTGTTATTACTTATTTAGAGGACACACACACACAAAAATCAAACCAAGTTAATATTTATCCATCTGCAAAAAAGCTCAGTATATGGCAGATGCTTTATTCAGGGTAAATTGGTAGACATATGTATTAGAGAAATGCTGTTGCTGTTGATTTATTCTTTTGTCTTTCTTTCAGTTAAGCTTTCCTCAGGTGTTTTTGGACCCCGATGCTTCTAAAGCTTGTGTGAAATGTCTATTTTTTTACTAAACCACATCAGCTCTTTAAAATATACAGGAAAGATGAACTCATCTAATAACAATGTTGGAAAATAACTGTAGCTGAGCATAAATAAAATTAAATTTGCACAGAGGAGAAAGCCATTTCAAACTACTTTTTCCGTATAATCCATACCACAGGTACTCAATAATTCAGTGAGTTTTCAGGCAATATATGTCAATGTTGACTCATTAAATGCATTAGCTATAAAATGGATCTCTAGTAGGAAGGTTGAGAAATGGTTGTGTTCTTCCCTTTTTCATCATCTTTCCTTAGTGCTTTTAGTTTTAGGCTTTGGTTTATTCTTTTGTTTTTAAATTTCATATTTTATAAAGGATGCTTTACAGCAACTTTGGGAGCTCCAGCGTGCCATTAAAAAATAAACACACTTCCTTCCTTACCAGAAGCCTGACCAAGAGCAAGATACCTTGGTTTTACTTAACGGAAATGCTGACAGATATTAAATTAATGCTTAATTAATCCTTTGGAGACAGCCAGCCAGATGAAAAAGTAAAAAAGAAAACTGGTGTGGCTGGGAGTGAGGAACTCTCCCAGGCTGGTACGGCCCAGTTGTGCTGGATTGTTATATGCACATGAGACAGAACAGAAATCTGAGAAAATGCAAAGTACAAACAGCATTAATTTGAAAACAATGTGGAATTCATTTCTCTAGGTAATAACTACATTTACTTAGTGTTTTCCAACTGAAAATCTCTCTATATTTTATAAAAATGAAATGTTCCAGTAGACCTGTATAAACTAGGTGAAAATGAATTTACTGATCAGCAACATACGGTCCGGAATCTTCCTAAGGAAATTCTTCTCCACATAAATTGAGACAGCAGAGCCTGCTGTAAGATTCCAGGGTGTTTTATTCCAAAGGAGATGGGAGCTGGTGGGGAGGGCATAGAAGATTTTAAAGATATAGAGCTGTTTTTTCATGGTAAATTGAAGTCAATCTGGTCTTGATACCTTTGTGAGATGTCTCTCTTTCTGTCAATCTTTTTCTCTCTTCAGGCTTTTCATTATGGACGGGCAATTAGGATTCCTCCAACTTTGCTCACAGCTCAGTCTTCAGAGAAGGTGTTCTGAAGGAGAATGGGAAGTGGGATGAAAAGTCTCACAGATGCTCTGGGAACCATCTCAGTGAAAATGCATGGAATTATAATAATTGAGGGAATGTGTCTATATTAGCATTGGGAACTGTAGGGCTGCAAAGGAAGCAAATAGTTGAAAAAAAACATCTCCTGACTTGCAGGTTATTTTGTGCTGCCTCACTGCTTTTCCTCCTCCAGGGATGTGTCTCTGCCTGTTCTTTCTCAAACAGCACTTTTGTAAATGATAAAGTAAAATAATGTGAGATCACCAGACTTTTGAGGGATATTATTTGAGTATAGAAGGATATCAGTTATTACCAATCCTTTAGATGGATACGTATCATTTTGTCTGCATGTCCTGATGACCATAAAGCTCCATTGAGATCCATCAGATTTTCCTCATGATGCAAAAGAAACTGGTACAAGTTGGGCACACTGAAAACATAGATATTACCTATGAAATTCTCACTGTTTGACTTTACATGGGCAAAATTGCAGAGTTCTGGTACATAAAATCCTGAGTAATCCACAAACCAGAAAGCTTTAAGGTGGATTAAATATTTGATATCCTTGTATAAAGATAACACAGACTTTGGTAGAGGTGTTAATGCCCGTCATCCATGCTAGATTATATCATTTGAAGAAATTCTGTGGCATCAGAGTGCCAAGTGTTCAGCCTATGAACTTAATTTATGGCAACAGCGAATTATACTTTCTTAAGATGTCTGACATTAATGGATCCCATCTTCTGCACATGGAAAAGTGAAACATCATCCGCCAACATGAGGGTTGTGGTCCACATCTGTAGCTTCAGGTGGGATGATATAAGATATTATGACTGTCAAAACTTAGATGATGTAGGAAATTATACAAGATGGAGCAATTCAATAAGTAAATAGTTAAATAAATAAAAGGAAATCACCCCTCAGGCAATACATTTGGCTCTTGGCATGTAATTCAATGAAAGGCAACTGGATAACACAAGTCCCAAATGAGCTGATCTTCTTGGTTTTGCACATATTGCTCTTCACTCTCACATATGGAACAAATAAATAATATTTCTTTGTCTGGTTAACTTAGGTGTGGTGGCTAAACTAAGAATTTGGGATGCTGTTACAACTGCATTAGGATGGTTAGCTGCTCAAAAAGGGGCTTAAAAAAGCCCTAATGTGTCTTTGTTTGTTCCCCAGCCCCAAGGAGTCATTTATTTCTTTTCCTAATGCCTAAAGAATTATTTTCACATTCTTTTTGATTAGTACTTTAGTGTTAAGCCATTGTCTGCAATATAAGTTCAGCTGTTATCTACTCCCTAAAAAAAAATATTTCCACATTTGCTATGTAACAGTCTGACAAACAAATAACACCTGCAGAGGATCACGCTCCATAAAGAAAGCAAAGAAAAATAGGTGGAAAGCATGAGAATTCCACTAATGCTCGGTGATTGATCTTGTTAGTACGCAGGGTCTGTCAGAGCACGTTGCCCCAACACAAGAACGCGGCGCTGAAGAGCCAGCAGCAAGGGAAAGAAATGCATTTCTATATGGATCACAGTCAGACTCCCTCCCCCAGCTTTCTGAGTGGAGCTTGATTGTCAGCATTATACACAGGCTCAGACAATGCTTTCAATAGCCGCCTTTTTGGAAGACAATTGCAGAAAGCATGATAACGGGATTTGTCACCCTGATGTGGCTGCTGTTTCAGCAGGCATTATAATAATGAAAGGAAGTTTTACTAATTGAAAATGTGAATGAAATTCAGCTGTCTTTTTATTTTAATTCTTTTGGATGAAAGCCAATTAAGATCATCTGTCTAATGCATCTATTCACCCCTATTGCAACAATGTGTCAATTATAATGGATGTCTAATAAACTCAGACTTCCCAGGACAGAAAGCCGGGCATATAAAACAACTGAGAAACATGAATGCCTACCTGTAAAATAATTTGGAAGGGTTGACCAAACCCGCCAATGGCCGAGCCTATTCTCCACAGCCTGCCCAAGGGGAGTTAACTTGCGTGTCCTGGGCAGGGGGTGCTTCTCTTGCAGAGCACAGCTGTTTCCTCCGAGTGCCACTCTGAGCTGCGGGTCCTCTCAAGCACTTCATGGTGCCTAATCAACAATATTCAAAGCCATCAGATCCCTATTAATTTAAACAGAGCGTATCTCTTCCATGCTTCCACCTAGCTTTTCCCCCCAGGCCTCATCCATGCTGACATGCAGCGTGGCCTAAAGGAAGGGGGCTTGCAGAGTGAAAAATACTGATGCTGACAGTGTGTCTGCACTTTATGTCTTTCAGGTGTTTTGTCCTAGAATAGCTCTATTCTAGTTGTGTGGACGGAAAGCCTCTTAGCGATATTAGATGCTCTTCCAGAGCCCACCTCCAAACTTAATGTACAAATAAACCAGTTCATGTCACCCAAGACAGCACTGCGATGCAAACCAGGTGTGGTAAATGAGGCCGATGGGGAGACTCGCTTCAAAAGTACATTCCTGATCCAGATTAAAACACCACAGTAGACACAAAGATATTCAGAAAATATCTTTGCAGAGACAGAACAAAAGGTTAAAAGAATTATAGTTATGAAAGTTAAAAATTATATTTTATTGCTGACAAAATTTAGTATTAGCATTATGTAAGAAGCATAAATATATTTAAGAACAATATTTAACACCCTGCCTTTATTCAGGTCCTTTAGAGGAATGGATTTTGGGTAAGCATTGCAAATGTTTACATGAGCTCACAGCCTTTATAAGATGCACTTTCTCCCTGTGAAAGAGCCAGTCTAAAAATAAAGTTCACGGTAAAAATAAAGCAAAAATAAGGTTCACGCTAAAATTAAAGCTTTCTGGTTGCTTTCACCAGTGCTGCTTCTGTGGGTGTCTCAGCCTCTGCTTTTCCATGCTTCTCCATATCCATGCCAGGTAACACTAGTGAGGATGTCAAGAATCTGATTAAACCATATTTCATGAGAGAAAGTATTAATAAAATGATTTTCAAACTTTTGTAAAAATAAATTCACTGTAGTCTTTTCAGATTTATTTTTCTACAGGTGTCCTTGACTATGATTTTACTGAAAGGAATTCTCATCAAAGAGAGAAATGCACTTTGAGTGATAAATATAACATGCACGTGACTTCTGAATTAATGCACGGCCAGGGCTTGCCCTAAAAATCTGCTCTAAGATTAAGCTCATTCAGTCAGGGAATAGAAACCCTCCACGCAACTCCCTGTTCAACCAGAGCAGGTCAGACACAAAGAATGAATCTTCACTCTCGAATACGGTAGAATCGGCTCCAAACCAGACATGAGCTTGCACTGGTCCCCAGCCATCCTGCTAGTAGAACATCCCAGTGTCTCCTTGGTTGTTTATAGACAGCAGAACACGAGACAGACGTAAACAGAAATGAGACAAAATGAATTGTGTCTACCCTGATAATGAAATTGCAAGATCAGTTGTGGGTCCACCAGAAAGCCTTTTTGGCTGCATATAGCACCCAATTAGAGCAGAAGGTGCTTTGGGAGCAAGAAGTGCAGAGGGAGGAGTGAATGAGGCCAGTAATGATATTGCTATCCCCATGGTTATTGCCTTGCTCCTTAGTAAGATTATTAGCTCTGCGCTTCATTATTATTACCTGCATAACAGTAATGTGGGATCAAAGGCATCTCCCTTCTGTAAGCTGCCTATGCTGTCCTTGACTTTTCTGCTCAAACCTGCAGCAGGCTCCAGTTTTCCTAATGGCCAGATGCACAGGAGAAACGGAGAATTGGCACTGTGATGCCTTCATTTCAGAGTCCCCGCTGCTGAGGCTCTCTGCATAGCCAAGGTCAAGATTTAGGTGCCTAGTAATGGTCACAAATGTCTAAAATGTCCTAGTACACTTGCCAAAATGCCTGTAGAGGCAACGATGGGATGAACTGCACCTCTCAAAGAGACTGAACTGCTTCACCCAGGCCCAAGGGAAGCATCTCTCTGTTCACAGCCCCAGAGACCTTCACTGCCTTAGCAGAAGCAGCTCAGTCTGTCCTTTGTACAATGTGAACGGAGAAATCATGTCCCATTCTTATCTACTTCAGTGGTTTCCAAACCTTTTGTGATGTACCTACTCTGAAAGATTAATTAAGGACTACTATGTACCTTTAATATTTGGAGTACAACAATTTATTTTTTCAAAACAAAAGCACTGCAAAGGTGATATAGGTGGTTTCACAGGTTAATTTCATATTCTTTGAAGACGAGGTGAACAGCTTAGTTTGGAAGTCACCAGCTACATGTAGTCTCACCTGAATTGTCAGGGTATATATTCATACCTCTTTTCTGGACTTCAAGCATGAGGTAGCTCCAGAGTTAAGACATATGGTTTTATGGTTTTCTTTGCTCTTAGTTTTTTGGGTTTGCTCTCTCTCTCTCTCTTTTTTTTTTCCTTCTGTTGAAATTACCTTCATAAATATTAATTTTTACTACATATTTTTACTAAATATTTTTAGGTGCTGGAAAGACAATATTTACATTCTTAGAGAAAAAGAAAAAAAAAAAGTTAATTTAGATTTTCTTAGGTGAAGTGCAGCTTTGAATCTGAGTCTTCTGTATCCCAAGTTCATTGACTGTGCTCTGTGGTTCTAAGAAAGAAAATTGCCATCAACTCCTCCTCCTAGTTCATCTTTGTGATGGTCACAGTGCTTCAGGCTTTGCAGATCTGACATGTGGGAGCATCTCGGACTCTGGCATGAGACAACCCCTGTCTACTCAATTCTGCCATGATGAAGACAACCTGGTATGTCCAGTGGTGGAAATTTAGGTATGTAGGGAACTGCTTTAGGAATGAACTACAATTACAAGGAAGTCACTGATCTTCTAGGGTTATGGAAAGATTTTTTAAGGACCTGCATTTTGAATGAATGTCCCTAGAGTGGCAATTAAGGTCACAACTTGTGAATCTATATCCAATGAGCTACTGTTGTGAGAATTTTTTGAAAAAAGTGTTACAAGGTGAAATTTGGAAGGAGAATAATGATTCCACCCAGCGGGTACACTGTTGGGATATCCTAAGTATAAGGGCAGGCTAATGAGAAGGAGGAGGGCAGCAGAGGGTAATAAATTCTGGGGAATGAATTGAGAAGATAGTCTTGTAGCAGCATCTTGAGTGGATATAACACTGCATTTCTGAAGGCCAATGGCAAAACAGAAAGCTATATCATGATCTTGGCAACCTTTTCAGAAATTTGTCAGGATTGCTAAAGCTCTCTCTGAGGAATATTCTGCAGAAACACTCTGTAAGGCTTAAGCATTGATGAGATGTGGAAGTCTCGAGAAAAGCCAAGCCAAACATGATAACAAGATTATGCGTGATTGACAGGGTGGAGGAAGAAGGCTGTGTGGAGGACTTGGGACAGGAGTGATGAAAACCTATGTTTTAACTTTGCTGATCGTGACTCTTCACAAGGAGGTGTCATAGAAACAGCTAAGGGCTGTAATTTGGACAGATGGCTAGAGCTCTGAATAGAAAGGCACAGAAACAGAAGTGAGTTTAGAGGAAAAGGGAGAAGAAAAAGCATGTGCATAGGTCTGTGCTTCTGTGAAACCTGGAAGAAAAGTAGCATAGTTCTTCTAAAGAACATGCTGCATAAATAGAGCTGAAGAAGACAAAAAAAAAAAAAAAGTTTTCTTGAACACTAAGGCACATGAACATGGGGAGGTCTTCACCATCTCTGCAGGCAGGTCTTTCCCATCCAGACCCCTGCTGCACTAACAGAAGTCACACGGTTTCTTGTAATTATGAAGAGAGATTGCATTTTCCTGCACGAAGGTGTCTAACAAAAGGATGAGAGAAGTTTTGAAAAAGGTTATCAAGATTTTCAGTGGGAGCACTTTGCCAAGAGCAAATGGTATAAGCCAGTGAAGAGAGATGAGCATGGAAATGGAGGAGAGGATCTCTTCACAGGGGGACACACTATGCATCAAGTAAGTAGTTTACAGATGAAAAGACTGAAGCAGTGGTGGAAGAATCAAATTGATTTTTTTAGTATAAGAGATGAAAATATAATTATCATCTACGCACAAAAGAAGGGAGAGATGAACGAGGCAGAGGATGGAAAGGTTATATTTTTATAGGAAGATGAGAGATGGAATGGGAAGAGATGCCAGGGAAAACAGGTGAGGGGAAGTTGTTATTTCAGCATGTGGAAGATCTTGGAGGAGAACTATAGGTAGGAATGTACTGTGTACACTCTGTAAGACTGTACTGTGCACAGCCTGAGCGTACCATGAAAAGAAATGAAGCAGCAGACAGGAGAAGGGAAGTCAGGCTGTCTTGCAAGATTTCTCCCAGAAGAAATTAATGCAATGCAATGTGGAGGGATCAGTGGCAGCTGCTTGAGGGATGTGCGTGTAAGACACTAGGCATGGGAGTCAAGATGTAGGAATAGGGATGGAGCAAGTATATCTAGCTGAGGAGGTAGAAGAGCTGAAAGAAGAGAGGAATAATAATTGAAAAAATATGTGGCTTCATACTTGCCATGTTATCACTGAAAGTGTGATATTTTTTCTCAACCAAAATGAAAAATTTAAAGCCTATTGCAGACTTTTAAATACAGGGTAGAAAGGTGAGCTATATAACAGCTCAGGAGGTGTTCTTTCCCTCTTCTTGAAGGAAAATAAAGTTCCATCAGAGAAAAGGTACTTTTTCCACTTTCCAGTTTCCCTAAAAAACAAGTTTTTCCGCACAAATCTGTGATTATTATCTGTGATTTAATCTGTTTATTATCTACTAGGTATGTGAAGCACAGCCATATGTAGTGATAATGTATGGTGCAAACAAATAGTGGTAAACATGATACTTCAAGACAGGTGATGCACTACATTTTGTCATGCAAAGCAGTGAATTATTTTAGGTTTTATATTAAGGTTGTGTTTCTTGAGATTTTGCTTTGTAACCAATACTATGGGATTCTGCTTCTAGATGACAGAATTTATTGTATTATGATATCAGCAATTTAGAGCATATTGCTATTATTGTATGGAATAGAGAAAGTCTTTATTTTCTCTTAATTTCTCCCTTCTTACGTAGATGCTGTTGAGAGAAAAGTTGGGTAGGACTAGGACCAAACCGGCCCATTAACCTGTTGTTGGCCACAGTGTACTCACCTTGTGTGAGTCCACGCAAGTTGTACCTGTGGCATTTCTGTGACGAGAGCAGTGCAGGAGAACAAGTGCCTGCTCAAGCTTGCCCTGCTCTCATGAATGTACCAGTGCTTTCAAACCACAGAGCGGTGTCAGAGCTGGGATGGTCACTTTTCTCTACCACCGGGAAGGAAGGAAGACAAACTTCTAACCAGGTGGCCCTGCCACTCATTTTCTGTCTCATTCTAGTGTTTCCAGCATCAAACAGCTCAATATTGAGCATGATGCCAGTTTCTGGATGAACCCCAAAGGCTGAGAGTACCAGAGACACCTCAACACCTGCGCTGTCAAGGAACCTGGCTGCAACTCCTACCTCCTCCCTCCCTGACCAGGCAACAGAGCTTGGCATTTGCACTGCTTCGGGGAGACATGGACAAGCTGAAAAGCCACCCCTGCTCCCAGGCTCTGCTGCCCGCCTGCTGAAGATTCGCTTCTGCCTCCACTTCCTTCCCTCTGCACTGCTCCTCACTGCACCTCACGGGCTGCATTCCTCGATCCTTTTCTTTTATGCCAGTTTATAAGCAGCCACTTGTAAGGCATCCAGCTGCACTTGAACCCCACAAATTTGAGAAATGGGCACCCCCTGTCTCCCAAGTCCTGCACCACCCCAGCGCCCTCGGTTCCCCTCTCCCTGCGGCTTTATTCATCCCTTAGCCCTTGAGCTGGGCAAGCTGAAGCGTGCAGTGGTGCTGGGCTGAACGCACAGCTCATCTGCTTCCTGCTGCAGGTAACGCCAGGGCAATGCTGCTGCTCCAAGAAGCCTGGCAGATATGCAGCATCTTTAGAGCGCAGCCCCTCTGCCAAGCGCAGCTGCCCAAGGCAGAGGAAGGCAGGCAATACTCTCCTCCTCTGTCCTGCTGAGATAGAGTAGGAGGAGGGATGCACTGGGGTGGTCTGTTCCAGCCCTTGTGGGAAGTAGCACTGGAGCATCACTCCAGGGAACCCGACTGAGCCAGAACTCTGATTTCCAGCTCTGGCTCTGCCTGTCCTGGTTATTTGGCCCACTCATTTAAGCTGAACTTTCTGCAGCATCTAACACAGTGTCACCCTCATCTTATAGAGTACCTCTAGATGACACTGTAATACAGATGAAAAATAAAAAATCTATCTCAAAAAAGCACGTGTTCCCTTCAAACTTGTTAATAATTAATATCAGTTTTGCTTTTTATTGTTTTAGTGGTTTTGTGAAAATAGAAATAATTGTTGCTGATTATTATTTAAGATATGACAACATGATTAATAATACTTCAGAATAGGAACTACTCACACTAAACAACCTAGAATGGGGAGATATTATCTCTGTTGGTGGCAAATCTCATAATATACATGCATTGGAAAAATGATAACCCACCTGTAGCGGAAGAATGATTAAAGACAAAGATGTACGAGGCAACACACAGATAGAAGAGATCAATAGTTAGCATATAAAACACCGTAAGATCCTAAGCCTGTTGCAGAGAGGTGCAGAATGATGCACAGGATAGTTACTTGCCCAAAGAGGTGGCTCCAAAATCTACTTGTTGAGAAACAGGTACCCATGGACAAATACTCCCCTGCTACAACACCTCTGTCAGCTGTAGCTTTACCAAAGCTAAATTCAGATGGTGATTTCTATATTTAATGAGTTATTGAATGCAGAGCACTTTTAGCAAACCTTATGTCTGTTACCCCGCCACATTTCTCCCTTAAAAAAGCCCATTCCAGTGGCCTGTTTCTGGTTATAGCGATCAATGCTAAAAGCGCAATATTTGTGACTGCTCCCACAGTGAAAAGCTACTCTACTTCCTGAATCTTATTTCCATTTTATAATAGGAAGAGAAAATTGTTGAGCTGGTCATAATGTTTCCACATTAAAAAAAAAAAAAAAGACAGGGAAGGAAAATGGAATTTCTAGTACTTTGATTATGAAGTTTTACTGTGATGCCTCACATAACCAGTGTCTTGGCGACCTGATGTTTATCCTCCATATTCTGCCTCCACACTTCTCATAGCACTTAAGGCTTTTCTCTCCTTGAAGCACAGGACGGCCATACAGAAAAATAAAAAATTAAAGGAGTGGGATATGAATCTCCTTTTTTTTTTTTTCTTTTTACCAGAAAATTTCTGCCAGTTTTTGACTTGCTTGTTCACTTGCTAAAAATGTTTATTTTGCAAGTCCAGTTTTTATGCCAAAAATCCTTTAAATGAGACATTTTCTACCAGTCGTACAGCCTGGGACCTTTAAGAGTGACTTTGAATAAGGCAGGGGGTGAAACATGGACACCTTTTGTAAAGCCCTTCCTGCTCCTCTTCCCGTAGCCCTTTACCCGTGGCAGGAAAAGGGGTTCTCGTTGTCTGCTAGAACCGGAGCCTGAATTAAACGAGATGCAGGTTGCCTTGTAGCGAGCGTTTGGTTCACTGTACACGCAGCTGTTTGGACACCTACGCAGCCTCTTAAGACACATACTATTTCTACACAGGAGCAAATTCTCTTTTTCTTTACATTTAGTTAAATAAAGGCAACTCTAGAGCTGAGATTTCTTGTTTTGTTTGTGGTTTATGTTAATGCAAGCATGGATCAGAAATGTGGTTTAAAACAGTGATTATGTTAGAGAACATTTTCCTGCATTTTCTTTGTGTTTATTCTGCAAAAGATTTCTCCATGTTTCTTCCAGAGATTTTTCACGGTAATTAGGCCTAATTCTTTAATTGCCTCCCCCTCCATCCCTAAAAACACTGCTGCTTCCTAGTGATTCTGGATATAACATATGTTGCCGGATATAAACAGGGGGCCCTATTAACACGGTAATAAATTTGCACGCTCTATAAATTCTTGCATCATTCATAATCTAAAATAAAAGATGAGAAAAAAAAAAAGCTCTTATTTGTTGCCTTTGGACTGACCTTCAGCATGAAGAATTATATGAAAAAAATAGCATTTTGAAACTACTCCTTCCTTTAGACCAGGGAGAAGAAAAGGGGTCTTTTAAATAATTTTTTTAATGGTGTACAGTTGGTCCATCAAGTTTCAGTTTCATTTTGAAATGTGCCCTGGGAGACTGTGCCGTAAATGCCAACATATTCAGCAGCATGAACTCAAGATGATATCAGCTTGTAATGGTGTTCTGTTTCCAGTGACTCCTACCAGCTCCATTTTTTAAAATGAAAGATAGAAGAAATGGCTTAGAATTTTGTTTATCACCCCTCTCCTCAGAGGAACAGAATACAAACTATTATCTGCCTCCCTAATCTTTGGTGCCTTCTTTATTGAAAATTCGCAGGCCGGGATTCTGCCAGGGTATTTACTATTGACCTCAGACAGCAGCAACACCATTTCCTTGCTGGCTAGAGAAAATACAAAGCTGCAAAGGACATGCATTTTGATTGACAAGCAAGAGGTACATCTGTCTTCTGCCTTCCAGATTCTTAAAGATACCACTGGATCAACCGTGCAATCGCCTTCTTGCAATAAACATAACTCATTCCCCTAGAAACCCATTTAATTTTTAAAGTAGCCTGTGTAAAACGATAGTATTAATAAAAAGACAACAGCATATATTATGGGGCAGAGTCACAGGCAGCATAAATTAGTACAAACTGGCTGAAATAAATGGACATGTTTCCATCTGTTAAAATCTAGCCCCTTTGTCTTAGTTACATTAGGCAATTAGTTAGAAGGTGTGACAAAATGTGTCTTAATAGGGCGGGTAAGGTAGGAGCATGATAGCAATTTGAGAAAGCAGCCCCTAAGAGAAGGTGCATTTTTCACGGCATCACAAGTTGGCTCCCTGGGTGAAGATAACTGATAGGTTTGCTCTATGTAATCCTGTCTGTAATTATCTTCCATACGAAAACCCTAATTTCTTTCTGTTGCTATGCATCATTATCTTTAATATTTTTGTAACCATTTCATTACCATTTCCAACACATTTCTCATCCTTTTATCTTAACTGTTTTGCTTGACATCACCAAGCTGATTATTAATCTTTTGCTCCTTAATAACTTTCCTGGTGTCAAAAAACACGTCAGTAATAAATACACCAACCTGGTGTATTGTTAAGCATTGAGAAGACTCCCTGGCTCCTGTAGCTTCTGCAGAAAAGCAGAGGAGCCTGGACTGTTTGGAAAAAAACACCTCTGAAAACCAGCTACAAGGTTTACTTGCTGACATTTAAAAATAATGGAGTTGTTTACTCGATGTCTTTTTTTTCCCCTCCGAGCAAATACACATAAAGGATCCTGTTAGGGTTTTGGTTCCGGAGTGACATTCTGGGATTTTTTTCTCCCTTCTGCTTTTCTCTTTTGAAAGTGAAAGTTTATTATTTTTATTGATTGGCCAATTAGGGAAGCCAGTGGCCACTTACCTGGCGGACTGAGGAGATTCGATTACGGAGCCTCAGGAGCCAGCGCCGGTGGAGACCCGCTCTAAAGAGACATAAAGGGACACAGTGGCAGTTAAGTCTCCTGGCACATGAAGGAGTGTAAACCATTGATCACAATACGAAATGCTGAAAACTGAGAAGGAATCCAATTTATTCTAAATAAAACTACTCTGTTCTCCAGTGACAGATTCCAGAGTCAGACACCAGAGAGGAACTGACAGCAGATGTTTTAGAGCCAAGACACAGAGAGGCTGAGTAATAGTATAGAAAAGAAATTGCTTTGAACTTCACCCCTGCTTTAAATACTTCAAATCAATAGGGTCACAGAGCTCTTTAATAGAGTGATGAGGTCTTGCCCCAGCAGATCTTCACAGTGACAAGTTGATGTGCTTCCTAGCAGCAGGGTCATAAAAATTTCAGGCTTCCCTCTGAAAGGGGGCTTTGTATCAGAGGGGTCCATTTGGAGTAACTCCCTTGTATGGCCACTCTCAAAAGCTGAGCTCTAATAGTCTACATCTAAATGGGACTGACCTCATGAATTACCTCAAGAAACTTAATCTATAAACTGGCTTCTTCTTATGCAGACTGATGAATTCTTGTTTATTCCTAAATGGCTGTCACAAAACCTATTCATCAAACTCTTAACGGGAGAGAGAGTCTCACATAATCCTGCTTCAAGTGCGGCACCATTAAATAATCATTAGACTTCATTGCTGGTCTTGAGACCCACTCCAAATCCACAAAGCAAGCTTTTTACCATTCATCAGAACTGCATTTAGATGAGATTTTGACCTGATAAAAAAGGGTGTTTTTTGTTACTATCAGTTTCATGGCTGTGTTCTTTCTCCTTTCAGAGGCAGTAGTGGGGTTTATTTTTTTTTTCCCTTTCCTTAACAAAAGTAAAAGAAAATAAAGGCAGATGGCCAACTCTTTCCAATATCCGTTTGCTTTATTTGAGCAGTTTAATGTAGTGAAACAGAGTGAAATGTTGCTACTTGCTAAATGGTAAACAACGCCATTACCCAGAATTCAGCAGCAGACTGATACAAAACAGGGTGCTGGTGATTAATTAAACTGTTGTTGTAATTGTAATGCATGATACATAATAGATAGTGTGCTGTGTATTTTAAAAGCTGCAAATTAGCAAATAATAACTTCCCTGCATAGCACATCTCCATTCCATGCTGTTAATGCACAAATAATCAAAAATAAAAGGTCATTACTGCTAACTAATAAAAAGAATGTGTTTGATTTTCCTTATCCTGCAACCATGTGCTGTAGGAGTCATATATTGTGGGGGCAGTGGATCAAACATCCTGCAGAATAAATGTAGCCCTTTTTTAAAATTTATTTTATTTCTCTCCCCTCAAGTGCCTCTTGGGTGCAAATGCACAATTTTCATTATTAATCAATAATGATTAGAATGATCAGCCTGAGCTGCAGGATTCAATGGGCTGGTTCTGAGCTATTGCAGTCGTAATTGTTACTATTTCCATTAAAAGAGCAAAGTTCATGTTCAGCAAATAGCTGCAAGTGGCTGCTCTAATTCATGCGGGGAATTCAAGCGTGTCCTCCCCAGAGAGATAGGCTGGGGTTACTTTCCCTATTCTCTGTAATGCTGAAGCATATACCTTACTGCAAGCCTGATAGTGTCACTCATTCTATCAGGACAATGCCTGTCTTTAAGTTTAAACATGTGCCTGAATGCCTGGCTAAGCTTGGCCTAAGTCCCTGTCATGTATCGGGTTTGAGATGATGATAAAACAGGCTTAGCCTGCTGATTTCTCTTCTCTGTTTACTCAGCACCTGCCAACCAAGGCAAGATGCTCTAACTCTGAGGGTTTCTCACTCCTTACCAAAGAACTCAAAATCTGGTTCTTCCTGATTGATTGTGCATTTCTGCTGGGGCAACTAACACGTTGTCTTTTCCACAAATTCAATTTCTGGTACCAGTCTTTCTATGTGATGTAAAGATCAATTATAAATGAGCAAGGTGTGATCAGCTGTTGCAGAACTTGTCAGCAGCAAAGTTTTCCTTTCAGACTCCCAATTCTCCTCTGTTATTGTAGCCTTGTTCTACCCGTGTTATCAGGAAGATTGCTCTTGTACTGTGCTGTACTACAGCTAAGAGTTATTCAATCACACAATTGTTCCAAACTGTTATCACAGGCCAACTGTGTAGGATAATTAATAAAATGGAATAATTTTCCCTTCAATTTTATTGAAAAACAATCCCTAAAAACATAAAACCTCAAACCTCTTTCATCTCTTACACTTTTTTTATTATCTTTGTTTTGAATACACAGATACCTTTAAGTAATTGGTAAGTGATCAATGCACTAGTTTTGCTCTCTGATCAAGCTTTTCTTCCTTACCTAATACATGTCTTCTGTTACCCTATCCACATACTTATGTGGCTGCTTAGTTTCTGCTCAGTTCCCAGGTACTGGCTGAGAGGAGAACACTGAGGGGAGATTGTGAAGGATAGAGGGGAGAAGCGAAGTACAACTGCTGCCTGTGTTTACAGAATAAGGTTCACAGGATTATGTGTCTCAGAGAAATTTAATAAGATTCTGTGAGTACGTGATGTACTGTACTGCCTTGTGTGCATAAGAGATGCACATAGGTCTTGACATTCATATTTATTCATACAGAATTCTGAAATGGCATGAAATACAGCATAAAATCTAAGGCTGGTAATAAGGATGGAGGATGGCAATGGAGCCTGATGCCTTAATTAATGCAAAGGCTAACCCTGGCTTTTGAGAAATGGCAGGTTCTCCTGTCTGCACCCATGCTGCCGCCATCCTCTGCCGTGCAGGGAGGTGCAGATCCTGGGCCAGAATTCAAGGAAGAAATGCTTTAGTGGGATTGCACACTGCTGTTAGAGGGCAGAATAAACATCCATCTGCCAAGTTTTTATATCCTCCCTGCCATTCCCATGATCTAAGGATGTGTTGTTTACTCATGCTGTTTAGTTTCCCTCTCCTTCAACTCCTTCTTTGATTCCCTCTGTGAGGGATGTGGGAATGCCTGTAATATCTTTTATGAATATTATATATTCCATCTGCTTTTTGGAGTGTTACTTCATTGCTTACAATATCATAAGGGTTAATTCCAGGGAGAGCTTACAATTCATAGCAAAGGAAACAACAAGTTTGGGTAGTAGGCTGGGTGATCGATTTGCTGCATAAAGAATGCAGGTGGTATTTGCTTTTATGTTTTACCTTACCTTACTCAAAAGCTTCATTTAGGATGTGGTTATTAAGCAAGAGTGCAAGGCTGTGGAATATGAGAAAAGAAATTTTTGTGAAACAGAAATCATAATCAAGCTAGTTTAAGCTGAGGTTGTTATCTGGGCTAAGCAACAGTTGCCTAAGCCTTGAGTAGGGCTAGTGTGAGTACAAGGCTGATAAGGAGTTTCTCCCCTTATGAGGCTGCCTTCCTACTGCTGAGGATAAACAATGCTTTCGTGCAGTGGTGTTCTGTATCTGGTCTCCTATCCGAGCTCCTATCCGAGCTTCTGGAGGAAAGGCTCATGGATGCAGAGTAGTGTCAGGGTTGGGTGAGCTAGTCATGCAAGACACTGAACAGCCAATTTCACCCTGGGGAGGTGAAACAGCCTTGGATCAGGGACTCAGAGGTGACATTTGCTCTGATCCATGTCTACCTCTTCCTCTTTCACAGCAACAAGCCACCCAAGATGCAGACCTTCTTTAAAAAGTGTCATTATTTGAACACTTCTGATTAACACCAAAGCATCCCTTCATTATCTCGTTCTTCTATTCTCTGCTTTGATAATTTTGTGTCTTCCTGCATCTCTTCCTAGCCTACTATTTTTCTTGTTTGCAGCACTTTTGGAATTCTCTTCATATCTGGCTTCCTACCAGTACAGAAGCCAACATCTTCTAGAAGTATTATTTGAATTTTTGTCCAGCTTCCTGCCTTATCTGCCTCCCTCTGCATGACCCTTGAATCTTAGTTTAGTCAGAAGTACTCTAAGGAGGAAATGCATTAGCCTGCCATTATTGAATTTGCCCTAAATTTAGTTTGTCCTGTACTTAGGTTAGTCAGTGTTCCCTCAGCATTTTGTTTTCTCAGCAGTAGTTTGAAATCTGTGTACATTTTGGTCCAAGTTTAACATGGTTCTTATACATTACTGATGTAGCTCCTTTCAATCACCTTTATGTACTGACTCTCCAAGACATGCAAAAGTCTGTCTTGAGGCACCTACCAAGTTGCATCGTGATTGCTGCTACTAAGTGATTTAGATAGTGGATAACAACGCATAACATTTTACCATCAAAAGCACAGATTTCACTGGCTATGTGGCAGCTGCAGGTGCAGTTTGACTCTGAGTATGGAGATCGCGATGATGCTCACCCATAGGATACGCAACGCTGCACAAGACACACGACACATTTTCTACAAAGAAATGTAGAGGTTCTGCTTCTCAGGCTGAGAATTGGGGGAATCCAGACTCACAGGCGAATTAAGACATATTTCCCACTCCATGAAAATTGTTTGTGAAAATGCCTAACAAAATGAGTATTTACACTATGGGAAAAATGTAGAAAATTAACTTGGAGGTTAGATGTGGTTACTTTAAAAAACTACCAAGAGCTGCTTATGCTTATTTTTGACCCCTATTAACCTTATAAGGTACTTTCAAGGCAATATAGGCCTCTCCAGTACAATATCCTCAAGACTAAGTCTTGATAGATTCTTTACTCACCTATGGAGGGGCTTTAGCATCTCCAATTTATCTAACTCCAGCTTGTCTCCCTCCTGCCCTTCCCTTTAATCAGCCACTGCTTTACTCTTTACTTTCTTCATTTAATAGCTTATTTTCAATGGCATTAACCCTTGCATTCCTTGATTTCTTTATTTTTTTTCCTTTGTGGGTACATTAAAGATGATCCTTTCTCAGGATAGTATTGCTATATATCTAGGAAGTATTCCTGAATTCTTGAATCAGAATGTTAAATCAGAATGTTAATTCTTTTTCAGGATCATTTATCATAGCTAACAGCCTGCTTGCAACAAAACATCACTTCCACTATATGTGAAGATCTGACATATGTTTTACAGGCCATCTTAGTCTCCCATCACCTCAGAAATGTGTCGGATGGCAATTATTTAGATTAAATATAGGAATTTCTTTCTTTGGTAAAATGCATATTAAATAATCAGATAGCAAGCATTTTGTTATATGAAGAAAGTTTGCACCTACTTACTAAGACTTTCTATGATGTGACAAATTACTTATTAGATAGTAAAGGTAAGAAGAGATTAGAGAACATCTGGGCTTTTGTTTTATGACAATGAGAGAGGAAAAAGAAGTTTCATTCATCTTGTTTAGTACCAGACTCTTATGTTCAGATTCATGTTACTTTTTTAGTTTATGTGTAAGCCAATAAAAAAATGTTTATTAAAGAGAAGAATGCAAGGAAGAATTAAGTGGGATATTTTATATCAAGCCCTAGCCAATGTGAAATGACTAAATGCCCAAATGTTGCCAGGTTTAGTCAACGTATTATGAGAAACAGATGCTTGACCGTGACAGTTTCATACTGAGGATTCCTAAGATTCCCGCGGTGTTCGAAGTTTTCACATGTTATGATGGCATGATAAGAACACAACTTTATTAACTAGCTTACTCTTTTTCTGTTATGGCTAGTATGCTGAGAAAAATGCAAATTACTTGTTTCCGTCATACCTGGCACCTTGCTCTCTGGACAAAATTCAGCAAAGATGCATGAGCCCCAGAAGGCTGGTGGGTTCCATAAATGTGAAGAAGGGTGCACGCTCATCAGTTTCTCTGCTGAGAATCTGCTGGGTTGTTATGGTGATCTCTTCTCCATCTCCGCAAACACAAGACCTTTTAAAGACCATTTTGCCTGCTTTTGCTCAGCTGCCATACTGGTTTACTGATGAATTGAAAATGAGGTTACAGGAGAAAAGAAGCTAAAATCATCTTATGGCACAAATGTGTTCTTGGCAAAGAGTGATGATCTGAAGCTAACAAAGTTTTCATATCTTAGTTTAAGGATGTGTGTTGAACAGGGAAGAAAATGGGACCTATTAGCATATTGGCAAAGTCAAATGCAGCATAAATGTTTCTGGAATTAAGTAGGTTCAGTCATGAGAGATGACACCAACAGAAGAGAAACATTTTTTTTCCTGTTAATAGTCTGCCAGTGGATTCATGGTTTGTCTTACCGTGCTTACCTGTTTAGGAAGAGGGAGCACAATGGAGTCGTGAGGTCTGGATTTTGTCCTGGTTGCTGCGCAGAAACATCATTTCACAGCTTTTCTGTTGGCCCTGGCTCCCTACTGGCAAGGAGACAGTGGGGATTGTCACTATCTCCATGGCAGGGAGTCACATGAGGGTATGATGAAGTTCCTGCTCATGTTGTGGTATGTTGATGGTTGCAATTTAAATAGCTGTTGTTATAAGATCTCCTTTTTTGGGGAGAGAGGGCAGGTTATTGAGGACTTGTGTGACTGGGCTTGGGTCAAAAACTGCATCAGTTTTATTGGTCTGGGAACTCTGCCTAACATTGAGTAAAAACATGAGTAAAACATGTCCAGCATGATTTTACTGGAAATGGCAGACTTAGCTGATCTTAAAGTATTTTTGACAAGCAAGTAGCTCTTTGTAGGACTAGCTGGAACTTGCTTTGAAGTAGCTTTGCCGATTTTTTTATACTTCAAGAGCTCAAAGGTCACTAGATTTATCCATTCGAAGGTCTCTGTGAAGAGGTCAGCTCAAAGCTTCACTGTTTTACTTCTTATTCAAGTGAACTTGGGGCGACAGCAGAGGTTAGTTAGGAGATAGGATTACAGTGTCTCTAGTGTGAAGAAAGGTGCGTCCCTGAATGTCCCCATTATGGCTAGTCCTGTGTGAACAAATGGCCTAATTCATGAATAGCGAGGCTTGGATGAGACCTCAGTGGTCTCAACAGAAGTTACCCAGAATTCTATCATCTTCACTGATATAGAACTATCAGTGATATAAAACTATATCACTAAAGCAGTAATATAAAACTATATTATATATAGTTATTTTTTGCAGGGGGATGCAGGGAACTAAGGTGATCTTCGTTAGACCTGCTACATCCATGATACTGGATTCCTGAGAAAGCATTTGTGCTGAAAATTTTTTCTTCTGTTTCTGTGCTTTTTCATGTGAACATAGCCTTTTGTTTCAGACGTGAATCCTGTTCTGCTTATCCATGTTACTTGGAGATCAGACAACTGCCATGCATTCCAGTTGCGGCTATTCCTGGAGGGAATTAAAAAGTGTGAGCTATCCCACTTATCAAAAGTGGGGAATATTTAACACTGGTGTTCCATGAGCTGCCGCAATTCCCTGGGGTCCCCTGGGTGGAATTCAAGGTGATGGCACTGACCTTTATAAACCCAAATGGTCTGTCCCAGCTTATTAGTTCTTTTTCTCTGCAGTACTCCATAGCTGTAATTGGGGAAAGGTTCAAACTGGAAGTATCTTGGGATAGCTTTTTATTGCATAAGAACCAGGAGTTTTTAGTCTTTGCATATGCTTCCAAATATGTCAGGTTTGGGATGAGCATTATGGGAAGGATTGTGACAGAGGATTGATGGATTGTTCATTAGCATGATTGAATTTATCCTAAAAATGGTTTTATTTCTTTATAACTTTGCTGTAAGCGATTTTATATGACTATAATTTAGTTCAGATAGACAGACCATTGGCAAAAAAAAAAAAAAAAAAGACCCCAAACTCAGGGATACAGGAATGTGTAATTTTAGCTCAAATACTGGAACAGCAACTGTGAAAGGACTGTCATGCTTGCCTCAAACCTAAACTGTAAAACAACCAGCCTCCAAATCTCTGTTTACTTTCTAACACTAGACCCATTCCGTAGATTTTGAGCAAGTAGTGCATGCCTGGGGCTACTGATAGCAAAGGCGTGCTCAGCTGCTGGGATGAACTGATCTTCTACAGGAAAACTGGTCATTAAAGAACATTGCCATCTCAGTATCTCCGTGGGGATAAGGCTCATAAATACATTGGAAAAAGTATATGTATATAAAATCTACTAGTGCTTGTTGTAGAAGTCATTCTGTTGCTTAAAAGCAGATGCCTATGGAAATAAACTGATTCCTCCATTTTATAAGCTTTATAGACTAGAAATCTATAACTCTTAATTTTTAAACATAAGATATCTAGACTTGCCCATGGGAAACTTTGCATTTTTTTGTCATCCTCACTGATCTACTTCTGGAACTGAGTGCTCAGGTAATCTGGTTCCTCAGTTACAGTATGGAGAAAGGTTTCAGGCACAAGCGTGAGTGGTGACGTGTTATAAACAGAGTAGTTACCAATCATTACAACTTTACAGCAGGACGGTTTATCACCATATGAAAGTTTTCTTAACAGAGAACAGAGTAACACAAAGGCATGTCTATGCCTTACAGCCTAGTGTCAGAAAAGTGTACACATTGGAGTTTAACTGGCATTGCTGTCCTGCATGTGAGGCCTCTATTTAAGCTTGGGAGTGGATAAATGTGGAGATGAGGAAGCACAGGGAGGATTTATCTGCAACCTGGAAATCTTATCAAGGAGTCTAGTTTGCTCTGCATGAACTGAGGCTGTCAGAATCCATGCCATATTCAGTCTGTTTGTGCTGGTGCTTTGCAAAGCAGGCTACTCTGAATTAGAAAAGGGAGGGAAAAGATAAAGTATTATTTGAATACAATTACTAATCCCACAGGATTCCTGTTTTATATTAATTTTCCTCCTGGATAGTAAAAGTCTTTGACCTACACAGTAAGCGCCCATGTGACTAGACAAAAGAAAAATTGCACAGATCTTTCAAGTTACTCAAGTTTATCTGACTAATAACAACTCCTGAAGGAATGATAGAAATATTCTTTTCCTTCCTCCCTTCCCTGTTTATAGCTCTGACCTGCACTTCTTCAGCACTTCAAACAAAGGCAGAAAGTCTGTATTTGCTCTGCCTGGATTTTGTTATTTTAGGTTACTTGTGTGACAGTGGAGTCTTCTCAGATTGCTGTTATCTACGTTGGCTCGGAGAGATGTTAAACCTCAGAGCCTTGTAAGCCCACGCACCATCAGAGCAACTATCATAGCGCAAGTTGGCCTCCAAAGATATAAACAAATCTCCCGGTACCTAAAGGTAATAAAATACAGAGGACTTTAAGATCTATTTGATAGTTTTGTACTGAATAGCTTCTCTCTGAAGTATCTTAGATGGTGTTCCTCTGATATACATGAGATCAAGAAAGTAGTATCATAGGGCAAACCTTAAACCTGCTTCTAATAATAATATAATTTTAACAGTGTGCATTATTTCATTTTTAAAGCAATTTCTCTTGCATGTCAGATATACTCAGAAATGTCTCCTAGTGTATCAAGTGCAACACTGTTTTACAGCATCAGTGAGTGTATAAAAAGTGAAGTATTGAAGTAAAAGACCAGAATAAATGGAGAAAATGTACCACAGAGTTTGTGTCTTTGTGTCTATATTGAGCATCCAGGGCCTGTGGTACACAGAGAATATATATATAAAGCCCTATCTCTTTTGCTGTGATCTTCCTGCTCGCTTGGTAAGCTGGTATCACTGTCCAGGTGACAGTGCACTGTCTGCACTTGGTCTCCTGTCTTTACACAGTTAGCTGCGGCACCTAAGCTAGATCAGACTTGTCCTTAGCTCTTCTGCAGTCAAAGGAGACAACTCCAAAGTCATTTCAACCCAGTGAAACTTTTAGCCACCCTCAGGAAGTGCCTAGCTCTGAAGGCCTGGGCATCATTTCCAGAATGTCAAGCATCTGCACTTTTCCTTCTGCGCTTGAAGGCACTGCATCTCTGTCAACTGCAAGCCTTTCTCAGCCCTCCTCCGTTCTTAACCTCTACTCATGTGCAAATGCCACAAGTAGCCCATGAGATGCACATATCCTGCCCTATCATGTCAAAAGACACGTGCACTGTGGGCGCCGTGGAGCACCTAGAAGGCAAGAAGCGTGGGATGCCCTCCTGCACAGGGCACACGTATGGGATACATGATCCCACTCACATATGCCCAAGTCTTTTTTGCTGCTTTGGTCCTGCTGTCGTGGGCCAGAGGAATGGTACAAAGCCAGAACTCACAGCTTTCGGATCCTTAAAGAGAGACACAAAGGATGGATTAACCTTTAACAAAACAGAGCATTCTCTGCAGGACAAGGTCTCAATCTCAAGAGGGTCTAAATTATTCGGTTCAATAGTTCAGCCTGGAAAAGCAGACAACCATTAGCCAGTGGGCTAGAGACTGCCTTGAGTCTGGCTCCAGCTGTCGGGACTCACTGTGTCAGTCTAGGCAGGGTAGCTGGGATGTCAAAGATCTTTCCTGCTTCGGCTGGTCAAGGTGAATCCAGAATTCTTGGGATTTACCACCAAGGAAATCTCTCCATTGCTGCGGTGTCTGTGTTACAAAGATACCCTGGCACCTCTGTTGTTATTGGGCTCCTATAGTGAAAAAAAAAAAAAGGAGAGAGAGAGAAGATACAGTCTTTGCTCCAAAACGTTGAAATAAGGAGAAAAAAAACACCAAAAAAGTACATTATGTTCTTGGAAGAGGGACGTGATAATCCGTGTGGCAAATAGGTTGTCTAATGTGTCATATATGTGACTGTGCCTATAAAATCACAGATGGGTGAGAGTCACATGAAGGACATGAGAGTGAAGGTCACATGAGAGTGACATGAAGGAGATTCTCTCACCTTTCCTCTCACTAAATGATCTTAGTTCATTTCTTTTTCAGTTTCCTGATTACCTTAAACTGCTGAAACACTGCCCACTACTCCAGCTATTATGTATTTATCAGTTGATATAGCAAGGTTCCCTGCAGGCCCGATGCTGGAGCATATCTCTAAAGCAACACTCCACACACTTGCAAGGTGGCAGCCCTTAATGCTGCAATGAGGGGTCATCTATCATCCCCCTGTCAAGCCCCCAGGGCTGCTGCCTGGGCTGTGCAGGAGCCCACGGAGGGAGCTGCATGGTCGGACCACATCTCCTCCACACTCCATGGGACTTTGCTCTGCCCTGACCAATTGCTTTTCCCCATCTACTGGTACATCTGCTTTTTCCCCATCCTTGAGGCACATTGGCCGTTGTGTGGGCTTCTGTTCTTCAAGGAAGCTTTGGAGAATAGGGAGGTTGACTTTTAAGAGTGTTCTTGCTAGCTCAAGTGCATGGTCCCCTAACTCCTTCCCCTCCTCCTCTACTCCTATAATTATCCATAATACAGGTTTTTGTAGATACTAAATTATCTGGTCTCACTTTCACAGATGTAGTTGCATTAGGATGAGAATCAGGCCCAATGGTTATTTTTAGATGGAAGAAGTATATATTTCTCCTCCACTGTGAAACTTTTCCTTGAGGAGATTTTGTTATGTTACAATCCAAGTCCTGCTATTTGGCACAGCAAGTAATTACTGTACAGTTACTGATTTTCTGACTCACCCCTTTGCAGATCAGTTCTGCTTCTTTGGATTCATTACAAGCCTCAAGGAGTTGAGCAGAAAAACAGCATGTCCCACCTTCACATGTCAGATAGTAAAGCTTAGTCATGCAGCTTAAAATAAAGTAAGCAAGGGGCAGATGGCAAAAAGGACAAAATGTGGCTTATTTAATCTGCTTGTGTTTGCAAGGAAGTAATTGTCTTCTAGGCTCCAGAAAACAGAGTGCTACCAGAAGACAAATAATGAAACCTCCTTTCCAGGGCACATATGACACTATTTGTATAGCTTCAACAGGAGCCTGCAGTTAATTCAGGGCTTTCAATAAAATTTACATTCACCATATGTAGAGAATAAAACACCTTTCTTGAATTGGGAAGCTGAATTGACCTGCTTCCTCTCCCTAATGTGATCAGTTCACCCAGAGAAATTGTAATCCTCTTTTGAGCCCAAACAGTAAAAATGTCTTTAACAAAACAGTCTTTCCAACATAAAACTAGTACATGAGGAAACAAGGCACTAGTGTTACAATAACTTGAAATAGGTAATACTGTCAGAAACAATGACTATAGGCTTGACAGTTTCCATCAAACTGGCACTTATTTAAAGCTTTTAGTAACTGCAATCATTACTTTGTGCAGAACTGTTAAGTAATGAGTCAGAGTAACAGAGCTACATTTTGTTTTGTACTGACTAACTGTAAAAGAAGAGCACAAATACTGGAAATGCAGTTGCTGATGAAGTATTTTGTTTTGAAAGTGTCCTAGAAGTTTTATTCAGTTACTTTTAACAAATGAATGTTTATAGCATAGCTCTACAAGGGGTGAAAGAACGGCTTTTTGGTCTCAGATAAATGAGACATATTTTACATTACTGTGTCACCGAATCATTGATGAGTGGCCCAGCTCCTGAACCAAAGCAGAAGGACAGCCTGATTCAAACTGAAAAGGCAAAAAAAAAACCCATTGAAAAGTCTTTGTTTTTAGATGTTTTTGACCAGGTAGCACTTTCTAAAGATATCAAAGCTGTCAATGTATTAGGTTTAATACTCTGTTGAAAGCCAGAGAGGGTTCAACTAACTCTAGAGGGTGCTATATGTATTTGTACCTGATAACTGCAAAGCATACATAATTAGAGAGAATAAAACATGAAAACATGATGGTCCCTACCAAGTTCTTATATGTTCTCAAATTTCCAAACTTGAATTCAAGTAATTTCTAGGAGCTCTTATAAAACAGAGAACAAGGTACTGGAAAGACAGCTTGCATCTGTGTGAGAGACGAGAGGCTGGAGCTGAAACTCTTCAAGAGGAAAACATGGCTAAGAGGACCACTGCTTGGGTGCAGTACAGCATTTCCTAGGTCTTGTTTTTCATGGGCCTCTCGAGGTAGTCCAGACCGGTTGTCCTTCAGTGCTGGCTCTAAATATTGCTATCTGTTTATGCTGGACTTTAATTCTAGATTTTGCTCAGTTGTCCTGCAAAACCTTTACCCATCTCAATTTTTGATGTTCAAATATATCTTGTGTTTAAAGGTTCACTTCATGGCTTTCCTAAAGCCACAAACATCTTGCAAGTAAAGGAGAGCTTAGCACCACCTTCATACTTCAGCGCAGCTACTTCTTTGCCTACTTCATCTTTGGAGCTTGATAGGTTTCTCTGTATATCTATGTCTTGAAGAAAGAATTTCATGAAAAAGGGAGCAGAAGCGCCATGTCAGAGCTGACACGGCCAAAAAGATCAAGTCACCTTCACTTCTGTTCACCATATTGTGTCCAAGCCTGAGAAGGGATAAACCTATTGCATGCTTCTAGCTATCCTCAGTATTTTCTTTGTTTAGAGGTTTCAACATAGTTTATACCACCACAAAGAAAATAATTTGAGAGTGACCTTGGAAGAAAGAAAAAGTAAAACAGGAGCACAAAGCCTGACCCTGCATAATGATCTGGGTTCTGGTATAACTTGTGATATTCTTAAATTTCTGTTAATCATTTCTCAGAAAATCCCACCAAGAACGCTTAGGATACACATGATATATGTGCTCATTATTATTTCTAGACACTAGCACTGAAATAGAAGTCTGTCTAATTTTAGTGGGGCTAGTATAGATATGTGTCTCCTTTTGAAATGAAATTTTTCACCTGTGGTATCACTCATGCTAAAGGTGTAAAAGAAATCTCATCAGTACAACTGTGAACAGTATTTCCTGTACAACCTAAAAATAGTAGCCTAAAATAGTAGTTTGGATTACTCTTGATGTTTTGCTTACTCGTGATGAGTAAGTTTGGTTACTCTTGATGCCAAACTAGAGTGAATACTTTAAAATCAGAAAGTAGTGAGCACGGGACCACAGAGATAAAACTTGCAGAAGGTTTCTCAGGTTGCAACCCAACACACCTGCCAGTCTACAGATGACAGGAAGAGGCAATGATGGAAAACCAAAACTGTTCCTCAAAATTCCCTTCTTTTTTTTAATTTTTTTTTTTTTTTGTTATCATTAAAAAAGGAAAGTAGAAGGTTTGGGATTGGGTTGGAAGTCAGTGGTGAGTCAGCATGATAGAGGTGCTGCTGCTTCATGTGTGTCCTGTCCCAGAAGCCAGGTGTCTGCATGTGGTACGATTTATCCTGGTGTGAGAATTTGTCTTACAAGGGACAGGATCATTTTTGCTCACTACCATCCTAGTTTAGACTTTTCAGTGCTCTTGAATACTACATCACTGGGCCTAATCTTCTCACTTATCTATCCTTCATTCCTAACAATATTTTGAAGGTATTTATAACAAAAAAGAAGAGCTGGTGAAATCTGGGGGTTCATTTTGGGTCATACACATTTTTCTGCAGGTCATTTGAATCTCCTTGGGATCTAGAAATCATCTGGGTAAAAACAGATTCTCTACTACTTTTTTGTTTTGCTATAGCAATGAAGTAAATGCAAAAGAGCATGGTAAGAGAAAAAGAACACAGTTAACCTTTCAAAACCTCCAACTCAATAAAACAATTTTGTGGTTAGGTCAGGCACTCAGGTCAGTTCTAATTTTGTCAAAACAGTTTACTTCTTCCTTAAAAATAGTCCAGCAGAAGTGCAAATGTAGCTCATCATGTCATGTCAGAGTTCTTTATACTCCATGTCACATACAAATTTTATATTAAAGATGATGGAGTTTACCAAGGTGTCGCAAATAGTTATTATCCTCATAGTTAGCAGCTTACTATGAGTACCACATAGTGGAGAAAATTTCTGCTATCCGTTAGAGTTAACCTTGACTCTATTTCTCTTCTCTGTGCTTTTCCCACCATTGAAAATAGTAGTAAAAGAATGGTTTAAAAAAAAAAGAAAAAGGGAAGCATTTAGTCTTATCTTTTAAAATACAGGCCCGGAGAAAAGGCAAGTTAACCCTTCTGATAAGGAAAAGCATGTTAATCTCACCTCACACAGATTTTCAGTAGCTGCCTCCCAACTCCTCCCCTCTAAATTCAGGCACCTCTGTTAGTAATGCGGTGTCTGATTAGCAAAAGTATTTAGTAAGCTAATGTTCGCTGTCCACAGCAGGAGGCTCACACAGCTTGGCTGATGAGAAATGCACTGCCTGAAGCTAGCTTTTAATGGCAACTAATTTCCCATATTTGATACTCAGCTCAGCCAACTAATATCTAGCTCAACCGTGACAAGACAATCACAGTTCCTTTTGAAAATCCTTTAATCTGGGATGCAAACCAGTGTGCTCAAGGCTATAATGAACTTCTGAGATTATGTACTGGCTATTTTAGAGGGTGGTGTATTTTCTCTTTCCTTTTTTTCTTTTCTGTCTCACAAAGATTTAAGAATATGTAATTTCATATTTTCCTTCTTTTACACATTTTGCCTAGTACAAAGAGGTAATCTCCTCCTGAAAGTCACTGGCAAAAGTTTTAAAAGGTCAAGTAAAGACCTTTCCCTTCAGATAACCCAAAGGATGTGGCAGTTCATAACAGCACAACCTCATAAATAGCTTTTAAATCAATTCATCTTGTTATTCTAAATGTGTTTTAAATATCTATCATGTTTTATACTGCACTGACTTTGGCTTTGACAAATCCTATTACTCTCTGTTACTCTATCTCATTACACAGTGAATTATCAAATAGAACACTTAACCTAATTAGATATTATTGTCATGATACATACAGACATCCTGAAACAAGTCATTCTTTTTGTTGTTCTGAGTAGTCACACATTTTTTTAACTTCTATTCTGTGTTATTTTGATGGCAGTAGTTTCTTCCCTTTCTTAAAAAGCATCAAATATCTGGAAAAAAAAAAGAAAGATTTTTTTTTTTCTGTTTCTTTCTAAAATATCTTCTTGATATAGCAGTAAATAATCATGTGTGGATATAAGCTTGTTAGAAAAATGACATGTGGGTATATATATATATAAAAATATATATATACACGACTAAAATTGACTGTAGGTCACATAGCTACATTTTTTCCTGCTCTAGCAGTATATATAGGTTTTCATTGCTGTGGAGTAAGTGACATACGATTAGAAATATTTCAGTTTGAGACTAGATTACAATTTTTCAATTCAGAGACATTCATTCCAGGGCGAGGAGGAAGACCTCAGACTTTTTGATAATTGGCTGAAAATGCCCAGCCCGTACAGTGCCGTGTGCCCAGTGTAACACAGGCTGTGCTGCTGCTGCGAGCTTCCCGGCAGGCCGCGGTCCTGATGTTGGAGTGCGTGTCTGTGGCACTGGGTGGGATAACTGCTGGCCATCAGTTCGGAGAATTATCAGATCTACAGTCTAGTGAGTTTTCTCTGTCTTTTCAAACTACAGTGCAGTCATGACTGGCTAACTGGAAAAGATGCTTCCTATCATAGAGTATGCTTTTAAATTAACAGACTGTCACTGGCAGATCTGTTTCAGATCATTATTATTCCAGCTAACTTTCAAAATAAAATATTTATTTTCCTCAGTCATGCTGTGCAAATCAGGTCAAAAGTATTACTTGACACAGGGATTACTTGTAAGAGTTGTTTTGGCTATTTACCAAGCTGTCATGTTTATCTTTTCGGTGGCACTTCCCATATTGGAAAACATGACAAATGCTGCAGACAGTGTTATTGTTGTGGGAGGGATTTATCCAGGGTTTAGTGATGCTAACTATAGATTAGTCATTCTTCTGAAATGACCTGTGTGTATGTTCTGTAAAACCCTCCAAGATGTCTTAACCTGCAGTTAATTCACACCACCTGGACACCTGAGCCGTGCTGGGGATACCTGGACACCTCTGTGCTGGGGATATGTTTGGGATGATTCTTTTCTTAGCGGAGGTCACAACTTTGGTTTGCTTTGTGCGGCATTGTTCTCTCCTCTGCATGTTCCTCATCTTTTTTTGCTTCCCAGCACAGAGTAATACCAGAGCCATGTGCCTCCTCATGGGAGCAATATGCCTTTTTGTCACGTGGAAAAGCAGTCTTTGCCATTTCGTTATACGTAGGCACTACAGTTTGTTTATAAGAAGCATAGAGGGGATGAACTGCAGTAAGCACCTTGCCAAGGCCTGGGACTTGTATCTCCGTATCTCAGAGCATTTGAGGAACATCATTGTAAGCCATGAGCCAAAGTGAAATGTTTCTCCTCCATAAAAACCTCAGTTGCAATATTGCACGTTTTTCAAAGTGATTCATTTGCTGCACTCTCCAGTATAATATGACATATTAGATGATGATGTAAATTGTTATGGGCAGTGAAGCATTTTATCCCGAGTAAGAATACAGTCAAGATGTCTAATCATTCTTCATATCGTTTCGTGCCGAATGCTAGAGAATTGTATCTTATCTTTTGTTTATCCACGTATGCACACTTCCTCTTCATTTATTTCTTTATTTTTATATCAAAATGAAGACCTTAATTCTAGCTCCGCAGTCAAGATGACCTTCACTTTTCCAAGGCAATGAGAGCTTTAAAACCTTTCGTTATTCACATGTGTGTTAAATATCACTATTGCATTTTTGTGTCATGTATAGTATGAAATGTAAAAAAAAAATTGCTTTAATTGGCTCACATTTTTTACCTTCAACAGATTTTTTGTCTTTATGAACAGTTATTTCAAACCCTAAGTCAGTGTTTTCATGCATATAGTTCACATGCGAATGTGAGAGACACTCATATGCATCAAGTGAATCAGAAGAGGAAATAAAAAATGATGTCTACAGTCTGAGTCAACGAGCTGCTCATGTTCTTATCTGTATGGATGAAAGTGAGATTACTGGATTTCTTTAGTTATTTTATGAGTGAAATTAGGAAATGACTTGCATGACAGTAAGTCTCTTAGTAGTCACTGATACTTGATGCTTTTTGACAAATATCTCTATGTGGATGAGCTGATTTTTTTTAAGGCATAAGCATTGCCATTTCTACTATGTGGAAAGACCGTAAATCTTTAAAAATGTTAGGCTCAATCAATGTCTGAAAGAAAACTTTCAGACCAAGTGTAATGGCTTGAAACCAAAACCCAGAGATTTAAATCCACATTTTCAACTTAAGAAATGAATTTTTGAAGTACTGTTGCTATATGTAATGAGGTGTGATGCCTAAGTAGAACTCAGACTGACAGTGGTGAACTATTTTATGTTCTACCAATGTTCACAAAAAAACAAGCATATTCATAAAGCTCAAAATTCGGCTAAAATACAAAATAAATATCAGTGTAACAAAATTCTATCCTCTATAAATAATGTCTTAATGACACATTTTTGTATCTCGCTAATTTAAGTGGCATATTTCTGAATTGAAAAGAGATTCCCATGACTTATTTTCGTGTTATACATGTTGATTTGCTATATTGGGAGAAATATTGTGTTTAGAAGACTTTGTGATTATTAAGTGTACAAAATTTAAGTGATGCCAGAAGTTTGTTTTCTGGAAGGTCTTGGCCTGCTTTGTAGCTACTGTTAGTCCTTGAGCCAGGATGCTGTGAGAAGAGAATGGTGATAATTTCATGGGAAAGCAGCTGGAAAATTGGATTCTCCTGTTCATTCTGCCACAAAGTCCTTATGTGATGCTAGGCAAAGTCACTCAGATCAGCTTTTTTTCACAGGTGGCCAATATTATATCCCTAAATTTGAAAATACTTAACTTAAATTAGGGTTTCTGTATAAAAAGTGCCAAGCAATCATACCTGCAATGAAGTTCCTCAGTGTATACCACTATATTATGTTAAATACTCAAAAAAATTAAGTCCTAGACATCCTAAAGTGGGTACCTAAATTTAAAGGGCATTTTAAAAAATATTTTCATCTTAATGTCTTTAAGAATGAATCCCTCACTAGTCAACGAAATAATTATACCTCTCTCCATCATCAGGCTGTTATGCAAGTAAAGTCATTACAGATTTTGAACCACTTAGGTTCTACAATGATAAGGGCTATGAAGAATCCTTGAAGAAATATACCAGTTCTATATTCAATTCAGGGGTTACATGGTGTATATTAAAAAGTGTTCATGGCCATGTGTTGAATGACAAGACTAAAACACTATATGCCATAGTGATCCAACATATAATGAACATGATTCTTTCTGCATGCCCTATAAAAAAGTAGTGTTTCTGAACAACAGGATTAATGAAGCTTTGTCAGCTATATGTTTGTGTCCTCTGTGTCTAATTCAGTGTGAAGTTGAAACTGAAGATTTTCTGCATATTAGTGACCTTTATATGAATGTTATAGATCTTCTCAGGCTAGAGCTGACCAGGAGCATTGGTTACTAACCTTCCTGTGTGCTGGTCCGCACAAGAGACACAACAGCATGAAGGGAGGAGAAGATTCCTAATTATTTAGCCAGAGAATCCAGACCCTGCTCAGTGCTGCCTCAGTGCTGCCCCGAGGTAGCACTGGCACCACAGGCTGGGGTGAGACTCGTCTCGGTGGGTCAGTGGTCAGAGGTTCATCAGAGCAACGCGCAGCCTGAGAAGTCACTGCCTGCAGGTCCAGCACTTGTCTAGGGTAGAAAGAGCACTTTGGGACTGTGCAAGACTTATGATGGGACCTTTACCTGAAGAGCCAGAAATAGGGAAAGGGAAAGGTCAAGGTCCATTTAGGAGGAACAAATGTGGGAAAACAGAGGGATTAAAGGAATTAAATGGTCTGGTTGCATGTAAATGGATGGGTGTTTGGTACAGTTGTCCAGCCATGCCCTGCGCCTGATCAGCACAGTCTGTCCTGTCTTGTTGTTGAATCCCTTCTTTAACTATTTTCCTGGATGAGTGACTCTATTCTGCATGTATGAGTATGTACAGAGTGACAGCAAATGAAGTGGGGACCATGAACCTTAGGGTCTTTTATGTTCGATTGCCAGTGATTGGAGAGACTAGAGTGTTTGTATGTTGTCTGGATATATATGTCAATGTGTGATTGATAGTGAGTATCAAGCTAGACTAGCCACCAAATAGGGTAAGTGGCTTGGGAAGCCTGGTAGAGACCAGAGTCTGCCAGTTGGCTAGTGGAGAGAGCAGGGGGTCCAATCCAGCTATTAGGAAGACAGTAAGGTCTGGGAGTTGACAAAGGTCTGGGAGTTGTGTGGGGGTGTGTGTGTATGTTGGGTGGTAGGAGGGCATGTGTGTTTATCTCTGAATGAGGGGCTTGTATCAGCAACCAGAGCGGGGCTGTGGGCCTGAGCAGCTCACATGTCCAGATGCCAGCAACTGGAGTGACCAAGGATCCAGGGACAACTGAAGGGTAGATTGAGTGTCTACAGTCAGGTGCACAGTATGTGAATGTATATGTATTTTCTACTATTGAACTTTCACGTTGATCAGCCAGAGAGGAAACTGGGTGGAGCCATAGTGCTCCTGATGTTTGCTGAGTGATGTGCTTTCTGTCTGTGCTGATCTGTGTGTCTGGCTGTGTCTACATGCATACATATGTTGCATGTTTATGTGCAGGTGTGGCTGTTGGGAATATATCCGTGTCCTTGCCATAGCACCTGAAGACACAGAGCTGCAGCAGCCTTGCCTCTACCAGACTACTGGATATAACAACTTCTAACATAAAGGGTTTGCCAGAGAGTTTCAAATTAATTTCCTAAACATCTAAGGAATGATGGAACTCAGGAATACTAATTTGCATTCACAATGTAAGGAATTTTGACATAATGGTTACAGATCTTTCAGTTTCTCTTCCTTTGAACCTGTCCCCTATCATATCCTCACCTCTGTAATCATTTATCTCCTGAAAATGTCAGGCAGCACAGAACAGCTCTCTTCCAATAACACATAGACTACACAAACCAGAACTCTTTGCCTCACTTCCTCCCTTTGTGCTAGCCTGCTTCATCCTGTTCCTCCTACCTCAATGATGTTCTTTACAGTATTTTTTCCAAAGTGTATTTAGTAAGGAGAGGCTGCTGTTGTTTCACAACCAGCTGGTGCTAGGTTCTGTTGTCCTTAGGCTAGATAACAGGAGTTTCAAATGACTTCTGTGTTCCTGGGCAGAAAGACCTCTCCAGGCGCTGATATTTTTGCTGTTTTCCAAAGACAACAACATTTTCAACTTGGAGGAGGATATTGCATCTGCAGCATTTCAGTAGAACAGCTGAGAGGGAGCTGACCAAACAGGCACTCAAGGTTTGAGACAAAAATAAGGAGCATGTAAGAAAGTGTCCTGCTATCTTGATAGCTGCTGCAATAGGGATGCAGAACAGTTGTGGTAAAGTCAAGTCCCTTAGAGAAATGTCAGCACGTCTGTGATGCTGGGTCAATGAGGAATACCACAGCCTACAGCCTACAGCCTATAGCAAGGGAGGAGTCTGTTCTGTCCCCTTGGAGATAGAGCAGTGGCTGGCGAAACTTGTGCTTGCGCAGAGAAGCCCCATGAGCCACAAAATGCCCATCACAACTGTTCTTGCTGGGCCAAGAACTGACCTAGTCACTGCCTAGGAAATTTTAGTGTCAGGATTTACACCTAAGTGTCTGTAGCTTACTACACTTCAATCTCAAATTTCTCTTTCTATTATAAACACATATAGAGTATTTCTATGCATTTTTATTTGTTGAGATGTAACCTAAAATCCAAACTTTCTACTGTAACCCAATTTTTAGAGAAAAATCCAACTTAAACTTAGATAATACTTAGTTAATAAAAAACACTTTACAGGCATTTTTGCATGCTGTCTTGTTATTTTTTCTTGATAAATTGCTTGTTCCATACATAGAAAAACTCTAGGGTTTACTGTAAATATACTAATGCTGAGAATGGAATAGAGAGATCTTTCTTCCCTTTCTTCTTAAACAGAAGCTGTGCAGCTGCTGATCAATTTTGTGACATGAAGGATGGTGATGCCATGACCTGTTAGGAACAGTGACCGCAGGAGACGCAATAGGAGGGGAGCCCAGGCAGGGAAATAGCCCACTGCTAACACAATGTTCAGGAAAAAAGCGAGGGGGCAAAAGGCACAACCAAAGGTATCAAGGAAGCAGAAGGAGAAGGAGGAGGGCTCTAGATTTAAAAATGATTTCAGTTTAGAACTGAAACCCCCCATAACCCAGATTTCCTTTTTTTTTTTAATTCTTTCTTTATCCTGCTCTCTCGTTTTTTCTTTTTCTCTCTTCTTTTTCTCCTTTTCTCTCTTCTTTTTCTCCCTTTCTCTTTCCATCACTTCTTTCCTCCCTTCTCTCACCTCTTTCTTTCTCTCCTTCTTTCTTCTTTTCATTCATTCTTCTCTTCAGTGTCAGCATTTTTTTCTGAATACATGATAATTTACCCTATACTAAATACCAGAGGCTTTATCTTATACTCTATACTCATTGAGAAGCTGCTCCAAGACTCTCTGTTCTTTGCATATGAAACACACTGTTGAAACATGTCAGGTGATATGTGTTTACCACAGTGCTTTTGGTTAGACCTTCATTATCTTCTGCTTTTGCATATTACTGTTTTGCACCAGTTATTTGCATTTTTGTGAAAAGTGACTACGTTTCATTGACAGTGTATACACAACTTGTAGTCTTTGGAAGAAACAATAAAAAGTCAAATTGACATTTATATTATAAATATATTAATTCGAGGAATTAATTCCAGGAAGGAATAATCTTTCAAAACAGAAGCACAACATGGATGGCAGATTGTCATCTACTTCCAATTTCTGTACTGACTTGGCATCAGCACTGATATCTTCCACTTGCAGCTTCCTTAAGTGCATTACTGCCCCTAGATACAGGTTTGTGCTCACATTTGTTGGCTACAGCAGAAATGTATCTGCTTCCTGGCTGGTGGATGTTGTGATTTTCAAATTATGTGTCGAGCTGGTGAAAAGTAATTTTAGAAAAGAATTGCTACCTAGACATATTTTAGCCTTCCATATTCTTTTCTTTCTCTACTATGAAAAATACGCTGTCTGAGACATTAGAAAACAGTGGTGGATTCTCTACCACCCAATTACTCTGCTGTGGCTCTCCTGGCTTAGAAATGGATACCCTTGATTTGCTGGTGTTGAGTGAGAGCAGAGTTGAGGCCATAGTATTGTACATATTTCATATTAACTATCCCTGGTATACTATCACAAAGGCAGTTTTTTAATGTTTTCTGAATAATTCATCTAGAAATCTATATGTCCTGGGTCCAATAATACCCCTCAACTGGTGTTTACTGTTATTTGTGATTTCACATTAATTTTGTTTTCCAGTCAAATAAAAAAAAAAAAAAGTGTATATTATGTGCACCCGTGTCAGATGTTGCTGAGAGAACAGGGCCTTTGATAACACTGAGGGAAAAATTTAATTGTGCCCCCACCCCCACATCATTTACATAACTCAGATTGATGAGATAGGAAGGAAAGTGTTTACAATGCAAGAAGATAGGAATTTGGGGATTTAAATAGGAAGCGAATTGAAATGAGCTGTCTGAGGTAATTATGAAACACATACTTCATATGTTTTCATTAGATATTGCTATTATACCACAAAGGCAAAGGCGTTTGATTAAACTACAGCTCAGTATATAAATTTATGCATAAATTACCCAGAAATCAGTTAGTTCATTATCTTTCAGGAACTCAGCAGGGGACTGAGCAAAAGTTTAGGTATAGTGAGATAAATAATTAAAACAAGAATGGAATCTGTGTTCAGCAGGAAGAGGAGCACAGGCAAAGCCTGCGTGGTGAAGTATGACAGGGGGCTAAATTGTCTTGCACTATAGGCGAAGTCTTAGACAGAGAGAATATCATTAGCAGGAGTGTCCCTGCAAGACTGAGGGCTTCATCCTTTCTTCACAATGAGGACAGAGCAGCCGTGAAAGACCAGACCATAGGAAATGTTCACTTTTGGTTCCCATGGGAATCACTTGGGCCGTACTAATGCCGGTTGGTCAAGCAAGGCTGGGCAGCAGGACAGGGCACCTTGAGAAAGGGGAATTCTGACCTGGAAACACATCTGTGACTGAGAATATATATTCTGTTTTGAAGAAAGGCTCTTCACTTCGTAGGTTTCCTTGCTGGTTTGTACATGAACTAAAGTAGCCTGACACTAAATTATTTTCTGATGTGACTTTCTGCTTGTGTTGATTTTGTTTGTTTGTTTGCTAGGAAAAGAATATTTTTTCAGATATGTTCATTCCTTGCCTTTTGCAATACTTATTTCTAGAAACACTGTGTATAGACCCACCTTATAATAGAATTCAAGGAGAGTCCTAACTAAAATCCACTGTCAGACTACCCTAAATTTCATGTTAGTTTTTTTACAGCAAGAATTATTTTGAATGGTAAAGAAATCACCAAATTAAATGTAATGTCAAGAATTCTGTGGCAGTCAGAGTGCTCTCCACAGTCCCTTCTAACATGAAAATTTATGTGATTTTGCTTGATATTATTTAGTGTGTTTTCAATTGGTTGGTACACATGACCCCGAGTTTGTCATTTAGTGAAATGAATGTTCATAGGAATGCTGTATGAACCGTTCAGTGTGAAACGCTATCACAAAACATTCTGCATTAATCATCCCACCATTGTGATAGATCTGTGAGTTCACTCCAAGTCTATATATCAGCACTTGATAGAAACCATGTCTCTCACAAGAACTTATGCACTGCTTTTTCCGTCCTTTGGAACTGGTTGGACTACATTTCTTCATAATTTTTCCTATATAATTTAATGCTGCTACACTTTGCTGCAGAATGTGGCTAAAGAGCAGACAGGAGCAGCACCTGTGTGCAGAATCTACGTAATAATCTAGGTGAAATGCTGGATATCCATCTCAAGGTTATTTATACTTTTTTTTAATGATCGCCACAAACACTATCAACACATTTACAGTTTAAATTGTAACTATCTCTAGCCTTATATTTTTTTGTTCTGTGCCTGTTGGGAATGCTTGCCCCTTTTAGCCCTTCATCTCTTTAAATTTCTTCTCAATCAATTACAAGACACTGATCTGTCTATAGCATTTGCTGTCTGCAGTATATCAGCAGCAGCTTCAATTGTAATCCACTCTGCGTTTTTATTGACTGCACCTTTTCAGGGTTGGTATCATCAGCAAATATCACTGCCTTACTAAACAATCTTTTAATAAATAAACACTACAAAACTTGGCTCTGATAATAAAGCTTGTAGTTCTCCGATAATCCCTTTTCCCATTAATTTGCTCTCAAGACCAAAGTATCCCCTGCCAGAACAATATATCATAGCAAGTATTTCTCAGGAAACTGCTTCAGGGAACAAACATTGTTCCTTTTCCACCATGATCTCCTGTCAGCAGATGTCGTGTGGTAAGCTTGTTAATTCCTTCCAAAGTTTTTTTGCTATCTCATAGATTCATACATTTTTAGACCAGGAGGGACATCTTGCTTGCTGCTCTGTGTGACCTCAACTACAGAATTTACCCAGCTCTACTTGCCCCAATCTAAACAACTCCTTTCTGAGTTGTAGTGCATCTCTTAAAAAGGCTTCCAGGCTTGAATACAAGCCCCAGATAATTTATTTTTGGGGACTAATTACTATTTCTGTGAAAAATATATAGTTTCAGGTTCACTGGGTGAATCCTGTTTGAATTTGAGTAATGTCAATCTCCAACCATTGCATCCTGGCATGTCCCTATGTGCTAGATCAAACTATTTTATGCTCTCAGATTTTTTTTTCCTGCAGAGGGAGCATGGAAAGTTCCTCTTAACTTGTGAACAGGCTTCAATTAGTAAGCCTCTCACTTCAATGAGTCCTCCACTTCTCACAGCATCCTTGTGCCTGTGATCTCTGCTCTCTTCAGTCTTCTACTGCCTTTTATAAGTGTAGGTGGAACAAGCAGAAACAGCATATTCCGGTAATGCTCTTGCCTATACTGTCTACATAGGTAAATTAATATACATACATCTACTTTCTGTTTCCTTGATCATCCATAAAAGGTCCATATTAAGTCTTTTGACCACGACATCCTACTGGGACGCTCATAGTCTACTGCCTTTAGTGAATCTATGATGCCTGCTGTAACTGAAACAAGAACTGTCACTATAGCTTTCTCTTGCAAGTTTTCCCCAATATTTTCTCTGACAGCACTTTCATCCAATGTTATCTTCACTTGATTACTTTTCCCAGTGTTGTCTTGAATAAAAGGAATGGTTTCTTGCTGTCAGATCAGATCCTTTCTTAAAAGTGAAAGCATTAAATCTGCTACCTTCTATTTCATTGATTTTTTTTCATATTTTAAAGAGCTTTTTAAAGAGTCATGCATTTGCAAATATATCTGCACTTATCTTTCATTTCTTCTTTTTCTGAAGAGGATATGGGTCTTTGATACTAGCAATTAATTTAAACCTTCTGATCACCTGCTTTCTTTGACGTTATCTTGGATGTGGCCTTTATTTATTGTGATATATTTTCTTCTTCTCAAGGAAAACAATATTTGATTATTTCTTTGTCATTTGATGTGAAAATAGGAAAGAAGGGGTTTTTTTTTACAGTGCCAACCTCTTCTGTCTATATATTACCTCTTCTGTCTCTCATTCCACCTCTTGTGCTATTTCTTGTTCCTTTACATATGTTAAACATGTCTTCCCATTTATCTTGCCTCATATTTACACTTCTTTCGTTCTTCACCTTGCCTTCTCTTATCATTTTTTACCCAGTCTCACATCTGTTCCTACAATATTCCTAGTTTTCCCTGGTGTTAGTGTTTTATAATCAGTGCTAACCGTTATCTCAGACCTGAATACTTTTTATATTTTTGTTCATGGTATGAATTGTTACATGGTTTGGACTTACCTGTTCCTATGTTTAATGCTATGGATATATTGAAACATTTGTCTGTGCAGAAATTTTGATCTTTTTTTTTTCTATCCAAATCCATTTCTCTGCTGTTTGTAATTTCTCTAATCACACCAGGTTGACCCCTCTGCATAAGCCATGTGCAGCTAAGTCAAAGTTTACTCTCTTCTTTTGCTTTTGTTGGGGAAAGAGGGTGGTTTTGTTTATGGGGATGAACCTGAACTAAAATACATATGGAAAAACAGAGGACCGGTGCCCTGAACACTGTATACTATGACTGACTGAAACTGGCAGAAGCACAAGACTTCCCTCTTGTCCCCTCTCAGAGTAGCAGTTTCTTGAAACAAGGAGGGATCATGGTAGATGCAGTTCTGTTTCTGGAGACTCTTGAAGAGGACAGAAACTTTCTTGTGCATGCAAGGATGCCTTGGAGAGAGTCCTAAGGAAATCCACCTACATCACTAAGCTTTTTTGACTGATTCATGGACCCTCTTTACTCCTCTGACTACAAAGTAACTCCATCTTTTCATCAGTTTGCTGTGTACTAGACAATTTCTTTCAGCTTAATCAAAATAAGTGAATGAATGTCACTTTTCTTTCTCTCATTCCACTCAGCACTCATTTAACCACTAAGCTACATATTCCTTTACTATAGGCATTCATTACTTCCAAAACTCTGAACCTTGCCTACATACACAGTAATGTATTGTGCCATTATTTAGCTCTTTCCATACATTCTATTTTCTGGATTTTCAGAAAAGGCTACTTTTCTCATTCAGATTATAAAGTAAGAAGTGGAGATATTGAAAGGCTTGCTTTGATAAAAACACCTCCTTGTAATCTGCAGAGAGAAAACTATTGATGAATTCTCCTCTAGGTGCGCATTTGAGAAATGGGAGATAACCCTTCTCCCTCCTCCCACTGGAAACAATGGAAAATCCAAGATTTCTTTCCAAGTCAGAAAATGTATCAAGTATCAAGCAATGTAGCACTGCCATCTACACCATACAATGGGGTTTGATGTGGATCTTTCGAGCTAACAGAAACTATACTTGCTTTATAGCTCCAAGGAGAATGGGCACCTCCGTGCAGTGCTGGATGCAGACTACCCAGGTGTGCTGGGCTGCTCCTCGTGAGGATTATGTCCAAGGACAGAATTTGACCCGGTGTGTCAGCCAGAAACATCTGAATGAGTGACACTTGCTCCTTCTAAAACTGGTGTCTGGGAGGCAATGGGCTATAAGAGAATCAGGATTGCAACTACTTGCTCCTGCATGGGAAGTTGCTGTTCCCATGATTAACTTCTGCCCCTACTTAGCATCAGAACGGGCTTGAGGCATATACACTTTTTCTTTCTATTATGAGAACACAACAGAAATGTTATGCTTGGACTTTCATGAAATTGAGTCCTGTTTAGCAAATTCTCTGGGTGTTTTGCCCCGGCCCATCTCTTTGTTGTGCGGGCGGCTCTCCTCCCACACGCAGTGTCTGCGCGCCGGGCGCTCCCGGCACAGCGCCGGCTGGGGAGCTCTCCGGGGCTCGGGCACACCTGAAAAGCAACGTCAGGCCTCTTCCACATATGATAAATTTCTCCTGTGCCGCTTTTTAATGACAATTTACAACTGTCTTTGTACCTTCTGGTTATAACCTAACCTGCACTATTCATATTTAGTAGATTATTTTATTTTCTGTATTATTTTTCCATTAAACTTTGTAGGCATGTATATTCATGAAAAGAACAGAGGGAAAAAAAATTCCAGAAATTACCACAAGAAAAACCCCTGCTAAAAGCAATAAGTTTGCTGACAGATGGTAGAATCAGTTGAAAACCGAGTACCATATTTACTAAGTCTAACCCATTTAGTAAGCCAGAAAAGTGTTATCTAATTCTATCCCCTGTGTGTTTGTGTTTTGGAATAAACAGATGCCTAATGAGGAATGTGTCTAGTATGGTTTTCGAAGAACCTGGATGGATCCTGGTTCTGATTCAATACTTGATTTTGACAAAGATGAAAACATGCACAGCAGAAACTATTGTTTTGATATTTAAAACTACAAATATTTCAAAGACAGCTGAGAGACAAAGAGGAGTTTCTAAAAAGGTGCTAGTACAGGGTACAAATCAGAAAAACATAGAAGTGTCAAATTGTTTAACCTGCATTTTACATTTCCTGTTCTATTTATATAACACCCCAAAATGCAGTGAAATAAAGGGCAAACGCGCTCAAATCACTTGCAAGCTTGACAGCTACCACAATCAATTCATGCATGTTTTTCGCTGGGTTTTCTAAAATAATAGAACTGCCTTAGGAAGACATATGCTTATGTACTGTGTGGCAGATCTGTGTGAGAAGCAAAAAATGGTTGAAAAGACAAGGGTAATCGGGGTGACAGACACTTTAGGGAGGATGAGTTGCTCACAGACCGTGTCTGGCCCACGAAACCCTTTCCTGTGCAATTCCTGCACAGAGGAAGGTGACGCTCCTAGAAAGCACCGACTCTGCCTGGACAGCCCCTAAAATCTCACCTTTAATAGGATCCATTGCTATGTCCGCCCACAAAAATCTTCACTATGTCAAGGCCATGGTTAGACAATAGGATGTTTCCCATGCTACAGAAGGCTTTAAAAATATGGCTGGTTTAATCTCTTCTATTTTTTTAAGTTAAAGTGCAGAATTTGATATTTTATAAGAATGAAATATAACACCTCCACATAGAGAACACTTCAAACAGTTTTAATAAAAGGGAGAACTGTTGTTTACTTTCCATAGCATTAAAAAAAAAGAAAGAAATAGTGATTGGTTAGAGATTTCAATAAAGTGAAATAGTGATTGGTTATAGATTTCAATAAAGTGATATTCATTTGCTGCTCAAGATCTCGTAAAGATATTTTGCAAATTTTGTTCTATTTTCAATTGCATGAAGCTAGTTGGCAGTGAGAGTTTTTTCTTCTGAAATTATCAGATATCTGACTCAAAACAACAGTAAGAGTCAACAGTTAGAGCAGCAGGAGCCCGAACATCCACAATCTCAGCCCTGTTCCCAGTGCTAGCTGCTTACCTCTTCTATGATGAAAAAGGAGTTATTTCTCTGCCCTTTCTATACTCTCCTTTTCACTTGGGAGGTTTAATGGAATGCTGAATCTAATTTCACATTTACATTATTGTAGTAAAGCTAATTTTCTAATTGTTTTGTAGGAATATCTAAGATACAATACTAATAAACTGTTGCACTCCCTTTACTGCAAAACAAGCTCACCTACCCCTCAAAGAAAAAGGACACTTGTGGCAATAACAGAGTATTTTAACACACTGATTTGTCAATATTATTAACAATACCTGCATTTCAGTTCTTATCTAAGCAGTATTAGAAGGTGGTTTTGTGTTCACATTTTAACAAACGTGAGTTCTGATAGAGGACCGAAATAAGAAGAAAAGGTGCTGGCACTGTGGATTTCCTCTGACAGCTTTTCCACACCTGATACTCAGCATAAACAAAATGCCTGTGGGAGAGGTTTTACTCTCTCCTTGGTTAAAAGGTGCAATATGAATATAAATTTGTTGTGTTTCTACTTTTATGCAAGGGAGACCAGGAAAGACTATGGATCCAGATTTTAAAGTTTCAAATTTTGCTTGCCTATTTTTGGCTATACTTTGTCACATTTCCAAGGCATTAAAACTGGGACTCAGGGGCCTAGCTAAACATAATGGTATAAAGTTTGCAGTGCAGTAAGCTGTAACGCTCGGTATGCTCCGGAAAGTTTGCATTCAGTCTTTTAATAAGTGACGACACAACATAATGCTCCTGATAATTTTCAGCATGGACAGATGGTATATGAACAGCCTGGTGGGAGGAGAAGCAGCCCAGCTTAGGGTAACACTGTTCACGGAGCTATCAGGGAGGAAACAGGCTTCCTCTGCCACTGCCCGGTGCCAAGGAGCTTGTTTTATCTCCTGCTCACCACACTGATCAGCCTTCGCTTTCTTCTGTTTTATAGGCACCGGCTTTATGCGGAAAGTGCAGTTCCTTCCCACTGCCAAAACGAAGCAGTGTTTTAGATTATAGCAAGGCGAGGAGTCATTTAAAATTAACTCTGCTCAGAAACTCATGTGGCTGGAAGTGCAGACTGCACCAATTTGCTGCGAGCTGTTATAAGGTGAACAAGCTATTCGCTGGGGCTCGTCCATCCTGAGTCACCCGACCTGGGTGCTGAGGCTCGAGGTGGCCGGGGAGCTGGCCTAGTGACCATGTATGCTGCTTTAGTGGGAATAGGGGTCACTTTGGGAAGCTTCTCTCAGACTATAGCACCCAAATGAGATTTTGCAGATGCTACATATATAGCAGCTCCTGTTGCAGGAAATTCCACGGCTAATGATGGTAGCAGGAAGAATAATCCTGCAGGAGATGGACAGCATGGCATGGCAGCTGATCGCACAGTGTGTGCTACGCCTGCTTCGGCATGTGCCGTTTGCCCCTTTCGGTTCACCAGCTCTGCCCAGCGAAGGAGGGGCCTGTGTGGGGATTTCACTGTTATCCACTCTCTGTGTAAAGGTAGTAACGACACAGGGCAAAATATTTCTCCAGCCCTGGTGTGCTGACCGCAGTCTAAAACTTCTTGCCATGTAATATCTCTAGACAGATGTTTCGGCTTAGCCTAACAGAGATGGTTAATAGGTCAAGGAGATTGCTAGTGATTTAAGGATAGATTGAAGATGTTCATTTACTCTCAAAGATGGGTCTTTGAGGCTATCCCAGATGAATGTCTTCCATGAGCGATAAATTCATTTAAGCAAAAAGAAAGAAGGAAACAAAAAGTTATCCTTTCTCTCTAGCCTATGGCAGTCTACTGAGCAGCTGACACAATAAAAGAAATGAACAAATAAAAAATATCATCTATCTCTGCAGCTCTCTTTAAAATGTCTTTTTTTTTTTTGTTTTGTTTTAATGCAATTTTCCTGTTTTTGCTCTTTTTTTTCCCCTTTTTTCATGAATTGAGGACTATAGAAAATAGCACTAGGGTATAACTATAAATCTCTGTCTGCTTTCTTTCTCATCTCAGAGTGGACAGGAATTTTTCATTTCATACATTATTGACCATGTGATAGAACGGTGATTCCACAAAGTGAGTGGAAGCTTTAAAATGTTAATGAGGAGGGACAACACGGGGTTGTTGTTCCTGTCGTTGTTACTTTTTAATGTTGTGTAGCATTTAGGACTGGGCAGCTGCTAGATGCTGCTGTTTCTGCCATTTCTGTTGTTCCGTGCTGATGATAAAAGATATTCTCTCTTTTGGGCTCTTCTTTTTCTTCTCTCTCATCGATGCGCTCACAGCAAGAACAGGGCGCTGCACCCACAGCCTCTGCAGCTGTGGGAGCCGCTGGCCACCCCGGCAAACGGAGCACTCACATTGGCATCCAGAGGTGTAGGGAAATCAACATGCACCATCTGAAGACTAAACATTAATTTCAAGAAGAGGTAAAGAAAACATAGCATATTTTTGATTTCATAAGTTCTGAAACATCTACCGTCCCTAAAGCCATTCGCTGAATGAGCTTAGCATGTCCTCTGGCTATCATCTGTAGTAAACCTCTTGCGAAGATATGAATACTGGAAGGTTTATTACAATGGATACTTTTGGATACATTATTTTACATGGAGATGCCATCTGTTTCATACCTTAGCACATATCTAAGCAGTGTAACAGAAGTTGAAAATACCTCGGTCAGGACCCTAGGCCAGCCAATATGGTGTTATTTTACTGTGAGGAGTGGCCGACGCTCCGGAGGGCAGTGCTGCCATTCAGAGAGACCTAGACAGAATGTAGAGTTGGGCAGAGAGGAACCTCCTGAGGTTCAACAAGGACAAGTGCAGGGTCCTGCACCTGGGGAGGAATAACCACAGACACCAGTACAGATAAGGGGTTGACCTGCTGGAAAGCAGCTCTGCAGAGAGGGATTTGGGAGTCCTGGTTGACAACAGGTTAACCATGAGACAGCAATGTGCCCTCGTGGCCAAGAAGGCCAA